>OY294047.1:22900229-22921570 GCA_958510825.1 Brachypterus glaber | reverse complement strand
AAAAAACCTGTGCCTCCGAAAGTAAACATTGTACCCACAACTCCTGCAAACCTAAAAAGCATCAGCCGATATCCCTCTGCTAGTTTGGCTTCTAAAGTCGCTGCTGAAAATTTACCTACGCCAAAGTCTTCAGCGGGAAAACCTTTTAAACTCGTTCCTTATAAAGCACCCGTATCTACTACATCTCTCAAGAAGAAAAAAACATATTGTAGCCCCAGGAAACAATCCAACTCTACAAAGTGCAGAAAAGTTCTACGCCTGCATATCCAGACTGTCCAACAACACCTCCACGGAAAACTTCACCAACTATCTCTCTGCACATCTAGAAAACTTTACTGCCCTTAAAATAGAAACTAGAACAGGCGAATTTAATACTTTTAAAATAGGAGTTCCCCTATCCAGTCTTAACAAACTCTTAGATCCGAAACTTTGGACTGACGGTATCCGAGTCAAAGAGTGGGAACCCTCCACCGTACGCATACAGAACCGCAATTACAATGGAATCCAAGCTAAAAATGGTCAGCTTTAATTGCCGTAACTTCAGAAATAACCTTAACTTTGTAAATACTATGTGTAAACAATACGACATCATTTTTCTTCAGGAAACGTGGCTTACATGCGAAGGTATGGCTATAATTTCTCTGGCCAATCCAAACTATGTATTTTCCGGCGTGTGCTATGGATAGTACTCAACTTCTTCGAGGAAGACCTTTCGGCGGTGTTGCAGTTCTTTGGCAGAATAAACTTTCTCATATGATTAAACCTATAAACTGCGACCATTCCAGAATTGCAGCCATAACCTTGAACGTTGATAACCGTTCAATTTTTCTTGCAATGGTCTACATGCCATGATGTTGATAACCTTCCAGAATTTTGCCTATCCCTGGGTCGACTCTCAGCCTTAATTGAAGAAACTGCTCCAGACGACATTATTATTATGGGTGACAAACGCCCGACCTTCACCTCAAAACGAGTTTTACGAAGAAACTCTGAGTTTTTGTGAACGAGAAAGTGTGTCCTTGATGTGGCTCTCTTACCTGTAGATACATATACCTATATAAGTGGCACACTCCACGACCCCTTGGTTAGACCACTGCTTAGTGTCGCTTGCAGCGTCTTCATGCGTGGAGTCGATAAATGTAGATCTCGTAACTTCCTCTTCTGATCACTTTCCAATTTCTATGATTCTAAAAACTGATCTACTACCTACCATTGCTAAAAGTGTCACACTAAAGGTATATATTCCCAAGTGGACAGAGAGCTGTAATCTGCTTATTGATAGATACAAACTTCTTTCATACAGAAACCTGAAGAGTACACGTCTCCCTAATGCTATTTACTGCCGAAATTTCTTGTGTAATTCTACAGAGCACAAGACTGAAATTGAAGAATTTTTCAACAATATCACCGAGTCTCTTCGCCAATCTGTCTGCAAAGCATTCATTAATAAACCAGCTTAGTTTAAAGCTATTCCTGGATGGTCTGCTGAAGTTTCTGAATCGTACAATTCCGCGCATACCGCGTTTCTTGCCTGGGTAGAGGCTGGTCGCCCACTTTTAGACCCCCTCAATGACGAACGACGTCGACTGCAAAACAATTCAAATCCAAGCTAAAATCTCTTAAAACGTGAAGAACAGCTCCGTGCCGATGCTTTAGCCACCAACCACATGGACAAAGACTTTAATAAGTTTTGGAAAGCCTGTAAAAAGACAAACAAATCCAGTAAAACACTATCTACTTGTATGGACCAAATAAGTGGTGAGGCTAACATTGCTAACTACTGGGGTGAAACCCGAGAAACTAAGTAATCTTTACAGTGATTATACCTTGCTCGACCTGGAACCTGAAGATTTCAGTGAGTGCATAGTTTTGCCTCAGGAAATTAAATCAGCTATTTTAAAACTTAAGAAAGGAAAAGCTGCTGACTGTGACGGTCTGTGTCCGGAACATATTTTCTATTCTCATACTGCTTTACATCCTATGCTTGCCATGTTTCTCCTGCTTGTTATCTCACGGTATAACACCCTCCAGCCTTACAAAAAGTACCATTGTGCCGATCGCAAAGAATCTCATCTTCTTCAAACTGTCGTCCGATTGCGGTCTCTTCATCTCTATCGAAAGTCCTGGAGCTAATTTTTAATTGAAAGATTTATTTTTATATTAGTTTATATTAAGTTTTTATAATTTTTGTTAAGTAATTTATTTATGTTATATTTATTATCCATTGTTATATTAATATATATTTAGAAGATTAATTTTACTAGAAAGGTGCAGCCCCTTTTTACAAACTAGTGACCATCAGTTTGGCTTTAAAAAGCACATTGGAACAGTTGAGGCTATACATCTTTTAAAAGAAACGGTCTACTATTATTCAAAAAAAAGCAAGCCTGTCTATGCCATATTTTTGGATCTAAGACATGATTCTCTTATGTCCCTCTCTAGAAGGCCTCCGCATGCTGTTACGTAAGTGCGAGGAGTTTCTAAACTGTCTTTCTTAAGTTACAACTGTGACAAGTGCAAAGTTATGATTTTTAAGTCTCCTTCTTATAAACAACTCATTGTTCCTCCTGTCGTGTTAAACAATATTGTAATTGAACGTGTTAGCGAAATAAAATATCTCGGGCATATAATTAACGACAAACTTAGTGACAACTCAAATATTAAAAGACATTACAAATCTTTATGTACTCGTGCGAATATGCTAGCAAGAAAATTTAACAAGTGTTCAACAACTATTAAAAACTTTTCTATTCGAGTGAACTTTGGTGTAACCATACCGCCGCATCATGGCGAACCCTGTGTATATGTTTTAATGACGCCTTTCGCATCCTGCACTGACTTCCGAGATATAATTGTGCCTCGGAAATGTTTGCGCTTGCTCGTGTAGATACTTTGGATGCTCTACGCCGTAAAAAACTCTCTAGCTACGTACATTGCTGGAAGTTGTCTACCAACACCCTGCTTAAAGCCAATAGAATCTGACGTCTTCTGGCAATCTTCAGTAATCGCTAACTGGCGCCTCATGCTTTACTTAGGTTTTATGTTAATTATTTTTCATGTATATATGTATATGCTCTTATTTTTATTTTCAATTGTATTTTTTTTTTGTATGTACCTTTAGTGGTCGGAATAAACATATATTATTATTAATTTAAGCACAAAATAGTGTATATGTAATATGTTTAGCGGACACAATGAAGGAAATATTTTTTTTTAAATGGAAGAGTTTGGGTGATAAATCATTTTAAAGCTTTTAAAATTCTTTATTCGACCATAGATTTTTTATTTATTCAAAAAAAAAAATTGAAAATTTCCTTAAAAAGTGCAAACAATTTTCAAGATAGAAAAATGTAAATTATACTTTTAGACTAATTTTAAATGACAACTATAAATGAAAATTTCAAAAGAAAATCTAAAAAAATAGTTATTTATGTACCAATGGTATTAAGTAGATGTTTATGCCCTGAGGGCGACGATCTTTGTACATCGCACGGGGGCATACACATCTATTAATACCGGCTGTTTGTTAAAAAATGATAATATAATAAATTATTTAAAAGAAAGCGTCTTTTTTTCTGCTGCTGTAACGTAAGTTACCATGGAATTACCGAAAATAGTAATTTACTTCAAATAAAAGTAAGTTTTTTACTAAAAATATATGTCATGTGACTTAAATACCTCCTTACTGGTTTAATGTAAAATTATCTTCTTCATAAATCGTTTTAATAATACTATTCAAAATGACTATATTATTTTTAAAAATTGGTGT
The DNA here is from genome assembly GCA_958510825.1 of Brachypterus glaber. Lineage (NCBI taxonomy): Eukaryota > Metazoa > Arthropoda > Insecta > Coleoptera > Kateretidae > Brachypterus > Brachypterus glaber. Next base: position 22,917,801 of record OY294047.1, on the reverse strand, counting down.
ACCCTACTAGTTTTTATGTTTTTAAGCTGCCTTCCGGGCCATTTGACAGCTTTCCAATTCTTACACTATAGAGATGGATAAATAAATGTTTTGACAGAATATTTTGGTGGGTGTCACTCAAAGGGGTGGTATTGAAACCTACCCCCAAAAACTTAAAATATTTTTTTTGACCCCTATTATATAACCAAAAATTCTAAAAAAATATATTTTGTAGTGCTAGTGGGTAGCTATAATTAAAGATTAAACGACTTACCTGTAAGGAAGTTCAATCATAATTGTACTATCTTCATTCCATCAGTCTAGAACACTATGGCAATGTTGCACTTGGTGCATCGAGCGTACACTATTTTAAAGAAGGGTTATTCCCCGAAAAAATCCCCTGTCCAGAACCCCGGCTCACATTCCTTCATTCTGCATTTTGTGAAGTCGATCGGTCGCAAAGGGGAGGATATCCAAAGTTTTGGAGGGGTGGGATGTTCTAGACTGATGGAATGAAGATAGTACAATTATGATTGAACTTCCTTACAGGTAAGTCGTTTAATCTTTAATTGTACATCACTTCATTCCATTCAGTCTAGAACACTATGGCAGATGTCCAGAGATAATTATTCGATCGACTATAATAATCTTATACCTGGTAGACACTGTTCAAGTATTTTATTAATGAAAAATATACATATACATACATATATATATATATATATACACACATATACACATATACATATACATATATATATATACACATATATACATACATAAATATACATACACACATACACATGTACAATTTTATTTCATCATAATTATTATTTTATATGTAATACAAAAATAGATAAAATCTAAATTAGTTAGGGTTTGTAGATTCTAATATATTTAAAGCAAATTCATCAGGATTTTCTAAGGGTTTATTATAGTACTTAAAAAATACCGCAGAGTTTTTTGACCACCCAGCAGTTGCTCTAATTGTATATATAGTGACACCAGATCTAAGAGCGGCAGAAGAGCTAGCATGCCTTGTACTGTATGGTGTAAATGTATTTATATCTATTCCGCTTTTCTGTAATATACTTTTGATCCACCTAGACAGTGTCTGTGTGGAGGCAGCATGATATGGCTTTTTATAGGTAATAAACAATCTTTCTACTTTTCCTCTTAGTGGTCTAGTTATCTCAATGTAGTGTAGAAGTGTGGAAGCCACACAAAGTTCTGGTTTACCAGAGAAAAAGGGCAAATGTAATCTGGGTTGTTCTCTGTTAGGAGCAGATGTCTTTAACAACTCTGTTACTAATATCTCAATCCTATTACCCAAGTTGGATATATTATTAATGTTTATACTGTAAAGTGTCTGTAGTCTATGAGCTGTACAAAGTGATATTAGGGTAACTAGTTTCAAAGACAACATCTCTAGTGACAAAGATTGCAGTGGGAATAGACTTCCTAAATATTCTAGAACACTATCAGGATTCCAAGTTTTTGTGTATTTGGGAAAACTCGGTCTTAGCTTAAAAATTCCCCTAAGGTATCGATTTAACGAATCTGACTGTTTAAGGTGGGGTATTATTAAGGTAATGGCAGATCTGAAAGTATTTAAAGTAGAGTAGCTACACCCTTTTAAATACTCACTATATAAAAACTCAATAACCTCTATATCTGTGGCAATAAAATAATTTTTAAGCTTCCTGTTACAGTATTCCCACCATCTTTTAAGAGCTACGTTATATTGTTTTAAAGATGATTCGGCTAGAGATGAAATCATTACTTCCGCAATTTCCAAAGAAAAGCCTTGGTATATAAATGCTTCCCTGACAAAACGCCTGCAACCAGGGTAATCTTTCTCCACAGTGGGTGGCTGGAAACAAAGGGGGATAATATAAGGTCTTCACTGGGATAAAAAATAAGAGGTTTATTAATTAATAGCTTTCTAAAGAGAGGGTACCAGCACTGTGATCTCCAATCTGGTACTACCAGGATACCCTGTGCTCTGTCAGATATTATTTTATTTAAAACTTTAGTAATAAGACAAAACGGTGGAAACGCATAAAACTTGTAAACACTCCAATCCAGGGTAAACGCATCCACAGCAAAGGAGTCCGGATCTTTTTTCCATGACACATACTTTAAACATTTAGCATTAGAAACCGATGCGAAGAGGTCTACCTCGGGTTTTCCGAAATTTAATATAATATTATTATATGCGTGGTGATTTAAGGAATATTCGGTGTCAATTGAAACCGATCGTGATTCTTTATCCGCTACAAAATTGTTTTTCGATTCAATGTAAGAGGCAAATATAAAAATATTTCGCTCTTCACACCACTGCCATATGGATCTGGACAAACCAGCTAATTTCTTATATTTTACACCCCCCATCCTATTAATATAAGAGATAGCAGTAGTATTATCGATACGGAGAAGAATGGAACATTCTTTTTCATTTTTTGCAAAACTTTTAAGTCCTATAAACGCGGATAACAGCTCCAAATAATTAATATGGTGTTCTGCCTCTTTTTCCCAAAATCCGTGAATTTTTTCGCTATTACAACATATACCCCAACCAGAGGTAGAAGCATCTGAAAAAATTTCTAATTTATACTTATGTGTCTGGAAAGAATTTTTTGCCCGTAATATAGCAGAAAGCCACCACTTTAAATCAGACCTAATATTTCTATCAATCGCTATATATGCATTATAGTCGCTCCCCTCTCTTTCTAAAGCTAAAAATTTTTTCCTCTCAAGAATTTTGGTATAAACATATCCGTACTTTACGGTAGGGCAAATGGAAATTAAGGACCCTAATAAATTTGCAAATCTACGAATTCTACACGTATTGTGTCTTAATAGTTCTGTAATATTTTTAGTTATTTTTTGAATTTTAACCAAAGGTAAAGATATTGCTAAAGCCTTGCTGTCAAAATTAAACCCTAAAAATGTAATCTCCTGACTTGGAATGAGATTGCTCTTTTTATAATTTATAATAAATCCTAGATTTTGCAAAATAAGAATAGTCTCCCTAAGATTCCTAAGACATTCTAACTCTGTATTCCCTATTATTAAAAAATCATCTAAATAATTAATTATAATGATGCCTCTTTCTTTCAAAATTTGGGTGACAGGTTTTAATAGATAACCCAAAAGGTACGACACGAAACTCATAAATTTTATTTTTGAATTTAAATCTGAGAAATTTACGATAATTTCTATGAAAAATAAGCATCAGTCAGATCTAAAGAGACCATGAAACAATTTTTACTGTTCTATAGTCATCTAGCTTGAAATGAGGGGGAGTTATATATTTGTTAAGTTCTTTAAGATTCAGGACAAATCTATAACCCCCACTAGATTTTTTAACAAGAAAGTAAGGTGATAAAAATCCTCCTTTGTTTAGCTCATAAGTTGCTATAGCACCTATAGAAATCAAATGATTAATGGCTGACTCTATATTAATGTTTGATTTACTATTTAAAGGTTCTACTGTTTGAGAAGGTAACTCCTCAAATGGAATTTTATAGCCTGAAATGGCATTAATTATAAACTGGTTGTTTGTAATTCGTTTCCAATTTTCATTAAAATTAGCCAGTCTGCTGGGGTATGTCTGTTTGCGAGGGGTCTGTCTGCGGTAATTTTTGTAATTCGAATCTGTTTTCTTTCGATAATCTTCTTGAAGTTTCATTCTCCTCTCGAGTTTCTTGGGGAAAGTCTTTGAGGCTGGGGCCTCCAGTTTAAATCAGGCCTTGTTGTTTTTACGGCCCTAATATCCCGACTTGTCTTTTTTAATTGCTGAACAGCCTTACATCTATTAGAAAGGTCTGGACCAAACAGTTCCTGTTGAATAGGACCTTCTTTACCAACCTTTTTCATGTCAGAATTTAACCTTGGCTCCAGTTCGTGTCTGCGGTGTAGAGATAGAAGGTAATGGGAGTGGGTTATTAACTTAGCCGCATCTGCTAATGGGGACAAGATTTCTGAAACCAAGGGGTTACTAGAGGGAACCCGAAGGATCTCATTTAGTGCTGCACCATATGCACTTAACCCCTTACCTAAACATGTCTGTATGTGTTCTAAATAAGAATCTCTTTTTAAGTCCTCTTGTGTTGCGAGCAACTTTACCTCCTGATTGATTATAGGTGGTTTGAGAGCATCTAGATTCTCTGGAATAGCCCACTTATTTAGTGTCTCATCCCGAACTTCTTTAGTAAGGCCCGATGATAAATAAGAGGACCACCTGGGCACCAGTTTCATATTTAAGGCTTTACCATGTGGTATAGATGTACTAGGGTCAGCCCCTAATGCAGCCTCATGTATGGGGTCTATATCTGGTTCCGGATCCTTTTGAACATTCACCTGGGGAACTGTTCCACATCGGAATCCGAAGACGATAAGGGATTCCTTAATCTTCGATAAGGCTCTGTTCTACTATGAGATAATGAGCCCTCGTCTGAATCTGAGTCTAAAATAAGCAAAAAAGGATCCTTATTACAAAAGAAAGTTTTACATTAGCAGTGGCAGAATGGGCTAGTAAGTTTTGTTACAAACTGTATTACATTTATTGTAATTTTTGGGGCTGAAAAACAGTAAATCCCCAAAATTACTGATCCATGGATATGCGTTGGGGCGTATATATCAGAGCCTATAAAAGGTAAATCTCTGTAAACGCTCTTCAGTATTAAACGCAAAAAACAAGGCCTCTAAAGGTAAATCCTTGCTATATAAATCCATTCAATTGGTAAAAGACCAAAAAAGAGGGGCCGAAATAAATAGGTAAATCCCCCAAGTTATAAGTCAGCTGTATAACACAGAGTTTCGAATAAATAAAACATGTGATTCCCCTAATTGTAGGTGAATCCCCAGTGTCTAACACCGTACCTTGGAAATAGAAAAAACAGGTGGTTCCCCTAGTGATAGGTGAATCCCCCAATCGTTCTTTTTTGTTATATTTCCGAACCCTTAGCCATTATTTGTAAAGGTACTTACTCTCAATTACACTAGACATCTGGTTAATTGTGTATTGTAGCTTTCTTAGTTTTCTTTGGATTTCCTTTGCTTCCAATTTTCTCTTCGGTGTCATTTTTGTTATAATACGAAGCACATAAAAAAAACACCAGTGTAACGTTCAACACTAAATGCAAGAATGAAGGAATGTGAGCCGGGGTTCTGGACAGGGGATTTTTTCGGGGAATAACCCTTCTTTAAAATAGTGTACGCTCGATGCACCAAGTGCAACATTGCCATAGTGTTCTAGACTGATGAAATGAAGTGATGTACAATTTGATTTTTTAATCTTTAAAATATCTGAAACAGTTACCGAGAAAATCGACTTTAGTTTTTTTAATTTATGCTATTATTATGTAGTTCTTATGTAGTTCTTCTACTGTTTCTACCTGGGACATTTTTATACTTAAAATAGAATCCACTTCTTTTATAAATGTGTATGTGTCATGTTTAAAAACTAGTTTTGGTAATTAAGGTTTCATGGTTGTATCTAAGCCATATAAAATATGGTTCATTTCATATACTTCCTCAATTTCACTTTGTGAGTTGTGAGTTGTCAACTGGTGAAATAACCTCTGCATTTTTATTCTCTACGTCTATACCAAGTTCACCGGCTACATTATTTTTTATTCTTGCTAAAGTTTCATCGTCTAATCGTCTATTAATAAACAACGAGCGACGTTGGTCTAATATATTTTGTAAGGTTTTTTCTTTTAAAAAAGGATATTTTGAAATTACCAACCTATGCAATTCTTTACTATAGGGAATTTTAATGGTCTCTAATCTAGTGATTTTAAAATAATGAGCCACACTCATTTATTTCTTTGTTCCACACAGTTCTTTGCTTTTGCCTGTTTAATGATTGGGTGCATTGAGACAATTGCACGTCAGGAATATTGCGATCAACGGTTGCTTGAATCTGTTGGGTCTGACTATCTGCGAATGTAAATGCATTTACTATATTATTTTGATTACTTGGACTAAATAATTCAACCTTCTGTTATGTTTAGCGATTCAATGTCATGTGCATTTTCTTTTGATTGTGTTGTATTTTCTGCAGTATTTATCTGTTTATTTTCTTCAAAATTAGGTGTGCTTATATTATACAGTTTGTTTACCCGAGAATTCATCAATTTCATTTAATACACTAGATTTTGTGTTGTGTTGTTTCGCATACATCTCCAACCGAATTTTCCTCCAAATTTATGGAAGTACCTTGTGTTCTTACAGCAGTATACTCATTAATAGTCACGTGGTATTTTTCGTTGATAGTGTCTTTCAAACTAATTGTACCCAATGTACTTTCATTTAGTTGTGACGAATGTATTTTACTGCTAATATTTTTGAGTGAACTCTTCTCCAAAGAAAGTGTAGAAAAACTTCTTACTTCTAAACTCAGTATATCTAATTTATCTTCAATCAATTTACTAAATACATTAGATTCATCCCCTGTATTATTTAGTGACCAAATTACAGACGACATACTTAGCGAAGTAGGCTTTTCAAACAAACTATCACTTTTTGTTTTATTGTTTCTTAGAAAAATATTCTCTAGTGGTATTTTCTTTGGATTTTTTTAATTATTTTTTTTTCACAGGTGTGCTTATATTATATACTTTAGACCAATCTCTGTCTTTAAACAAACCATCTACCAAAGATATATTTAATAGTTTATTAAATAAATTATATTCATTTAATTTCAGATGATTCTTGTGATAAATAATCTTCCAATGTAGGAGGTACATTACATTGAGCTCTAAAGCTACCTCATTTTTAATTTTTTCTATGTTTTCTGCACTTAATCGTTTATTTATAAATATTGAGCGACGTTGTGTTAAAATATTCTGAACAGATTTCTGTCTTAAAAAAGGAAATTTCGTTGTTACCATTCTATATAATTCCTTTCCATAAAAAACATTTGCGGTTTCTAATTGTGTAATCTTAAAATAGCATCGTACCACATATTCATTAATTTATTTGGTTCTTTGCTTTTTACCTTTTAACGACATGGTGGACTGCGACAATTGTGTCTCAGTAACATCCATGCCATCGCTAGCCATTTCTTGCTCTTTTATGTGGCCAAGCTCTAAAGCATGTGTAAGATTGTTATTCATTTTTCCGGTATTTTGCCCACTGCCACGTCCATCACCGGTTATAAACGTGCCCTGGTAAACCCCAGGCAGATTTGTTTTACATAACATATTTTTACTTCTTGTCTCCATTTTCATGGGTTGTGTCTGTCTTTGAAAGTGCTGAGATAATTTTGTTTTATTTCTCTTTTTATTTGATGCTGTACCTGGTTTTATAGTACTTTACGGTTAAACTCCCTTCTTCAGATGAATGATGATTCTGACATTTTTGACTTTGACAATTCAAATTTTTTAAATTTATTAAAAGTGGTTATTTTGGAACATAAGAATAAAAATTTTCATTAGAGATGTTAATTAGATTCTCCTCTTCACGTTGATGTATAAATTGTGTAATTTCCTTAATTATAAAATATTTTATAACCAGTTTTTTCGGGAGCAAATTTTTTGGCACTTATTTTGACAAGACACTTATTATTATCATTATTATCATTATCATTATCATTATCATTATCATTATCATTATCATTATCATTATCATTATCATTATCATTATCATTATCATTATCATTATCATTATCATTATCATTATCATTATCATTATCATTATCATTATCATTATCATTATCATTATCATTATCATTATCATTATCATTATCATTATCATTATCATTATCATTATCATTATCATTATCATTATCATTATCATTATCATTATCATTATCATTATCATTATCATTATCATTATCATTATCATTATCATTATCATTATCATTATCATTATCATTATCATTATCATTATCATTATCATTATCATTATCATTATCATTATCATTATCATTATCATTATCATTATCATTATCATTATCATTATCATTATCATTATCATTATCATTATCATTATCATTATCATTATCATTATCATTATCATTATCATTATCATTATCATTATCATTATCATTATCATTATCATTATCATTATCATTATCATTATCATTATCATTATCATTATCATTATCATTATCATTATCATTATCATTATCATTATCATTATCATTATCATTATCATTATCATTATCATTATCATTATCATTATCATTATCATTATCATTATCATTATCATTATCATTATCATTATCATTATCATTATCATTATCATTATCATTATCATTATCATTATCATTATCATTATCATTATCATTATCATTATCATTATCATTATCATTATCATTATCATTATCATTATCATTATCATTATCATTATCATTATCATCATTATCATTATCATTATCATTATCATTATCATTATCATTATCATTATCATTATCATTATTATTATTATTATTTTTATTATTATTATTATTATTAAAAAGGTGTAAACATGCTAAGCATGATCTTAAAAGGAGTATTTTGCTAAGAATATTCCCAATACATATTCTTATAATATTCTAATGGGAATATTTTTAGAATAATGGTATAGTGCACATTAGGGTGGGTCAAAAAAAACGACTATTTTTTTTTTACTTTATATTCTGAAAAATCACTCACCAAATATGAGCTCTTAATTTTGATAAAAAGGTTCTCCGCTTTACAATTTTCCATTTTTTCCTCAGTATTAGAAACAAAAATTCATATCTCTTTGACAACTGTTCGTTAAAAAGTATCTCTCCACATATTCTTGTAGGAAATCGAACGCTCTACAAAAAAGGTCTCTTACGATTTCTTCGTAAACCTCACCGTTTAAAAGATATCAAAGGTTAAAATTTGATTATTTTAAGAGACATATCTGTTTTGTTTATGAATTTTATAACTCGCTTACAAAAAATTGTTATGAATTGGGCAATTTATAGTTTTGTAGGAAATTAACTGCTCTACAAAAATGATCTCTTATGATTTGTCGATTAAATTAAGCGTTTAAAAGATATTCATCGTCAAACTTCAATGCATACTAATTTTAATAGTTTTTGATGAATAATTCAAAAAATTTCAATTTAATTTATGAGTTTCACGAAAATTTATACAAATTTGAGTTCTTATGAAAAGAGAAATGTTTTAAACTATTTGTCTCGTTTTTTTAGTCCTACGTATGTTTGGTTATATTGAAAAAAAAATTAGTGCATTATTTCTAACTCTAAGAGTCAATGATTTATTAAATTTTGAAAAAAATAAAATAATAAGTTATTATAAAGATAAATTTTATGAAAATATTATTAAAATAAAAAAGTTTCAAATAAATTTTCGAAAGGGAAACTTCTATAAGAGTTACTCTTACGATAGAAACTCAAATTTGTATAAATTTTCGTGAAACTCATTCAATATATAAAAAAATAAAAAACAGGTGTCTTTTTTTCTTTATTTAATTTATTTTAGGAGTGTCGTGTAGAAGAATTTTTTTCTTTCATGTTTGGACCTTGTTGATGCATTTAAACAACCAATAATCCACATACATGGTCTAAGCCCGAAACTAAATTTTCTTTTAACTTTAGTGGTGGTAAAATGCCTAGAGTTTAGCCTTTTTTTATTTTAGTGGTCTTATCCCCCAAAGTTCTTTATTAGGCTGAGTAGATTACCACCCTATTTTTTCAGCATAAAAAAATATAGGTGGCGCACAGGCAGGGCCATAGCTATGAGGGGATAGGGGGGAACTACACCCATCTATCTTAAAATTAGAAAACGTTGAATGTTTTATGGGTTAACATGTTCACTGCCAAGGGAAAAATAGTTGTCTGTTCGCTGACGCCGTTGCCTAAATTAATACGGTTAAAACGAGTATTCTCGTAGTGAGCCCATTGAGGGGGAGAGTGCCATTCGAACAGACTGCGCAGTTACTTCTACTTTGGTTTTAAAACTAACCTAAAATTTTATACACTTGTGTTTTTAGGTTTTGTTTTTTTTGTCCGATGTCACGTTTTTGTGTAGAAAATAACTCGAGAACGAATAATCCGATGGACTCGAAATTTTCAGTAACAATCAGGTTTTATGAGGGGAAGATCCATATTGTCTTTAAAAGTAATCTCCCCAAAAAAAGTTATGGGGTTAAACTTAAAAAAAAAATTGAAAAGCTAAAACATTTACGTTAATCGGAAAATTTACTTCGTAACTTTTTTAGGAAAAATTACTTTTATTATAAAGATAGATTTTAAAAGTAATCCCCCCAAGAACAAAAAAGCTTTGGGGGTTTAAAAAAAATATTATTTTCAATTTTTTGTTTTTTTTTCGTTTTTCGCAAAAAGAAAATTAAAAAATAATTCATTTTTTTTTTTGATTTTTTTTAAAGATCTTTTAAAAAAAAGTATTTGGGAAAATGCAATATATACTATGAATGGTATTTCGAGCCAGAATTTAAAATCTTTGTATATTGCGAAGTTCACAAGACCGTTAGTACGGAATTTTAGAGAGAGATGTGCGAATCAAAATCGGCACAAGAAATTTTAACGGCTCTGGCACTCTCCCCCACTCTACCTCAATAAGTGAGCCTCCAGCAACATACTGAAAACTAAGAATTATCTCGTATTTGGCAGACAACATGTTAAAAATAAAAAAGTTGTAATTTTAGCTTTAAAAAGTCAACTTTTTTGTCGAGGGAATAAAAATTGTAATTTTAGATTAATAATTTTAGAAAAAAATTGTAATTTTCTACCTTCTCCTCCCCCCCCTCCCACTACATCTTCGCTACGCCCTGTAATTTTAGCAGTAGTGAATCTTGAAATTTGAAAAAAATTCATATGGGTAAGAATATAAAAGTTGTAATTCTAGCAGAAGTGGGAACGTTTTTGGTAAAAGTAAAAAACTTTAGAAATGTCCGTCCGTCTGTCTATCTGTCTGTCTGTAGTTTTTCAAAAAATTTACTTTTTTCATCTTATTTTAGGAGTGTCGTGTAGAAGAATTACCTTTTTCGGGCTTAGACCGTGTAGGTGGATTGGATTGTTGGTTTGAGATAGAGAAAATTCTTCTACACGATACTCCTAAAATAAGATGAAAGAAGATAAAAAGAGGGGGTCTGTTAAATATACATACAAACAGGCTTTCACAGAAATCAATGTAAATAAATTCAAATACTATATTTCAAAAGAAAATTGGGGTTTTACTCAAGAAAAAAATACCAACACTGCTTTTGGTGCTTTTTGCCTGCTTCTTTTGCAATATTTCGAGCTCTGCTTTCCTAAAGAAAACACAAAAGTTAAAATTACAAAAAAAATCCATGGATAACAAATAAAATTAAAAAACAAGCGGATGAATTAAAAAAATTAAATTAGCTTAAAAACCTGACAAAAAAACAGGAAGTAACACGCAGATATTCAGCTTTACACACAGAAAAACAATCGCAAGAGCCAAATATGAAAATATTACAGAAAAATTCTAAGAACCCATCAAAGGCAGCTTGGGATGTTTTAAAGGGCGACTAATTCCAAATTAAAAATCAAATATCTTTAAAAAATGAGTGAAAATTAATTTCAGACCCAAATAAATTTTTTCAACAAAAATTTTATAGATATTCCACCACAGAAAATACCTCCAAATTTTTCGGATCTTTCAGAAAACCTAAATATGCAAAAAACATTATTCTTAAATCCTACACACGATGAAATCCTGGAACCTTTGGAGTATATAACTAACCTATCTTTTACTGAAGGTGTTTACCCAGACTCTCTAAAAATAGCCAGAATAATTCCACTCTACAAAAAGTGTGAAAAAACAGACGCAAAAAATTATCGACCAGTTGCCACCCTCTCTGTATTTGCGAAATTCTTTGAAAAAATCATGCATGATAGATTAAAAAATTTCTTACTAAAAAATAATCTTTTTAGTGACAGCCATCATGGTTTTTTACAAGGAAAATCAACAGAAAGCAATCTATAACTGATATTCATATTAAATGGTCTGGATAAAGGTATGACAACGTTGGGAATATACTTCGACCTAACCCGAGCATGATATGGTGATACATTCCATTCTGATAAGCAAGCTGAAAAAGGCTGGAATTGGTGGTAAAACTCTAGAATGGATAAAATCATTTTTACAAGGCCGTAAACAGTATGTAGAAACCTCAGGAAAATCAGCTAACGTGATAAACTATAAATATAAATCAGAGAGTATATGTCGACTGTGGCACGCCACAGGGTTCCATACTCTCCCCACTTCTGTTCCTAGTATATTCAAATGGCATGAAAAAAATTTATAAATACACAATTTACTCGAAACTCTAAAAAAAATATGTAAAAATGACACAATTCGCTGATGACAAATCAGTAGAATCACAGGTAGAAATGAAAAAGAGGCGGTTGAGCTAGCAAGCGGGGTGGTGGAGAAAACGCACAGTTAGCCGTGAATCACTAATATTATTTTATAATGCATATGTTGTCGCTTAAACTGCTCAATTCTTTTTTGAGGGGGAGTATCTGAGGTGCAAAGACTATTTACACTGCAAAAAAAGTAATGAGAAACATATGTAAAGAAAAGTATGATGCGCATTGTGCACCATTATTTAAAAGTTGCAAGGTTATTATATTCGTTATACAACCTATGTATTTTTGTAAAAAAAAAACTTACATGAATTTAACACAAATGGGCTACTAAATCAGGGAATCAGTACAAGACATAATAATATGCTGACAACTCCCAGACACCGTACAACTACCTATGAAAAAGGGGCAGAATACATGGGAATAAAAGCTTACAGCGTACTTCCAACTGAGGTTAGAAATATCAGTTCTTTTAAAAACAAAATAAAAGCGTAATTTCTAAACAACCCGTTTTACGCGGTGGAAGTAAGTATGGTGGTAGAATTGGTAATTTTATTGTATTTATTATTTTATTTATTAATCTTTATGTAATTTTTAATTGTGTAATGTTATGTAATATTTAATTTACATTTTGTACCTGACGTATCCATAGAAATCAAACGGATTAAATAAATATCTATCTATCTATCGATATGTAATGCTACGCATTCCATTATATATTATTCACAGTAAATGGTATATGCATATAATAATGCATTTTCCAAATATTTAAAAAAAATAATTTTCAAAATAATAAAAAAATATATATTTTTTTAATAACATTTTTGTTTTTGAGGGGATTTCAAAAATAATAGTGATATTTCCCTCGTAGAACTTGATTTTTCCTGAAAAAAAAACGAAAAAGTCGATCCGCCTATTCGTTCTTGAGATCCTTTCTACAAAAAACGTGACATCAGACAGACCTATAGACGGACAAAATAAAGAAAGAAAACGAAAAATTCTTATTTTTTAATGAAAAAATTTGTATCCAAGAATTTTTATGTAGGACGATTTTTGAAATTTTTTGAAAATTCGAAATTCCCGTATATATTATTCTAGCGCAGGCGCTGTGAACAATATAATAAAGAAAAGAAGTCGTCCGTTTTTTTCTAGGAAAAATGTCCTTACTGATCTAAGTAAAAAACATTTACATCGTTTTGGGGCTTTTTTTTTGTCAAAGATTGCATTTTAAAAATGTGATAAGTTCCAAACACATAGCTTATTAGGTAAGTTTAATAAAATTAATTTTAATAAAAAAAAATATGACAGGCCTTTTGCTATAAAACACATTAAAAATATATAGAGAATTTACTACAAATGAAACTAAAAATCCATCTAGACGGTCTAAACCTAAATATAAAAGTTATTTTAATTTTAGTAATCAATTAAAATTTTGAATTTAATTTTGTTTAAAACGATGAACTATTTATTTTCTTTTAAAATCTACAATACCCTGTATAATAAAATAAATGGAACATTGATAACCACAAAAAAACTAATACTATTAAAATAACAAAAACTTAAATAATATTAATAAAAAAATGTAGTTCCTCTGTTGAGATTTGAACCCACATCATTTTTGGAGGTTAATTTTTTTTACTGCCTAAACCAACTGAACCACCGACTGCCTGTTTTTTCCTTTAAAATAACTTGACTTACGGTAAAAAATATTATTTACAAAATAACTTCTTAAAATTAAAAAAATTACTCTCGCTACGCTCACCATTCACTAAGCTGAAAACCTTAAATCCACCTTAATTTGTAGCTTAGGTGACCCCATCAAAAAACCAGATAAATTTTGTTCTATAACTTTCACCTTCGGAGAAAACTGATTGGATCGGGAACTTTGGATCACACGGTACCTACTTCTAAGAACATTCTTAACATGCTTCTTAAAACATTCTTATTTGATGCAGAAGCTTCTTAGGAACTCCCAGCACGATTAAAACGGAATTATTTGCATTTCTTTAATTGTTCTTAGAATATCATAAGCAAAATAGATATGCTTCTAAGAAGCATGCTGTCCTTCCGGCTATTTATTTTAACCCTAGAACCACAACGCGTCGTCGGACGCCGGAGATATCTCAAATTGCAGTTTACGCACGCGCTGATTATTGTATGTGGCCAAGCTCCTCAGTACCTTCAGCAGTTATTCCTAGGGTACGAGTTGATGTTGAATTGTTTATTTCTTTTTTATTTAAAATAAGATAAAACAAGAATCTTCTTAGAAGGTTTTTGTGCTATCAGGGACATCTCATTAAGGGCAGGTGCAAAAAAAAGAAAACTGGGGAGAATCCAAAATCAGAAAATTTTGAGTAACGTATTTTATGAACAGCCCCCTATAAAGAAAAAAAACTTACTTTGATTAAAGTGGCCTGCACAAATTTTATCCTTAGTATAATATCTATTCACAAAAGTGGGTTTAAGTTTCTTTTTACACTCAGATTCTTCAATATATGGCACACTTAATTCTTTAAGCGTGTCTGAAAACGATCCTGCTGATCCAGAAACCGTATATCCCCATCCTGTAACCTAAAATAAATATAATAGTCTGCCTCCTACATTACATTTTTACGCAATTGACTTATTTTGTTCAAAAAAACTTACTGAATATTTAAATATTTCAATACTATACCTAATATTGCATAATCTAGAAATAAATAATTTTATCATCGTACCATGTTAAGCAAAAAGTTTGTATCTTTAAAATACTAATTTCCATAAAATTGTATATGTCCAAACTATAGTTTCGAGTATATATCTGTATAGTATACACTATACTATAGAGTATAGACTTTTACTATAGAGTAAAAAACATATCGCTCATATCTCGTAAACTGTAAGGACAAAAGAGGTCCTTTTCTGGCGAGGGTCTACATAGAAACGACAATTTTTTTATATGAATATTAATATAGAGCATTTTAGAGAGCTAAGACGACATCTCGCTTTGATGTTAAGGCAGAAAAGAGTTGTTTTGCAGCCCATCCAAAAACCTTAAAAACCCCAAAGTTGCAGCTACGACTTGTATGCCTAACAGTATTATATTATAATAAGTCATTTATCTGTTTTAAAGTAAGGCAAAATACCCAGTTACAGATACTTACCCAGTAACAGACACTTTTTTAGGAAAATGCTAATAATAATCAAAAGTTTTAAATTCCTAATATTTGTAAAATAATTTGAGGAAGCTCCCCAAAAAAAGTGGAAGTCAAAAGCTTACAGTTTGCCCAGATAAAAATTAATCTTTACTAGCAAGCCAGAAGTTGGAGTGTTTGTATCGTTTTACCTTTAAAGGTAAGCTTAAGAAACACACTGGTCTTAATTTTACTTTATTTTAATTTATATAAGCTTTTCCTGGATTTTTATACCCTATCATATCCAAATAACTTTTAGAATAATTAAATATAAATCGTTTTTTTTTTCGAATTACTTTACAAAAAAACTAGGTGTCTGTAACTGGGTTAGTAAACATGATAAATACCCTTTTACAGACACAGTAACTGGGTTCTCGACATTCAATATCATAGGTATTTTACATAGACAAAATAACAACCTTTGTCTATGGTATTTTACCACAAATGTTAATAATTTTGAGTTAATTTATTAAATAAAATATCATTCTTTCTAAGTACCAGTTACAGACACTATTTTTTTTTATCTTATAAATCGATTATCACATTAAATATGTATGCGTCTGTAACTGGTCAGATGTGTATCTGGTAAACATTGACTGATTATTAACATAGCTATAGCCGGGAAAAGAAAGAGCACAACGTTTCTGGTCACCAGTCAGATGTCCCATTTAATCTCGACATGTGCAGATCAACTTTTATGGACGACATCCCAACATCAGATATTTAATTAGAAATTAAATATTTAATATAATTATTTAAATTATTATTTATATAATAATACATATTGTGTACATTGAATTTAGTACTTATTTAATTTGTGTAAATTTATAGTTTTCATTTCTGTAAATCTGTTGAGTTGTGTACAGTATTTTATCTATTTAATTTTTCAATTACATAATTACAAAATAAATTACAGGTACACATACCTGCTACTATGTGTAGTGGTTAAAATTATTTCTAAAAAGAAAGTTTATTTTGTTATTGTGTTACTGCACACTTTATAAAATTAAAATAAAGAAATGAAATCTCTTAATACTGAATTTATGTAAACTCAGTAATCATTAATCTGATCAAAATATTTGATGGAGATGTCTTGATAAAAATATCTTTAAAATAATTTAAATTATGATAATTTTAATATAGTATGTAATATTTAATTTGGTATCTAAACTAAATACAGTGTGTTATAAATATCCCGGCTATGTTGTCTTATAAATATAATGTTTGAAATAAATAATATAAAATATATAAATAATACATAAAATATATCAGTTAAAATTTGCAACTCAAAATAAAGTTTTATGAAAAAAATACATTACAATACTCTTGTCAATCGATTCCAAGGAGAAAATCATTATATTTAGATGGAATTCTTCCTGATCTCTTGGGCCTTTCGTTTTTACTTAGGTTTTTGATGGCCTTACCTAGGTTAGTCAATTTTTAGTAAATTACTGAGAGTATTATTTACCTTGGTTAAAAATTTGAATGGCCATCACCAAGGAGTTTTAACAACAGTATCTTCCGAAAACCATCATCTGCTGCGATTTTGCTGTTAACGGTTATGAATATCTTAGACCACCTACCTCCACTGTAAGTTTGCTTTGGCCATTCTTTGAAACTTAAACTGACCTCAGGAATAGCGTGTATTTAGACCTTGACTATTTTATATTTGTATATTGATATTAATAAAAATGAAATAAAGTTGTTTATTTATTTATTTATTTATATTAGGTTTGATACAGTACAGTGATGGAGAGCCCCAAATAAGCTGTGGCTTGTGCTAGGGGCTCTCCATTAATTTTGACAGATTACTAAAATTATTTTCTTCATAGTTTTCTTTAATCTTGTTACTTAAAATTTTAAATTGACTTCTTAATCATTAAATAAAACTTCTACAATCTCCAAAATTCATATCCATATATCTTTCGACATATGTTTGTACAGATAAACATATTTGTTTTGTTAAACTACTACAAATGTTAATTTAATGTTTCTTGTTTATTTATTATTTCAAAATAACAGCATGGCTAACCCTATTTTTTAAAAATGACAAATAACTCAGATGACACTATCTACG
>OY294047.1:22821235-22900029 GCA_958510825.1 Brachypterus glaber | reverse complement strand
TGTACCATTTCCAAAAAAAATAATATAAAAAATAAAATACAATCTCTGTATAGATCGGTGAAAAGACAAACAAGTTATAACGGTTTAAAAAGTGGCCGGTTTTTTTTGGCCCACCCTGTATATCTTTTCTGACAGTCAAACCTGCATCGTGTATTTTTTCAAGGTCATCTAGGTCATTATACCCTATAACGACAATCTAATCTAAGAAAACTGCAACGTTTTTAGTCATAAAATAAACCTTCAATATTTATTTGAAAAATATTTGATGCTGGAGTTATGCATACATCATACGGTTACATTTATAGAGCCCTCTATACTAATACTTAATGCGGGTTTTTTATCCATTTCAAACTTCTTGGCAATGATCTATTTTAGATTTTTTTTAAGTTTACTGAGCTTGTTGAAGACTTTTTATATCCTTGGGATAGGCCAATAGAAGCTTTGGAGTTGTTTGTTTTTGTTTAATTAATAATATTTATATGACTTTTCTTTAGGCTTATACTCGTGAAAATCTAAGAATGCGACTCTGTCACAGCGGGTAAATTAAAAAGCACTGTAGTGTAACTGACACTTATTTATTAAGACATAATTATTATATAGAAAATGTTAGATGTTAATAAATAAGTGTCAGTTACACTACAGAGTGCTTTTTAATTTACGCGCGGTGACGTCATCATTCTTAGATTGACACGAGTATAAGTGAGAAACATAAATCACGCAATAATTTGTAAATTTGTTTCCCCAGTGAACTTGCACTGAATTTGCAACTTTCAAAGTTTCATCGTTGATCTTGTTTGCAGTGAAACGTTCTAAACGTTCTATATAAATGTTACAGTCATCCATATCTTGATTATATTCGTTTAATTTAAAATCCATCTAGAAAAAAACTTTGGACCACAACCAAGCAACCACAAATGTTAACTCACCAATTTTTGCCTTTTTTCTTGAATTTTAAATCCTCGCCGCCATTGAAATAAACTAATGTTTATTGAAATAAGATATTATATTAACTTTAGACATTACTAAAATATATAACGGGTGCCACAAAATAGTGGTACACTCCTATAACTTTTTTTATTAACATCAAAATGAAATTTGGAGGATGTAAATAATAGAATAAACTGCAATTTTTGACATTGTAAAAAATATTCTGTCACTTCCGGTTTTGCCGGAAATGACCTCAACCTTTGATTTTTAAATAGAATACCATGGTATACCATGGTATGGTATGGTATGGTACCATGTATATTTTTACATATTTTGATTCAAAATTAAATCTCGAGTACAACCATGCATAATTTGTCAATTTTTGACAGAACATGTCATGTTAATTTTAAATCTAGTAAGCTATATGAAAAATTATTCTCGGCTTTTTACTTAGGAAAAAAATTACAAAATAACCTTTTATTTAATTATTTACCAATTTGAAACTCTTCAAAACTAGGCAAATCATTTTTTCCAATGGAGCTCATTTTTTTATGGGAAGTACTACTTAAAAGATTGATATCCATATCATTGTTTCAATCAAAATTTATTGGCAAAAAACAAATTAAAAAGAAAAATCAACAATAAAACAACTTTTTTAGTCAGTTAATATTTTTTTTAAGTTAAATTTCAAAAAATATAACTGAACAAAAACAATGCATTTATAAAAGCAATAGTTTTTGTATTTTAATAATATTTTTATTTTTTTTAAACATAAAACTTAGTTACCCTAGAATTTCTAATAAAAAACAAAAACGATCGTTGATAGCTATACCTACTTTACATACGTTTTATCGTTATTTAAATTAATACAACGATCGTTTTTTGTTTTTTATTAGAAATTCTAAGGTAACTAAGTTTTATGTTTAAAAAAAAATAAATATCATTAAAAGACAGAAAATGCTTATGAATACATTGTTTTTGTTTTATGTTATATTTACTGAAACATTTTGAAATGCAACTTGACAATAATTAATTAATTAATAACTGACTTGTTTTATTGTTGATTTTTTAAATTTTTTTTAAATTTTTTTGCCAATAGTTTTTGATTGAATTACAATGATATGGGTATTAATCTTTTAAGAAAGAAAGAAAATTGTAATTTATTGGTACTAAGAACCATCATTAAATCCAGCTACAGCAAAGATCCTTGATATTTAAAATTAAAGTTGCGTAGATAGTGTCATCTGAGTTATTTGTCATTTTTAAAAAATAGAGTTAGCCATGCTGTCATTTTGAAATAATAAATAAACAAGAAACATTAAATTAACATTTGTAGTAATTTAACAAAACAAATATGTACTGTACAAACATGTCGAAAGATATATGGATATGAATTTTGGAGATTGTAGAAGTTTTATTTAATGATTAAGAAGTCAATTTAAAATTTAATTAAAGAAAACTATGAAGAAAATAATTTTAGTAATGTCTGTCAAAATTAATGGAAAGCCCCTAGCACAAGCCACAGCTAATTTGGGGCTCTCCATGACTCTGTACTGTATCAAACCTAATATAAATAAACAACTTTATTTAATTTTTATTAATATCAATATACAAATATAAAATAGTCAAGGTCAAGGTCACGCTATTCCTAAGGTCAGTTTAAGTTTCAAAGAATGCCCAAAGCAAACTTACAGTGGAGGTAGGTGGTCTAAGATATTCATAACCGTTAACAGCAAAATCGCAGCAGATGATGGTTTTCGGAAGATACTGTTAAGTTAAAATTCCTTGGTGATGGCCATGTTTAACCAATACATGTTTGGCATATCGTGAGGGAACTAAAATACTGCTGGACTTTTTTTCCAGAAACATTCAAAATAATTCTTACTTAAAATTTAACAGTAATAAATTTAAACAATTATTCTTTATTATTCTAAAATACTAGTCTTCGTTTCGTGGTTTGGAAGGTAATGTCCCATTTTGTTAATTTTATACAAAAACTTGAGTTCAAGCAAACTGTGAAACATTATTTAGACCGTTCTTCAATTCTCTTTTTCGCTCGGAAAACCGTATTTGTTAGCTATACTAAAACCATCATTTAGTCTTGCTGTTAGAATTGCTTCTTTTTCTAATTCGCTTTTAAAAAGGCATTATTAAAAAAAAATGTCAATTTAATTATTTTTGTCAATTTGATATTTCTTCTTAAAATTTAAAATTTAATTTAAGTATTACATGTGGGTTAATATTAGCAAAGTACTTTTCAAGTCAGAAAAAAATTTAAAAATTACAACTTACTAGGGAAAAAATTATGCATGTAAAATATTTATTGGGCAATAAGAATTACAATTTTTATAGTAGGCGCAAACTTTAAGCACTTTTGCGCACTTATCTCGATATAAGTTAAAATTTTTAATAATTGGATTGGATAGTCAAAATTAAACAAAACTTCTTTACATACGGTTTTTTGGTGTCAAAAAATCTGAATCTTATGTCAATAATTGCAAATTCAAAATCCAATATGGCGACCGAATATTTTTAAAGAAAAAATGGTATTTATGTTTTTTTTAGGTCGGTATTTCTGAATTTGATATTAAAATTTTGGATTTAGATATATAAAATAATCCTTTTATAATTACTTTTTTACTGATTATCAGGTCCGGTTCAGGGGCCGTTGCATCTAGGGCCTAGGTACAAGTAAACTGAAAAAAGTAACTTTTGAAATTCTTAATTAAAATTAAAATTTATGTTTTTTTTTTTAATCAATATCAGGTCCGGTTTAGGGGTTTCTGCCACTCTAGACTCGTAGGACTCATAAGGTTAATATCATATAAATACTCCTTTTTAGCAAAACATTTTTTTTAACAAAAATGCATTAGCGCAACTTAAAAATATACCACAAAGTTTAGGGAAATTAGCAGAAAAGTAATAATATTAATTTCCCTTCGACTAGTCGAAGTCTCGACTTCTTTAAAAAAATGGTCAGTTGCGAGTTGTACTACCATATTTTTCTTATTTTTTTCGTTTTCGTGCCTATACGTCAAATAATCCTAGCCGTAACACAAGAATGCATAGGACATGTTTTGTAGAGAATCAGGTAAGCTTTCATTTGGTTTATTAGTTTTTTTCACAAGGTATCACAAAAAAATATATTTTGTAAACAGAAAAATACATTACTGTATTTTTCTGTTTTTTTTTTCTCCTTTCTGTGCCTATACCACAAAGAGTCCTAACCGTAACACAAAAATTCATGCGGATTTTTTGTAGAGAAATACGTAAGCTTTCATTTGATGCAAAAAATATAATAAGAAAGCTAGTTATCGCAAAAAAATAGTACGTACCCATTTTTCTGATTTTATTCTCTTTCGTGCCTATACCTCAAAGAGTCCTAACCGTAACACAAAAATGAATGCGGAATTTTTTGTAGAGATACGTGCTTTCATTTGATGCAAAAAATATAATATATAAAAAATAGTATTTTTACCCATTTTTCTGATTTTATTCTCTTTCGTGCCTATAGCTCAAAGGGTCCCAGCCGTATCACAAACATGTATAGAATATTTTGTGTAGAGAATTATATAAGCTTTCTTTTGGTGCTAACCTTTTTTTTACAAGTATCAGGAGAGTTATTGCTAAAAAAATCATTTGATTTAAAAAAAAGCCACGGGAATGAAAGGTCTAGCTGAATGAATATTTTAGTTAAGATCTTAAAAAAAAATAAAAACATTAATCTTTATAACATTTTTACTGTAACATTCGACTAGTCGAAGTCGCGACTTCTTTAAAAAAATGGTCAGTTGCGAGTTGTACTACCATATTTTTCTTATTTTTTTCGTTTTCGTGCCTATACGTCAAATAATCCTAGCCGTAACACAAGAATGCATAGGACATGTTTTGTAGAGAATCAGGTAAGCTTTCAATGGTTTTTTAGTTTTTTTCACAAGGTATCACAAAAAAATATATGTTGTAAACAGAAAAATACATTACTGTATTTTTCTGTTTTTTTTTCTCCTTTCTTTGCCTATACCTCAAAGAGTCCTAACCGTAACACAAAAATGCATGCGGATTTTTTGTAGAGAAATACGTAAGCTTTCATTTGATGCAAAAAATATAATAAGAAAGCTAGTTATCGCAAAAAAATAGTACGTACCCATTTTTCTGATTTTATTCTCTTTCGTTCCTATACCTCAAAGAGTCCTAACCGTAACACAAAAATGAATGCGAAATTTTTTGTAGAGAAATACGTGCTTTCATTTGATGCAAAAAATATAATATATAAAAAATAGTATTTTTACCCATTTTTCTGATTTTATTCTCTTTCGTACCTATAGCTCAAAGGGTCCCAGCCGTATCACAAACATGTATATAATATTTTGTGTAGAGAATTATATAAGCTTTCTTTTGGTGCTAACCTTTTTTTTTAAAGTATCAGGAGAGTTATTGCTAAAAAAATCATTTGATTTAAAAAAAGCCACGGGAATGAAATTTTAGTTAAGATCTTAAAAAAAAAATTAAAAACATTAATCTTTATAACATTTTTACTGTAACATTCGACCATAAATGCCTATAATTTAGAACTTGAGGATAGAAAAAAACTAAAATTTAACATTTAAAAAGGTACGCCCATGTTTTTTGGACAATTTATATGACAAAAAAATTGCAAACTTATTAAAAAACTAATATGAATATTTAACTAATAGATCAAGTATATATAAGCCCAATTACATCAATAAAAAAAATGTAGTTTTCAGGTAATAATGTGATTATTTTTTGTCCAGCTGAATGAACATGTTTCTTGGGACAAGCATATATTTGATGCTACCTTTTGAAGTTGATCATCAAATGCTTTAGTAAATACATAAATTACTAACCCTACCCAATGCCTTTTAAGGAATATTAAAAAAAAAAAGAAAAAATATTTCAAAGCTGTGTACAGTTTATTAACAAAAATGTTAAATATTGCGTGTGAACGAAAAATAGCTAAAAACGAACATTTGAACCTTATTTTTTGGCCAATTATAATAAAAATTACATATGTTAACAAAGGTCACATTAGAAGGGATGGCTACATCAAAAAGTGCAAAAAAAAATTTTTCATGAGATTATTTTGCTTTTGCCCTTGGGATAAGAAAGGGGTGCTAATTTGATATTGTCTGTAAAATTTTAAAGTTGGTTTTAATATGAACCATTTTTGGGTGTAGCTAGATTTATTGGCAGCGATGGTACCTTTCCAATAAAAAAAATCAGTTTTATTGAAAAAAAGATTTGCCTAGTTTTAAAGAGCTCCAAATTGGTTAATAATTAAATAAAACGTTTTTCATATTTTTCCTAAGAAAATTACTAAGCTAAGAATAATTTTGCATATTTCAAAGCTAACTAGATTTAAAATTAAAATTTTATTTAAAATTGACATGTTCTGTCAAAAATTGACAAATATATTTTTGTACTTAGAAATCAATTTCTAATTAAAATATGTAAAAATATACATGTGTGTTTTATTTAGAAATGAGGTAATTTCCGACGAAACCAGAAGTAAGAATTTTTTTTACAATGTCAAAAAATGCAGTTTATTCATTTATTTACATCTTCCAAATTTAATTTTAGTTAATAAACAAAAAAGTTATAAGGGTGTACCACTATTTTGTGGCACCCGGTATATGACCCGTATTAACATGGCCATAGGGGAAAAGAAAGAGCACAACGTTCCTGGTTCACCAGTCAGGTTCCATTTAATCGCGACATGCGCAGATCAACTTTTATGTGACATACATTAAGACTTTTTTATTAAAAAATTGCATAAAACTCATCTGTTAATTAATTTTATTGTATTTTAATTAAAAATGGCTATTTAACAATTAAGTAAACCAATTAACTTTTATTTTTTAACTTCTTTTAGTAAAAAATGAATTTTCATCTAGAAATAGATGGCGCACAAATCTACATCAATCTAATGGCTATATTCCTTTTGCGAGTAAAGTCTAAAAACGTTTTCTTAATCAGCGTGCAGAGTTGACTCTTGGTACTGAAAAGGGCCAGCAGCCCGAAACTGTCAGTCTACCAATATCACTCTGTACGATGATTAGAAAATAGATTGATGGAATAATGAATGAATTTTCTTATATGTTTTTTTATATTCTCATTTAATTTCATTTTAAATTAAGTTAAAGTATAGAAACACAATAAATAATAAAACTGATAATAATAGTAATAATAACACAGCCACATTTGAGTTCAAAATAGCTCCTTATTTGATGTTTTGAAAATAAACTGGAAAAACATTCATATACTGGAAAATAACGCTTTTTTAAGTTTTTTTTCCATTTGCAACTAATGAGATGAGGTGCTATTTTGACCTCATATTCGGATTCAGTGCATTAAAATACATAGGAATACAAAGGTCTCCAAAAAAATTATTGACCTTCTTTTTTGTCTACATGCCTGGCCACAGATTCTGTAGCACAGAAGAAAAAAAAAGTCAAGTCAAGAATTTTTAGGTAGTATATTTGTATGTATTTTGAGGGGCTGTATCCGAATTTGAGGTAAAATAGTACCTTATCCGATTGGAGATAACCTCAAAAAACGTTATTTTTATTCTCGAAAATGTTTTTCTCCAAAACTAATCGGATGAGTTGGTATCTTGACCTCAAATTCAGATTCAGCGCCTCAAAATACATAGGAATACAATGGTCTGAAATAAAATTCCGGACCTTTTTTTCTTTTTGTATGGCTGTGTAATAAAGGCTTTTTTATCATAAAATTAAACATTTTTTTTTTTAACATTTTGGTGAAATTCTCATTTTAACACTTATCTAACCAGCTCAATTTTTTTTTTCAAAAAATAAAAAATATATTGTCAAAGGGAGAATTTTACGAGCTTTAAAATAACCACTCCTGTGTCAATTTCTTTTATAAAAAATCTCGCTACAAGCTTTTATATCATATAAAATTGTCTAATGTAACAAAATGATGGGTTTGATTTACTTGAAAGTTTATTTTCTTTTCTAGTGCACTTAGTGTGCACTTAAAAGCGTGTTCTTAAAAATGTTTTTTTTTACTATAAAAAATTAAAATATTTAAAAGTTTAAATAAATGTGGTATGTGTTATCTGTAATTGGGCATCGCTATGTTTGTAGCTGGGCAACCTTCTATTTTTGAGTGTCTGTAACTGGGCATACATGCATTTACTACTTTTATTTAAGTTTATAATTTTGACGAAGATATTGTAATATCAAAAAAAATAAAGATCGTTTCTTGTAGACAATGCACCATTAAACATAAATATTTAAGATAACTGGTATAAATCTATTATAATGAAATATAGTTAAGTTCTTCCCTTAAGGGAACGTTCAAGTATTACGTAACGCTCCTAGGGGGCGTCTAAAATGACCAAAATTTGCGTTACGTAATTCTTGACGTTCCCTAAGGGGTCATTCTAGCGTTTCGGGTGTTTCACTTTTACACATTAAAACGAATTTTATGAATACTTTTGCGCTAATAGACTGGTACATGTATGCTACAATTAGACTAATACACCAGTTAAAGAAGTTGTTAAAACCTGAAATAAAATTTTAAAAAAATTAAGGAAGGTGTTGGCAAAATTGGCCGTTTCGGGTGTTTCATTTTTTTGAAACCCGAAACGGAAAATTTTGCTAATATCTTCCTTCTTTTTTAAAATTTTATTTCGGGGTTTAACCGTTGTTTAATATTAGTTCAATTGTAGCATACATGTACCAATCTATTAGAGCATTAAGTATTCATAAAATTTGTTTTAATGTGTACAAGTGAAACACCCAAAACGCTGGAATGGCCCTAATGTGGGTAGTTTACCTTATGTTAATATTCATAAATTCTGTACCATCGACGCCAGAAAAATATTTAATTCAAATAACAAAATGTTGCAAGAAATAAACCAATATTAGATGTCGCACGAAATATACGAATATTAGATTATTGATTCGATTGAATTGAATTATTATAATAATAAAGAAAATCTTTAAAAGTATTTAGAATTTCTGGTTGCTAAACTTTGATTTTTAATGACAGAATAGGATAAAAAAAAGTTATCAAGGTTATAATTTAATAAAAAAAATTGCATTTACTTACAACTCCTGCTTGCTCATGCATTAAATCATATATACGATTTCTATCAATGCATACTGGTTGTACTGTGTCACTTAAAACAAAGGTACTCATCGGAATCATCAGTGCAATGTCATTTTGGTAATTTTGAGCACTTCCTCCATAAGACTGATCTGGTAAAATGTCCTTTAACTATTCAAAAATAAAAAAATATTTATTGTTACAATGTTACCTAACTTGAGAGCTTTATCTCAGTAACGCTATTTCAATTTCAATTATTTTTTTTTATTTTTAATCTCCTTACTTGCTCTTGAAATGTGATAAAACAAGAGCAATGTTTTCTTTAAAAACATGGTACAGTGATACATAATTTAACATATTTATTATTCCAGAAATAGTAACATTTTAATAGTTTATTTCAGAACAAAGTTACTCTAAACATAATTTAATAATTAAAATCTACCTATTTTATCACTGTCAAATAACGATATTTTTAAATTGCTAGTAGAATATATACATATAGTATACATGTGACTAATTCCACTTCAACTAGCCCCTCGACCCTGAATCCTGAAAACTCGTTCTTGGTAAATAATGTTAAATATTCTTCTGCAGACATCATGGCAAGAACATCATTAATTTGCAAATTCTGTTTATTGATTTTTATAGTATTTTTTATGTTGATTCTAAATATGTTTAAAACAAAGCTCAATTCTTAGTAGGTTTAAAGAAAAACACATTTAAATATGGTAAAATATTTTTTTTAGTCTTAAATGCGTATAGAAATATTATTAGAATACTTTGAGGAATTTATTTAGGCTCAAACTAAAGTAGGATACATGTTCTTTCAGGCTTTATTAGAAAGCCTTCATAAACGTTTTACTAATTAACTAAAAAAGATGTTTGAAATACCCCTCTATTCGCGTTTAAACTAAATTAAATTTTTCTTTTTACAGTTTTATTACTTTTGACATATCTGTTCAAAACAGGTTCGGTTTAGTTTTGTCAAATTTTGTCACAGAAACAGATAAGAGAAAATTTGATTATTATTTTAAATTATCATAAATTATTATTTTCAAAAGCTTTTCATGTAAGTATTCTACATTTATTTATAAAGTATATAATGAATATCCTATATTTTTTTTAGTAAAATGTGCGATCACGAAAAAATCGAACAAAAGTATGTACCGTCTGCGGGGAAAAAATTTATTTGGCAAACAAAAAGCAACAAAATTTGTGGTAAAAAGTACTTAAGACCTTATTATTCGATACGTTAATCCAAATTTCAGTAGAAACGAAAATAGGTTTCCTTTAGGGATATGCAGAATTATTTTAAATCAATACGAGAAAAATATTTTTCATCGTTTTGCCCGCTATGAATGATTTTTTGGCTCATAATTTAAGGATAACTAAAGAAAATTGTAAATGTTGTGTTGAGGCTAAACGGCAGGGAAGACTGGCAGCACAACTACAGGGAAGACCGCCAGCAAAACAACAACCAGCGGAAAATAACTTAACTATATGTAATTTTTGCATTCAGCCTGTAGGTAGGGGAAAGCAGCACTGCTGCACAATTAGCTCCAGAAAATTCAATTAATTTGGTAAAAACCCTTCCTGAAAAACAGCAGGAGCAGGTTATAAGTAGTTTATTAAAAGAACATGCGGTTAAAGTTAAATACACCGAAATAAATTTGGCCACAAAGGGTACGCCCTGCAGAGTAGTTTTAAATCCAAACATACCAAAGAAAATTAATTTTTCTAGAGTGACTAAATAATTATAGCTATACAGACGCTTCCGCAAATGAAATTCAGAGAATGGCCAATTTCATCAGGTCTTGCGCCGGTAGAAAGTCAGTTCCACCTCATTATTGTGAAGATTGTTCCGCTCACAAAAAAATTGAAAGATATTTATATTTCTAATTTACATTCTTTTGATGTTAGAAAGGAAGAAAGACCAGTTGTTTGGGCCGACGCTTCGGAACTTTTGGATGCAGTCATATGAAATCGTAATTTAACTGAAAATTTTAATTTAAGGTTTTTGCTGATGGGGGTCAAGGTTTTTTTAAACTATGCATGCCAGTTTTAGCAAAAAGCTTTACTGATTGTGAATATGATAAAGAAGAACCGTGCAATAAAAGGAAAAGTCATTTGCATTCGGAAGGGGGAAGTAGGGGTGACCGGGGCTAATTGTCGCACTTTTCATTCAAAGTCAGTTTTTTCCTTTATTTTTGTATTTTTTTTTTAATTGACGGAATGGTAATTTTAGCTGCATGTTTCAGTATCATTATTTAAAGAAAAAACATAAAAAATTTTATAGGGTATTAGAGTCATGTTTTTTTTTTGTGGTCTTGAAAATTGCGACAACGTGCCTTATTACGGGGCACGTTGTCGCGGCACTTCGAGTATATTTTTTTGAAGAAATATAAAGGCATTTATAAAAATTATAAATAACTAATAAGACATGTGCCTCCCCACAAGCTGATTGTTATCTAACTTTTTACTTTTGTGCCAAAATTTCCAACTTTATAATTAAATAATATTTTTTTGATTTTTTTTTTAATTTAATATAATTTAATAAACGAATTTATTTGCTATTCGACCAAGTTTCACTTTTTTAGACTTTTGAATTAAAAAATGCCAAAAAGGAAATGTTATACCATGAACATATCTCGAGATCATGCGACAACTAGCCCCAAACCAAATGCGACAACTAGCCCCAGTGGTCAATTTTACGTTATGTATCAAGTACTTTCTAATTAACGAATAAACACTCCTAAATGACAATATCAACAAATAATATACACCTTAAACTATTATTATACATAAAATTCTCTTATCTTAATGCTTTTAATCAGTAACAATAAGAAAAAATATTTACCACAAAAAAATTACTGGGCTCTTTAATTTTTACATTTTTTGGTTTATCTGGATGTTCTTTTAATTTATTGCATTTAACAATGCTTTCGCGAGAGAATCGAACAGTCGATCTCCAACACATCTTTGATTTAAATGATATTTTTTTCCCTTATTCCTACAACTAACTACGAGTCAAATCTAAAATTTTTCTTTGATTGGGCCAAAACTTTGGCCTCTAGACCAAAAGAGTTTTAGGTCCCCCAAAAAGATAAAATTTTGTTTTTGCGTATATATAAATTATTTAAATACCTATCAACTTTATTTTTGGTATGTGTATGACTCTCAGGAATTCTAAATTTTCACATAAAAAAAAGTTTAAATATTTGCCTAAAGATGGCGCTGTGGTAATTTTTTCGAAAAATATTGACCATTTTCATGACCTATGGACTCGAAGAAGCAACGCTGCTCAGAAAAAGTGGGCATGGCACATTAAACTACAAAGTTTCCTTAGTCTAACTGGGTAATTTGATTCCTTTCGGAAAAATCAATTTTAAAGTGACTGCACGTAGGCATTGAATTTAGTTTTTTGGGTATATAAAAATTATTTCAACACCCATTAACATTATTTTTGGTATGTGTATGACTATCACGGATTACTAGATTTTCACAAAAAAAAAGTTTGAATATTTGCCTAAAGATGGCGCTAGGTTAATTTTTTCGAAAAATATTGACTATTTTCATGACCTATGAACTCGAAGAAGCATCGCTGCGCCGAAAAAGTGAATACTGTAGATTAAACTACAAAGTTTTCTTTGTTATATACCATAGAGACTAGGGGTAATTTGATTCCTTTCGGCAAAATCAATTTTAAAGTGAGTCTGCACGTAGGGGTGTTCCTTACATTGTTTATTAGGATAAGCTTATTGATGTGCTTATATATATATATACATTAAAACTGCACATAATACTGCATATAAAAAAAGTAATTTCCTTCTAGTTCTGAATCTGAGATTCAGATGGCTCGAAATTCAAAAAGAATTTATCAAATCAAATCAAATCAAATCATTTATTTCGTTCGTAGAAACAAGTTTTTGAACATGTCAAAGAGAATTACATAAAAATGTTAGATATGTTAAATTACATAATTGTTAACTTACAGATTAAAAGCTTATCATAAGCACAAAAATAGGTACGTCACAGATATAAAATTATAGAATGAGTATATACATGTGTTTACAGTATACTATCACTCAACCAATGGCCATTTAAAATCATTTACTTTATAGAAACATTCTTTTAATAGAGTTTTCTTTACTGTTTTTCCAAACAGGTGTACGTTTTTAATGTTTTTTATGTCACAGGGTAACAAATTGTATAGTTTTAAGCCAACATGTATGGGAGATTTGTCATAAGTTTTATATAATCTTCGATAATGCATATGAAAGTTATTAGCATTTCTAGTGAAATAATCATGAACTTGGTTGTTTGTGACATAAGTAGTTTTATTTTTATAGGCATTTGTTAGCAGTTCAAGAATTAGGATACACGGTAGTGAGAGAATGTTCATGTTTAGAAATAGAGGTTTACATGGGTGATCATATGAAGCCCCAGCTAGGCAGCGTAAAACACGTTTTTGTGCCCGGAAAACATATTCAAAGTTTGTTGAGAGACCCCACGTTAAGATCCCATAAGATAACCGTGATTCTATATTGGCGTGGTAAAACATGACTAATTGAGGTCTTGTCAGTATACGCTTTAAGGCTCGTACTTGATAGCAGGTTGTGTTAATTTGTTTGATTAGTTTATCGCATTGGGCGTTCCATGCTAAGGTTTCATCTATTGTTACACCCAGAAAAGGTACTTGATCAACTCTTTCAATGTTTTTGTCATTAATTTCTAAGTTAATATTATTTAGATTCCTCTTTTTATTGGTGTGAAATCTTAGGTATTTTGTTTTAGAAGCATTTAAGTATAACGAGTTGGCATTAAACCATTGCGTTAATTTTTGACAGATTATTGGTAGATGATGTTTCCATTCCTCCTCAGACTTAAACGATAGGAGGATAGAGGCATCGTCTGCATACATGATAATTTTTTGTTTTATGAAATGTGGGAGATCATTTATAAATAAGATAAAAAGGATGGGCCCCAGGATAGATCCCTGGGGCACGCCCATGTCTACCTCTATTGGTTCAGAACGGTAATTTTTTGTGTAATCTTTTGATTTGTGTCTCACCTGTACAATCTGCTTTCGATTGTGCAGGTATGACTCAAGCCAATCATATGCCTTGCCCCTTATTCCGTAGCGATAAAGCTTATCTAGTAAAGTTTGAATTCTGACACAGTCAAATGCCCTGCTGAGATCACAAAATATCCCAGCAGGGCATTCGCCTGCGTCAATTTTGTCTAAGAGATTACTTAGGAAGCATAAGGTGGCCGTAGAGGTTGACCGACCTTGACGGAATCCGTGTTGTGAGTCATCAATAATCTGGTTTATATGTAGAAATGTTATTAAGCGATCAAGCATACAATATTCAAATAATTTTGAAAAGGCGGGGGCGAGACTGATAGGTCTGTAGTTCTCCATCAGTTTCGCCTCCCCTTTCTTGTATATGGGGATTATAAGTGAGTTTTTGAGTTTGGAGGGGTAGATGCCCTCTGTGAATGACATGTTTACTATATGCGCTAGGGGGGAGGAGATAAACTCCGCTACACTTTTTATGAGTGAGACAGGGATATCATCTGGCCCCGCTGAGTATTTATTTTTAAGTTTTGTTATTAGAATTCTTTCAATTTCTTGTTCAGAAAAAGCCATTAAAAATAAACTATTTTTTACACTTTTGTAGTGTGAATTATCAATATTTGTTTTTGGGATATTATTTGTAATCTTTAGGGGGGCTTCTTTAACCTTCGGTTGGTGTCACCCTTAAAGTTGCATGGTTGGTGTAACATGTATCTAACAGATACATTTATTTTTTAATTAAAAACTACTAGTTTCTTTAAAACACAATATTTTATTACAAATATATTATATCAAAAAATATATTTTATTACAAATATATTGCAAAAAAAAATATTAACAAAAAATAAATCCAAAAAAAGTTAACAAAAAATAAATTCAAGATAGTGGTAATTAAAAAAAAAAAAAGTAATCAAACATTCTTTCCCTATATACTTCAATTATTGAGGTAAACATGATGTACAAATTACTGCACAATGCTCTAGACACAAATGTTTACTACATTTTACGCATGCATATTTTGATAGACGGGTGCGTTTTGCTTGGTCATAGCAAGTAGAACATCTTTTTCGTTTTCTTGATGCATTAGAAGTCAGTTCACGATTTTCTTTTGCTTCCTCTGTATTCTTACGCCTTTGTACATGGGGCTCCGTTAAACTTCTGGATAAATCTCTTAAATATGATCTTCTACTTTTGACTTTATTCTGTGCTCCCACATAAAGTATTTGCGAGTTTATACCAGCCACATTCAGTATTGAAAAGAACACCACCATTGGCCAACGATTAGTGTTTCTAGCCACATTGTAGCTGGCACACATTTTATCGACCGTATCTACGCCACCCTTAGTTTTATTATAAAATGTTATAATTTCTGGCTTTTTTTTATCTCCTGTAGACTCGTCAATTTTATTATCAAAATGCATGCTTGAAATTAAAATTACATTTCTATCTTTTTTTGGAGTGTAAGAAACCATTGTGCAATTTTTTTGAAAGCCAAATAAACTGGAATGTTCCTTACGGTTTTTAACGTT
This sequence comes from Brachypterus glaber, assembly GCA_958510825.1. NCBI lineage: Eukaryota > Metazoa > Arthropoda > Insecta > Coleoptera > Kateretidae > Brachypterus > Brachypterus glaber. Next base: position 22,884,402 of record OY294047.1, on the reverse strand, counting down.
TTTAAATTCAATTGGTATCTGAGGTTTATTTTTTTTTAATGTTCCCACAAGAGAAAGCCTTTTTTCTTTCAAAATGTTAACTAACTCGTAACCAGTAAACCAGTTATCAATTGTTAAATTACGTCCCGTATTATGAGTAGCGACCGTAAGTCTTTGGACGACATCAATTGGAGAGTTGCTTAATTTATAGGGTCCTTCGGGTTGTTCTCCTGCGTATATCTCCATGTTATATGTATAAAATAGTTTTGCATCTACTAGTGCATAAATCTTTATCCCGTACTTGGCCGGTTTATTGGGAATATATTGTTTGAAAAGGCATCTACCTCTAAATGCTTCCAATTTTTCATCTAATGTTATATATTCCCCCATCGAATAATATTTCTGGCAGTTATTAATAAATTCTTCAAATATATCCCTTATTGGTGCTAAACGGTCTGTTTTTCTTCGTTCAGTTCTGGATTCTAGATCATCAAACCTTAAACACCGCATAAGAAAATTAAAACGTTGTAACGACATTGTATTTTTAAATCTTTCTACCCCCTCCTCTGACCAAAGCTCTTCTAAATTTAGACGATTGGCATGATATACGCCAGCCAATATTAACAAACCAATTAATGCTTTAATTTCAAGGTTATCAGTAAAGCGAGCATTTCTTTTTTGGCTATACTTTTCTTGTGCTCTCTCAATATATTGATTCGTACCTTGCACTATTTTTAGTATAATATTTTCTGTGATTAGTAAACTCCAGGATTCATTTATGTTAACAATATTTCTTGCTTGTCCTTTTACCCCAGGTAGATGAACAAGAATATTCTGACTTGAAACTTTTTGTCTGTGTGAAAAGGGAGATTTTTGCCATCTCCATTCGTTAACTATTTTTTGTTTTCTTTTTTGATATGCAACAAAATATGCCAAATCATCTTTTTCTTCATCAGTTTCAGAAGAATCTCCACTTTGCTCGGTTTCTGAATCATCTTCTCTTTCTTCAATTACTTCTTCTGCAATAAGGTGTCTGCTTTGATTGGTTTCTGGATTATCGTTCTTTTCCTCAACTTCTTCCTCTGAAAAGGAATCTTCAGTTTGTTTAGTTTTTGAATTTCCTTTTTTTTTCTTGTTTACTTCCTCAGCCTCTATATCACTGTCCGTATCTTCTGCTGCTGCGTCTTCTTCATCACTCTCCATAGATAAAAAGAGTCTTCTTACTTCTTCCACGTCCTTTTCGTTAGTTAAATCATACATTTTACCCTTCGATGCCATTTTATAACCTTAAAAAATAGTAGGTTTTAGTGAACCATTAACCCAATGATAATAAAACTATTATTTACCAACTATTATGTAAATATTCCCTACCCAAAAAATATTATCACAAAAAAGTTGCATGATTGGTGTCACGTATCTCTCAGATACATTTATATATTTTTTATGTTATATATAATAATCAAAAGTTTGTATTGTAAGGATAAACTAAATATTGATTACAAATATTAAAAAAAAATAATTTATTTTAAAACATTGTGTTACAAAAACTTATCTTATTGGTGTCGTGTATCTGTGAGATACAAATCGCTGATATTTTATGAGCACACAACCCTATCACGTCAGCTGACACACTAAAGCAAAGCATGTACTATATTGGGAGAATACTATAAGGGGGGATGGCGAAACATCTTTAGCGCGCTTTTGGCAAAAGGTGAGAATTTGCTTTGTATCTGTGAGATACAGGACACCAACGGAAGGTTAAAGAATTTGTTAAAATTATTTGCAATAAGCTGGGGGTCATGCACTGTGCCCTCATTAAATGAAAGGCTGAGGTTCTTGTGAACCTTTTTCTTGCCCGTTTGTTCCCTAATAACTTGCCAGGCAGCGCTGGACACATTATTGGAGCTAAAAATCTTATTTTGATAAAATTCTTTTTTAGTTTGTTCTACTAGCAGAGCGTGGTTACTCTTTTCTTTTAAGTATTTGTTTTTCAGTGATGGAAAACTTTTTTGGAGTATGTATAGATCTTTTAGGTTAGCACTAGATTTTTTAATATTGTTGGTTACCCATTTGTTTTTTGTATTTGGGACACTAATTGTTTCAATAGGAAAAACATTATTAAAAAGGGATTCAAAAATTTCTGTAAATTTGTTGTATTTGTTTTCTGTCCCCTGAATAGAGAATACCTCCTCCCAGCTTTCTTTTTTAATCAATTCACAAAAGGCATCAACGTTAGTTTTTGAAAATTTTCTTTGTTCAGATAACTCATTTGGTTTATTATAAACATTAATTGCAGTGTCAAATAATATTGTTCGATGATCAGAGAAGGTGTTACATTCTACCTGGCATTCACCCGTGTTTTCAAGGTTAGTGAATATTTGATCAATCACTGAACCTCCCCTAAGTGAAAACCTAGTTATGTCACAAACCTTAGGAGTTAGATTATACGATTGAAGAAGAGTGTTAAACTTTGTTTTCAGAATTAGAAAGGGTTTTACAGTTAAAATCTCCACATAGTATAAGCGGTTTTTTAAAATTAAAAATAAAGTCTAGACATTTATTAATACGAACTTTATATGATGAAGGCGATAAAACCAAAATTAAGATGACCCCAGAAAAAATGGCTGTAAAGTTACAAGACTACCAGCTAAACGGAACTTATGTTTTTTTACCCGAAGAATACTTGCAACCCAGTCAAATTCGTGGATTAATATCCCAATACACAAAAAAAAATATGTAAAAAAACATCCTGCAACAAAAGAAAAGCGATTACTCCTTTAGACATGGAAGATGAATTTTCAGAAATTGGGCCCAACATCGGTGAAATTATTTCCCATGTCATAAATAACATAGAATAATTTCGAAGGAAATTTGATTAAAAATTGTATTGTAAGATAACTATAACTATACCAATCTTCTCTTATATATCTATAACTTTTTAGCCTTTCTTAACTTCAAAAAATACTACAGCGCCATCATAACTTAAATATAAGAACTTATTCCATAGTTATATACACAAAAATACAATAAGCCAGTAAGCAATATCATAGTCATAAATAAGTAATGTATCTTCAGAGAATCAGAAAAATAACTGCAGTGCCATCTCAAGCTCGAATTTATAACTAAAAGGAAATAGGTTTTTTAAGCTAATGTGCAGTATAATGTGAAGTTTTGATGAATATGAGCACATCAGTATGTTTATCCCAGTAACAATATCAGGAATACCCCCTGCGTGACGAGTCTCTTTTTTACCGAGAGGAATTAGATTACCCCTAGTCAGTCTCTACGGTAAATAACAAAGGAAACTTTGTAGTTTAATGTGCAGTATCCAGTTTTTCTGCTCAGCGATGCTTCTTCGAGTTCATAGGTCATGAAAATAGTCAATATTTTTCGAAAAAATTATCCCAGCGCCATCTTTAGTCAAATATTCAAACTTTTTTTTTTGTAAAAATCTAGTAATCCATGATAGTCATATACATACCAAAATTAATATTAATGGGTATTGAAATAATTTTTATTACCCAAAAAAATAAATTCAATGCCTACGTGCAGAGTAACTTTAAAATTGATTTTGCTAAAGGGAATCAAATTACCCCTAGTTAGTCTCTATGGCATATAGCAAAGAAAACTTTGTAGTTTAAACTACAGTATTCACTTTTTCGGCGCAGTGATGCTTCTTCGAGTTCAAAGGTCATGAAAATAGTCAATATTTTTTCGAAAAAATTACCCCAGCGCCATCTTTAGGCAAATATTCAAACTTTTTTTTTGTAAAAATCTAGTAATCCACGATAGTCATATACGTACCAAAAATAATATTAATGGGTATTGAAATAATTTTTATATACCCAAAAACTAAATGCCTACGTGCAGAGTCACTTTAAAATTGATTTTGCCCAAAGGAATCAAATTACCCCTAGTTAGACTCTATGGTAAATTACAAAGGAAACTGTAGTTTAATGTGCCATGCCCACTTTTTCTGAGCAGCGTTGCTTCTTCGTCCATAGGTCATGAAAATGGTCAATATTTTTTGAAAAAATGACCACAGCGCCATCTTTAGGCAAATATTTAAACTTTTTTTTTTCGTGAAAATCTAGTAGTCCATGAGAGTCATACACATACCAAAAATAATGTTAATGGGTATTGAAATAATTTTTATATACCCAACAAACTAAATTCAATGCCTACGTGCAGAGTCACTTTAAAATTGATTTTGCCCAAAGGAATCAAATTACCCCTAGTTAGACTCTATCGTAAATTACAAAGGAAACTTTGTAGTTTAATGTGCCATGCCCACTTTTTCTGAGCAGCGTTGCTTCTTCGAGTCGATACGTCATGAAAATGGTCAATATTTTTTGAAAAAATGACCACAGCGCCATCTTTAGGCAAATATTTAAACTTTTTTTTAGTGAAAATCTATTAGTCCATGAGAGTCATACACATACCAAAAATAATGTTAATGGGTATTGAAATAATTTTTATATACCAAACTAAATTCAATGCCTACGTGCAGAGTCACTTTAAAATTGATTTTGCCGAAAGGAATCAAATTACCCATAGTTAGACTCTATGGTAAATTACAAAGCAAACTTTGTAGACATGCCCACTTTTTCTGATCAGCGTTGCTTCTTCGAGTTCATAGGTCATGAAAATGGTCATTATTTTTCGAAAACATTACCACAGCGCCATCTTTAGGCAAATATTTAAACTTTATTTTTGGTGAATATCTGGTTATTTATGAGGGTCATATACATACCAAAAATAAAGTTAATATGTATTGAAATATTTTTTTATACCCAAAAAACAAAATTTAATCTTTTTTGGGGACCTAAAACTCTTTTGGTCCTAGAGTCCAAAGTTTTGATCCTATCAAAGGAAAAATTTAGATTTGACCTAAAGTTAGATGTAGGAATAAGAAAAAAAATACCATTTAAATCGAAGATGTGTTGGAGCAAAATTCCCAAAAACTGTTCGATTCTCTCGTGAAAGCATAGTTAAGTTGACAAATGATAAATGGCACTGTTGTAACGCAGCGGTTAATCTTGGTTTGGCGCAGAAAAATATTTTACTTTTTAAGATATAAGCACTTCGACAACTTACCCCTGCGACAACTAGCCCCGGTCACCCCTACTGGAAAATCTGGAAAATTAAGCGGGGTTCAGAAGTTAATAATGATTTGCATTGTGCCAAACATAAAGGAGACGTACTACAATTTAAAAGTTTTAACCCAAATCAATAAAATTCCTTTTAAATTTTTAGCAGATTTTAAACTATTGTTGCTAGTTAAAAAAGTCCATATTGTTACATTGCCTTAAATAATATAAGGGGGCGAGAAGACTTGGAGTCAGAAGATATTAAAACATTATTTTCTGAATCCAAAGAAGATGACTCTGTCATATAATAATTTAAATACAATGAGTGTCTAAAACTAAAAACATATGGCGACATTAAAAATGATCACTGTCCCACACAGAAAATATACTTTTTTCTGACATATCTTATCTTGAAGCATTTTTTCTTCTGATTTCAAATATGTTTTCAGATTTAGGCTACGACCGCACAGTTTTTATATACAGGGTGTTTTAGAAAAAAAAACACCTTTTTCCAAATGACTATAGAATTTATTTTTATGAATATTTTTTAATCAAATTTGGGTCACTTATAAAAAAAGGATGTGCTTTTAAGACTGAAAGATTTTTTCAAATGTCGACATCCATTTTTTTTTTACACTGAAAAAAATTTTTTTTTGCTGTAAAATTTTTAAAAGATGGATTTTTTTTACGTTACCCATATTAAAACATTTTCTATTTATCTGGCTTCATTTTGCTGTTTGAATTTTTAATGGGGAGCTTCTAGAAGTGGCGCTACATTAATTTTCAGTGCTTCGTGTCGGAAAGTTTAACACCAATATGTATGGTAGGAGCACTATGGAACGTGTCGGAACAGTACATATGCCATAAAACTAAATATGGCGCTTCTTTGCCGTGTTTATTTGTGTTAAAATTATTTCTATAAAAATATTTAATACTTTATTTCAGGTAATTCAGGTAATTACATTTAATTGTTGTTGTTGTTGTTGTTGTTGTTGTTGTTGTTGTTGTTGTTGTTGTTGTTGTTGTTGTTGTTGTTGTTGTTGTTGTTGTTGTTGTTGTTGTTGTTGTTGTTGTTGTTGTTGTTGTTGTTGTTGTTGTTGTTGTTGTTGTTGTTGTTGTTGTTGTTGTTGTTGTTGTTGTTGTTGTTGTTGTTGTTGTTGTTGTTGTTGTTGTTGTTGTTGTTGTTGTTGTTGTTGTTGTTGTTGTTGTTGTTGTTGTTGTTGTTGTTGTTGTTGTTGTTGTTGTTGTTGTTGTTGTTGTTGTTGTTGTTGTTGTTGTTGTTGTTGTTGTTGTTGTTGTTGTTGTTGTTGTTGTTGTTGTTGTTGTTGTTGTTGTTGTTGTTGTTGTTGTTGTTGTTGTTGTTGTTGTTGTTGTTGTTGTTGTTGTTGTTGTTGTTGTTGTTGTTGTTGTTGTTGTTGTTGTTGTTGTTGTTGTTGTTGTTGTTGTTGTTGTTGTTGTTGTTGTTGTTGTTGTTGTTGTTGTTGTTGTTGTTGTTGTTGTTGTTGTTGTTGTTGTTGTTGTTGTTGTTGTTGTTGTTGTTGTTGTTGTTGTTGTTGTTGTTGTTGTTGTTGTTGTTGTTGTTGTTGTTGTTGTTGTTGTTGTTGTTGTTGTTGTTGTTGTTGTTGTTGTTGTTGTTGTTGTTGTTGTTGTTGTTGTTGTTGTTGTTGTTGTTGTTGTTGTTGTTGTTGTTGTTGTTGTTGTTGTTGTTGTTGTTGTTGTTGTTGTTGTTGTTGTTGTTGTTGTTGTTGTTGTTGTTGTTGTTGTTGTTGTTGTTGTTGTTGTTGTTGTTGTTGTTGTTGTTGTTGTTGTTGTTGTTGTTGTTGTTGTTGTTGTTGTTGTTGTTGTTGTTGTTGTTGTTGTTGTTGTTGTTGTTGTTGTTGTTGTTGTTGTTGTTGTTGTTGTTGTTGTTGTTGTTGTTGTTGTTGTTGTTGTTGTTGTTGTTGTTGTTGTTGTTGTTGTTGTTGTTGTTGTTGTTGTTGTTGTTGTTGTTGTTGTTGTTGTTGTTGTTGTTGTTGTTGTTGTTGTTGTTGTTGTTGTTGTTGTTGTTGTTGTTGTTGTTGTTGTTGTTGTTGTTGTTGTTGTTGTTGTTGTTGTTGTTGTTGTTGTTGTTGTTGTTGTTGTTGTTGTTGTTGTTGTTGTTGTTGTTGTTGTTGTTGTTGTTGTTGTTGTTGTTGTTGTTGTTGTTGTTGTTGTTGTTGTTGTTGTTGTTGTTGTTGTTGTTGTTGTTGTTGTTGTTGTTGTTGTTGTTGTTGTTGTTGTTGTTGTTGTTGTTGTTGTTGTTGTTGTTGTTGTTGTTGTTGTTGTTGTTGTTGTTGTTGTTGTTGTTGTTGTTGTTGTTGTTGTTGTTGTTGTTGTTGTTGTTGTTGTTGTTGTTGTTGTTGTTGTTGTTGTTGTTGTTGTTGTTGTTGTTGTTGTTGTTGTTGTTGTTGTTGTTGTTGTTGTTGTTGTTGTTGTTGTTGTTGTTGTTGTTGTTGTTGTTGTTGTTGTTGTTGTTGTTGTTGTTGTTGTTGTTGTTGTTGTTGTTGTTGTTGTTGTTGTTGTTGTTGTTGTTGTTGTTGTTGTTGTTGTTGTTGTTGTTGTTGTTGTTGTTGTTGTTGTTGTTGTTGTTGTTGTTGTTGTTGTTGTTGTTGTTGTTGTTGTTGTTGTTGTTGTTGTTGTTGTTGTTGTTGTTGTTGTTGTTGTTGTTGTTGTTGTTGTTGTTGTTGTTGTTGTTGTTGTTGTTGTTGTTGTTGTTGTTGTTGTTGTTGTTGTTGTTGTTGTTGTTGTTGTTGTTGTTGTTGTTGTTGTTGTTGTTGTTGTTGTTGTTGTTGTTGTTGTTGTTGTTGTTGTTGTTGTTGTTGTTGTTGTTGTTGTTGTTGTTGTTGTTGTTGTTGTTGTTGTTGTTGTTGTTGTTGTTGTTGTTGTTGTTGTTGTTGTTGTTGTTGTTGTTGTTGTTGTTGTTGTTGTTGTTGTTGTTGTTGTTGTTGTTGTTGTTGTTGTTGTTGTTGTTGTTGTTGTTGTTGTTGTTGTTGTTGTTGTTGTTGTTGTTGTTGTTGTTGTTGTTGTTGTTGTTGTTGTTGTTGTTGTTGTTGTTGTTGTTGTTGTTGTTGTTGTTGTTGTTGTTGTTGTTGTTGTTGTTGTTGTTGTTGTTGTTGTTGTTGTTGTTGTTGTTGTTGTTGTTGTTGTTGTTGTTGTTGTTGTTGTTGTTGTTGTTGTTGTTGTTGTTGTTGTTGTTGTTGTTGTTGTTGTTGTTGTTGTTGTTGTTGTTGTTGTTGTTGTTGTTGTTGTTGTTGTTGTTGTTGTTGTTGTTGTTGTTGTTGTTGTTGTTGTTGTTGTTGTTGTTGTTGTTGTTGTTGTTGTTGTTGTTGTTGTTGTTGTTGTTGTTGTTGTTGTTGTTGTTGTTGTTGTTGTTGTTGTTGTTGTTGTTGTTGTTGTTGTTGTTGTTGTTGTTGTTGTTGTTGTTGTTGTTGTTGTTGTTGTTGTTGTTGTTGTTGTTGTTGTTGTTGTTGTTGTTGTTGTTGTTGTTGTTGTTGTTGTTGTTGTTGTTGTTGTTGTTGTTGTTGTTGTTGTTGTTGTTGTTGTTGTTGTTGTTGTTGTTGTTGTTGTTGTTGTTGTTGTTGTTGTTGTTGTTGTTGTTGTTGTTGTTGTTGTTGTTGTTGTTGTTGTTGTTGTTGTTGTTGTTGTTGTTGTTGTTGTTGTTGTTGTTGTTGTTGTTGTTGTTGTTGTTGTTGTTGTTGTTGTTGTTGTTGTTGTTGTTGTTGTTGTTGTTGTTGTTGTTGTTGTTGTTGTTGTTGTTGTTGTTGTTGTTGTTGTTGTTGTTGTTGTTGTTGTTGTTGTTGTTGTTGTTGTTGTTGTTGTTGTTGTTGTTGTTGTTGTTGTTGTTGTTGTTGTTGTTGTTGTTGTTGTTGTTGTTGTTGTTGTTGTTGTTGTTGTTGTTGTTGTTGTTGTTGTTGTTGTTGTTGTTGTTGTTGTTGTTGTTGTTGTTGTTGTTGTTGTTGTTGTTGTTGTTGTTGTTGTTGTTGTTGTTGTTGTTGTTGTTGTTGTTGTTGTTGTTGTTGTTGTTGTTGTTGTTGTTGTTGTTGTTGTTGTTGTTGTTGTTGTTGTTGTTGTTGTTGTTGTTGTTGTTGTTGTTGTTGTTGTTGTTGTTGTTGTTGTTGTTGTTGTTGTTGTTGTTGTTGTTGTTGTTGTTGTTGTTGTTGTTGTTGTTGTTGTTGTTGTTGTTGTTGTTGTTGTTGTTGTTGTTGTTGTTGTTGTTGTTGTTGTTGTTGTTGTTGTTGTTGTTGTTGTTGTTGTTGTTGTTGTTGTTGTTGTTGTTGTTGTTGTTGTTGTTGTTGTTGTTGTTGTTGTTGTTGTTGTTGTTGTTGTTGTTGTTGTTGTTGTTGTTGTTGTTGTTGTTGTTGTTGTTGTTGTTGTTGTTGTTGTTGTTGTTGTTGTTGTTGTTGTTGTTGTTGTTGTTGTTGTTGTTGTTGTTGTTGTTGTTGTTGTTGTTGTTGTTGTTGTTGTTGTTGTTGTTGTTGTTGTTGTTGTTGTTGTTGTTGTTGTTGTTGTTGTTGTTGTTGTTGTTGTTGTTGTTGTTGTTGTTGTTGTTGTTGTTGTTGTTGTTGTTGTTGTTGTTGTTGTTGTTGTTGTTGTTGTTGTTGTTGTTGTTGTTGTTGTTGTTGTTGTTGTTGTTGTTGTTGTTGTTGTTGTTGTTGTTGTTGTTGTTGTTGTTGTTGTTGTTGTTGTTGTTGTTGTTGTTGTTGTTGTTGTTGTTGTTGTTGTTGTTGTTGTTGTTGTTGTTGTTGTTGTTGTTGTTGTTGTTGTTGTTGTTGTTGTTGTTGTTGTTGTTGTTGTTGTTGTTGTTGTTGTTGTTGTTGTTGTTGTTGTTGTTGTTGTTGTTGTTGTTGTTGTTGTTGTTGTTGTTGTTGTTGTTGTTGTTGTTGTTGTTGTTGTTGTTGTTGTTGTTGTTGTTGTTGTTGTTGTTGTTGTTGTTGTTGTTGTTGTTGTTGTTGTTGTTGTTGTTGTTGTTGTTGTTGTTGTTGTTGTTGTTGTTGTTGTTGTTGTTGTTGTTGTTGTTGTTGTTGTTGTTGTTGTTGTTGTTGTTGTTGTTGTTGTTGTTGTTGTTGTTGTTGTTGTTGTTGTTGTTGTTGTTGTTGTTGTTGTTGTTGTTGTTGTTGTTGTTGTTGTTGTTGTTGTTGTTGTTGTTGTTGTTGTTGTTGTTGTTGTTGTTGTTGTTGTTGTTGTTGTTGTTGTTGTTGTTGTTGTTGTTGTTGTTGTTGTTGTTGTTGTTGTTGTTGTTGTTGTTGTTGTTGTTGTTGTTGTTGTTGTTGTTGTTGTTGTTGTTGTTGTTGTTGTTGTTGTTGTTGTTGTTGTTGTTGTTGTTGTTGTTGTTGTTGTTGTTGTTGTTGTTGTTGTTGTTGTTGTTGTTGTTGTTGTTGTTGTTGTTGTTGTTGTTGTTGTTGTTGTTGTTGTTGTTGTTGTTGTTGTTGTTGTTGTTGTTGTTGTTGTTGTTGTTGTTGTTGTTGTTGTTGTTGTTGTTGTTGTTGTTGTTGTTGTTGTTGTTGTTGTTGTTGTTGTTGTTGTTGTTGTTGTTGTTGTTGTTGTTGTTGTTGTTGTTGTTGTTGTTGTTGTTGTTGTTGTTGTTGTTGTTGTTGTTGTTGTTGTTGTTGTTGTTGTTGTTGTTGTTGTTGTTGTTGTTGTTGTTGTTGTTGTTGTTGTTGTTGTTGTTGTTGTTGTTGTTGTTGTTGTTGTTGTTGTTGTTGTTGTTGTTGTTGTTGTTGTTGTTGTTGTTGTTGTTGTTGTTGTTGTTGTTGTTGTTGTTGTTGTTGTTGTTGTTGTTGTTGTTGTTGTTGTTGTTGTTGTTGTTGTTGTTGTTGTTGTTGTTGTTGTTGTTGTTGTTGTTGTTGTTGTTGTTGTTGTTGTTGTTGTTGTTGTTGTTGTTGTTGTTGTTGTTGTTGTTGTTGTTGTTGTTGTTGTTGTTGTTGTTGTTGTTGTTGTTGTTGTTGTTGTTGTTGTTGTTGTTGTTGTTGTTGTTGTTGTTGTTGTTGTTGTTGTTGTTGTTGTTGTTGTTGTTGTTGTTGTTGTTGTTGTTGTTGTTGTTGTTGTTGTTGTTGTTGTTGTTGTTGTTGTTGTTGTTGTTGTTGTTGTTGTTGTTGTTGTTGTTGTTGTTGTTGTTGTTGTTGTTGTTGTTGTTGTTGTTGTTGTTGTTGTTGTTGTTGTTGTTGTTGTTGTTGTTGTTGTTGTTGTTGTTGTTGTTGTTGTTGTTGTTGTTGTTGTTGTTGTTGTTGTTGTTGTTGTTGTTGTTGTTGTTGTTGTTGTTGTTGTTGTTGTTGTTGTTGTTGTTGTTGTTGTTGTTGTTGTTGTTGTTGTTGTTGTTGTTGTTGTTGTTGTTGTTGTTGTTGTTGTTGTTGTTGTTGTTGTTGTTGTTGTTGTTGTTGTTGTTGTTGTTGTTGTTGTTGTTGTTGTTGTTGTTGTTGTTGTTGTTGTTGTTGTTGTTGTTGTTGTTGTTGTTGTTGTTGTTGTTGTTGTTGTTGTTGTTGTTGTTGTTGTTGTTGTTGTTGTTGTTGTTGTTGTTGTTGTTGTTGTTGTTGTTGTTGTTGTTGTTGTTGTTGTTGTTGTTGTTGTTGTTGTTGTTGTTGTTGTTGTTGTTGTTGTTGTTGTTGTTGTTGTTGTTGTTGTTGTTGTTGTTGTTGTTGTTGTTGTTGTTGTTGTTGTTGTTGTTGTTGTTGTTGTTGTTGTTGTTGTTGTTGTTGTTGTTGTTGTTGTTGTTGTTGTTGTTGTTGTTGTTGTTGTTGTTGTTGTTGTTGTTGTTGTTGTTGTTGTTGTTGTTGTTGTTGTTGTTGTTGTTGTTGTTGTTGTTGTTGTTGTTGTTGTTGTTGTTGTTGTTGTTGTTGTTGTTGTTGTTGTTGTTGTTGTTGTTGTTGTTGTTGTTGTTGTTGTTGTTGTTGTTGTTGTTGTTGTTGTTGTTGTTGTTGTTGTTGTTGTTGTTGTTGTTGTTGTTGTTGTTGTTGTTGTTGTTGTTGTTGTTGTTGTTGTTGTTGTTGTTGTTGTTGTTGTTGTTGTTGTTGTTGTTGTTGTTGTTGTTGTTGTTGTTGTTGTTGTTGTTGTTGTTGTTGTTGTTGTTGTTGTTGTTGTTGTTGTTGTTGTTGTTGTTGTTGTTGTTGTTGTTGTTGTTGTTGTTGTTGTTGTTGTTGTTGTTGTTGTTGTTGTTGTTGTTGTTGTTGTTGTTGTTGTTGTTGTTGTTGTTGTTGTTGTTGTTGTTGTTGTTGTTGTTGTTGTTGTTGTTGTTGTTGTTGTTGTTGTTGTTGTTGTTGTTGTTGTTGTTGTTGTTGTTGTTGTTGTTGTTGTTGTTGTTGTTGTTGTTGTTGTTGTTGTTGTTGTTGTTGTTGTTGTTGTTGTTGTTGTTGTTGTTGTTGTTGTTGTTGTTGTTGTTGTTGTTGTTGTTGTTGTTGTTGTTGTTGTTGTTGTTGTTGTTGTTGTTGTTGTTGTTGTTGTTGTTGTTGTTGTTGTTGTTGTTGTTGTTGTTGTTGTTGTTGTTGTTGTTGTTGTTGTTGTTGTTGTTGTTGTTGTTGTTGTTGTTGTTGTTGTTGTTGTTGTTGTTGTTGTTGTTGTTGTTGTTGTTGTTGTTGTTGTTGTTGTTGTTGTTGTTGTTGTTGTTGTTGTTGTTGTTGTTGTTGTTGTTGTTGTTGTTGTTGTTGTTGTTGTTGTTGTTGTTGTTGTTGTTGTTGTTGTTGTTGTTGTTGTTGTTGTTGTTGTTGTTGTTGTTGTTGTTGTTGTTGTTGTTGTTGTTGTTGTTGTTGTTGTTGTTGTTGTTGTTGTTGTTGTTGTTGTTGTTGTTGTTGTTGTTGTTGTTGTTGTTGTTGTTGTTGTTGTTGTTGTTGTTGTTGTTGTTGTTGTTGTTGTTGTTGTTGTTGTTGTTGTTGTTGTTGTTGTTGTTGTTGTTGTTGTTGTTGTTGTTGTTGTTGTTGTTGTTGTTGTTGTTGTTGTTGTTGTTGTTGTTGTTGTTGTTGTTGTTGTTGTTGTTGTTGTTGTTGTTGTTGTTGTTGTTGTTGTTGTTGTTGTTGTTGTTGTTGTTGTTGTTGTTGTTGTTGTTGTTGTTGTTGTTGTTGTTGTTGTTGTTGTTGTTGTTGTTGTTGTTGTTGTTGTTGTTGTTGTTGTTGTTGTTGTTGTTGTTGTTGTTGTTGTTGTTGTTGTTGTTGTTGTTGTTGTTGTTGTTGTTGTTGTTGTTGTTGTTGTTGTTGTTGTTGTTGTTGTTGTTGTTGTTGTTGTTGTTGTTGTTGTTGTTGTTGTTGTTGTTGTTGTTGTTGTTGTTGTTGTTGTTGTTGTTGTTGTTGTTGTTGTTGTTGTTGTTGTTGTTGTTGTTGTTGTTGTTGTTGTTGTTGTTGTTGTTGTTGTTGTTGTTGTTGTTGTTGTTGTTGTTGTTGTTGTTGTTGTTGTTGTTGTTGTTGTTGTTGTTGTTGTTGTTGTTGTTGTTGTTGTTGTTGTTGTTGTTGTTGTTGTTGTTGTTGTTGTTGTTGTTGTTGTTGTTGTTGTTGTTGTTGTTGTTGTTGTTGTTGTTGTTGTTGTTGTTGTTGTTGTTGTTGTTGTTGTTGTTGTTGTTGTTGTTGTTGTTGTTGTTGTTGTTGTTGTTGTTGTTGTTGTTGTTGTTGTTGTTTGTTTTTAACCTCGTACTATTCTACTTAATTAAGCATCCCCTAAGTCCAGGACTTGTGTGGGCTAGTAGTAGAGGGAACCACGGGCTTTAATTGACTTTCGAACGAATATATCTAGGGAGTACGCCATCGCCAAATTTCAATTATTAATTAACTGAAAAAGGCAATCAATTATTAAATAACTGAAAAAGGCAAAAGGCCAGTTAGTTCGTTTATGTTAATTAGCCTAATCTTACAAACTTTATTTCAGGTAATTATTAATAATTATAATAACCGGGATTACCGGAATTAAAATAAATGAATTATTTTAATTTATGATTTATTTTAATCCCGGTAATTTTGATATTTTTTTAACCCCACCATTAGTTAAATTAAAATATATAATGTTAACATAAGTTCATTAGTTAATGTCTTAATGTCATTATGCCTTGTTTAAATTCTACGGAAAAGTTCTGCTATGTTTGTGGAAGTTATGAAAGCTATAAACATTTACGTCCAATTTCAGAATTAACAAAAAAGTCATAATTCCTTGTATTTGGACGAAGAATTCTAAATTTGGAAAAGGACTGGACACCCAACAAGTGTTGTAATTCATGTTACATAAAAATGAATAATAACTCTATTCAGTTTTAACTTTTGCATTGTGGCATAAACCTTATAACCACCACGAAGATCGCTATTTTTGTTTAACCAAGATTGGACGTGGGCCAAATTGGAAACGTTGTTTATCCTAATGTAACGTTGCCTAAATTAAAAGAAAATGCTAGTAATACAAATGGTTTGAAGCAAGATATTGAAATGGAAGAACAAGATATTGAAATAAACGAAAATGTAAATGAAGAATCTGAAGATATTGAAATGGGGGAGTATATGACTGCGACATCTCAAGATTTGCCATTTGACTATAATGAAATTGATTTGTTAGAGCAAGATGACCTGGATAGTTTGGTGCGAGACAGGATTATGTAAAAAAAAATCTGAACTTTTGGGTACAAGGCTAAGAAGCCTTCAATTCCTATTGCGTATTCTACAAATATGAAAGAATCATATGAAAATATGAAAATAGTTTTGAAAGAAATTAAGTATGAAGAACTCAAATGGCAGATTTGTGGGGATTTGAAAATGGTAGCAATTTTGTTAGGAATGCAAGTGGCTTACTAAATATTCTTGTTTTTTGTGCTTATGGGATAGCCGAGCTGTAAAAAAGCATTACAAAATTAAAAAGTGGGAAAAAAGAAAAACGTTTGCACCAGGTTGTAATAATGTGATGAACTAGTAGACCCAAAAAAAAATTCTATTACCCCCTCTACATATTAAAATGGGGCTAATGAAAAAATTTCGTAAACGTATTGAAACAGGAAGGAGAACCATTTTTGTACCTAAAAAAAAAGTTTTCGAAGCTGTCAGAATCCAAAATTAAAGCGGGCGTATTTGTAGGACCAGAAATCAGAAAAAATTGTTAAAGAGGAATTTTGAGTCAAAACTTTCAAAGACTGAGAAGTTGGCCTAGCATTCATTTAAACTTGGGTTTTTGGGTAATAAAAGGGAAAAGAATTATGTAGCTCGGATGTAGAATGTCCCTTAAAATACATTTTCTACATTCACATCTGGATTACTTTCCACCTAATCTCGGCGCCGTCAGTGAGAAGCAAGGTGAAAGATTTCACCAACAAATTGCGAATATAGAAAAGCCATATCAGGAAAAAGGAAATCCTGCTATGATGGGTGATTACGGTTGGTCCGTAGTAGAAGTTCATAGAACTGCATACAAAAGAAAAAAAGGTAAGAAACATTTACATTATTTTTAGGTTAAGATATATATTTGTTAACGCAAGCCATTAAGGCTGGTAGATAAAATTAAGCTAAATACATTATTTTTTTTTGTATAATCATTTATTTAATAAACGAATACTGTATATTTTATAGTTTAAACACCTACGACTAGCTACGTACTCCCCGGCTCGCTGAATAGCGCTAATACCGGTGTTAAAATTTCCGTCTTGACGCACTTAAAATTGATGTTCTTTTAAAGTCTTAAAAGCACATCCTTTTTTTATAAGTGACCCGAATTCGATTAAAAAATATTCATAAAAATAAATTCTACAGTAATTTGGAAAAATGTGTTTTTTTTTCTAAAACACTCTGTATATAAAAACTGTGCGGTCTTATCCCAAATCTGAAAAAAGATTCAGAACCAGGAGAAAAAATGCTTTAAGATAGGTTATGTTAGAAAATAAGTATGCTTCAAAAATTTCGTTTTGTGGGATAGTGTTATTACCTTGCTTGGAAATAAAAAAGAATACGCCAAAGAGTGCCACAGTACCATACATCCTCCTCTCTTATAAGCAAAATGATTCAAATCTATGTAATAACGCCTTCACTAATATTTTCAAAACGCATATTGCATCATGTACTGAAAAAATTGAAATAAAAAAACAGGGTAGGAAAATTAAACCCTGGATAACCCAGGGTTTAATAAATTCTATTAAACACCGAGATAAACTCAAAAAAAGGCTAATAAAAAACTTTTCTATTGAGCTTAAGATATAGTCGATATAGAAATTTTTTGACAGCATTAATAAAAATCAAAAAAATAACTATTATAAACATAAAATTAAAAACTGCAATAATAACTATAAACAAAATTGGAATTTAATATCTGATGCGACAAATACTAGAAGTAAATATATGCACATTGGCAACATTGTGAATGAATCCAACGAACTAATAATAGAGGATAAAAAAAAGGCAGACACCTTTAATGATTTTTTTATTAATGTTGGTCAAAATATGTCTAAAAAAATTAAATCAGTTAATTCATCCCATGGTAAAAACAAATTTATAATGGAGTCTATGTTCTTGCGTCCAGTAACAGAAAATTAAGTTATACTACTTATTTCAAAATTAAAATCTAACGCATGTCCGGTAAAATACTAAAGAGAACTCATTTACATCTAGTTAAACCTTTAGTGTACATAATAAATCTGTTTTAAAAATAGCGTAATACCTAACAAATGGAAAGAATCCATTGTTACTCCTATATTTAAGTCAGGGAAAAAGTCGCAATGTACAAATCACAGACCGATATCTGTAATAAACAATTTCGGAAAAATCATTGAACTTTTTAAATCAAGATTAGTAAATTTTTTAGAAAAACATAATATAATTACAGAACATCAATATGGGTTCAGGGCAGGATTAAGTACTGAACATGCGGTAAATAATTTGATTGATGTTTTAACTAAAAAACTTAATTTAAATAAAGAAGTGCTTGGCTGTATTTTTGGACATGCAAAAAGCTTTCGATACCGTACCGTCGACCTACTTTTAAAAATTTAGAAAGCATGGGCATAAGGGGAAGGGTTTTAAATTTGATTAACAACTATCTGCAAAATAGACAATATGTGAAAATTAATAATTCATTTAGTGATCCACTTACAGTAAATATGGGCGTACCACAGGGTACCGTCAGGACCCATTTTCTTTTTAATTTTTATAAACGGTATCTCAATTATTAAACTTAATGGTCATTTTATATCTTATGCAGATGATACAGTTATAATATTTTTTGCAGATTCATGGGAATTAGTTTATAACCTTGCTGAGGAAAACATGGAAAGTGTATGAATGGCTCTGTTCCTGCAAATTAAGTTTAAATATAGAAAAAACCAAATTTATTAATTTTTCCTCCGACAAAACGGATCAACCAAGCTTTGCATGCCTAAAAATACATGACCAAAATTGCTCTAAATTTTAGTGCGATTGCAAATCAATTAATAAAGCTACCAAAATAAAATATTTAGGGGTAACAATGGATCAATAAAGTGGGATGAACACGTAAATGACTTAAATAAAAAACTTCGCTTTATTAAGCATAAAATTTGTAACTTATGGGATATTCTCGATATAAAAAACTTAAAAATTGTCTACACGTCACTGGTTGAGTCTGTACTAACCTATTGTATTACAGCATGGGGAGGTATGTATTCATCGCATATTAAATCTTTAGAAACTATGCAAAATTCAATTCTACGAATAATCCTAAAAAAATCATTTTTACATCCAACAATAGATTTATATACAGTTCCCGGCGTAAAAAATGAGATATGAAAAATGGTAACGTTTGAATTAGGTTTTAAACATTTGTTAATCTAGAAGGTTTATGACAGTCTATATTGTCAGTTAAAAGTAGAAATAAAATAAAATAAATTAAAATTATGCCTAGACAATTAAATGAGACCTAATAGCCGCACATTTGGAAAATGGAAAAACTATTGACCAGGTATCTGATGAATTTGGAATTCACAGAACGAACAACTGCAAGACAAAGGGGATCAGGAAGACCACGAAAAACAACAGAGGAGCAGGATGAATCATTCTTGGATGTTCTGAGAGATGATCCATTTAAAACTACCCCTCAAGCTATGGCAGAAGTCAATTTTATAGCTTCAGACCGAACAGCCCGCAGAAGAATTGAGAATTCTGAAATGAAATGTAGGACTGCTGCTAAAAAGTCATTGTTATCAGATGATCACAAGGGGTCTAGGTTGGTATTTGCCCTAAACCACAAGGATGCAAATTTTTGGCAAAACGTGGTGTTTTCTGATGAAAAAACCTTTAAATCATCTTCCGATGGTAAAATTAAGGTATATCGGCCACATGGTACGCGTTACAATGAGCGTTATACTTGAAAAGTTCACGCTTCAAGATTTTCAGTAAATATGGGCTTGAATAAGCAATCAAGGTCCCGGTGTACTGGTTATTCTGGAAGAAAACCTTAATGGAGAATCTTACTGCATAATTCTTGAAGAAGCAATGCCGCCATCAGTTAATCAAGTATTTCCCAATAACAACTATATTCCAACAAGATAACTGCTCAGTGCACATGTCAAACTCTGTGCAAAGATGCCTCAGACGCCCTAATGTCCACTTATTACCATGGACATCTCATAGCCCAGATCTTAATCCTATTGAGAATGTTTGGGCATATAAACACAGTTAATTTTAGGCCCCAAAATAGAGCTCAACTAATTGAAGCTATTCGTGAAGCTTGGAATAACTTAACAGTGCAGTATTGCCAAAACCTTGTTAATTCAATGCCAAGAAGAATAAATTTGGTACTAGAAAACAATGGAAATGGAAAAAGATATTAATTATTATTATTTACATTGTTTTCTAGTACCAAATTTATTCTTCTTGACAAGTTTTGTAACTTATTTGGGAATCCATGCTTTTGTATTAGATTAAGATTTTTATAGCTCAAAATATTATTTTATACCTATTTTAGTATGAATAAATGTTTTTGGGTTTTTGTTTTTAATAAAAAATTTATTTTCAGTTTCGTTATTGTTTTTGAGTATATATTAACTTTCAGTCTGGGTTAGTAGTAACAACTATTAGTTGTCAGTCAACCAATCAATTCTTTCTTAAAAACTAATATTTAACCATAACCTATTTTTTTAAATCCAATTTAATCCAGAAATTATTACTATTAAATGTCAGATCGCAATATGTCAATATCTCATTTTTTATGCCGGGAACTAATCAAGTAGAATTATTTAATATCAGAAATTTGTATGTTTATAAATGTCTAGTTTGGAATTTTAATACATATAATGAATTTAAATATACACGCTCTAAAAGAAATTTAATTATTAATCTTCCTTTGTACAGAAAAAACCACTTGCAAAGATTTATGAGTTTTATGAGTGTTAGGTTTTGGAATATCATTCCCATTGAAATAAAAAATATTAAAAAGTTAACTCTATTTAAAAAAAATTTAAAAACCTTTATTTTACAAAATTCACAAATATTTATGAATATCTTCTAATAAAAATTAATAGCTTACTTCTCTTTCCCTGAGCTCATCGGTAGATGTTGACCTTATCAGTGATAGTCTATTGTATGCACATACCTGTATACGCGCGCACACATACTCTCTCTCTCTCTCTCTCTCTCTCTCTCTCTCTCTCTCTCTCTCTCTCTCTCTCTCTCTCTCTCTCTCTTTCTTTTCCCCTTATACCGTTTTTATAAATAAATAAAAACAAAATTCTTTTTATAATTTAATTTTAATATATTATGATTATTATATTATATTATATTGTATTGTATTGTATTGTATTGTATTGTATTGTATTGTATTGTATTGTATTGTATTGTATATTGTATTGTATTGTATTGTATTGTATTGTATTGTATTGTATTGTATTGTATTGTATTGTATTGTATTGTATTGTATATTGTATATTGTATTGTATTGTATTGTATTGTATTGTATCGTATCGTATCGTATCGTATCGTATCGTATCGTATCGTATCGTATCGTATCGTATCGTATCGTATCGTATCGTATCGTATCGTATCGTATCGTATCGTATCGTATCGTATCGTATCGTATCGTATCGTATCGTATCGTATCGTATCGTATCGTATCGTATCGTATCGTATCGTATCGTATCGTATCGTATCGTATCGTATCGTATCGTATCGTATCGTATCGTATCGTATCGTATCGTATCGTATCGTATCGTATCGTATCGTATCGTATCGTATCGTATCGTATCGTATCGTATCGTATCGTATCGTATCGTATCGTATCGTATCGTATCGTATCGTATCGTATCGTATCGTATCGTATCGTATCGTATCGTATCGTATCGTATCGTATCGTATCGTATCGTATCGTATCGTATCGTATCGTATCGTATCGTATCGTATCGTATCGTATCGTATCGTATAGTATCGTATCGTATCGTATCGTATCGTATCGTATCGTATCGTATCGTATCGTATCGTATCGTATCGTATCGTATCGTATCGTATCGTATCGTATCGTATCGTATCGTATCGTATCGTATCGTATCGTATCGTATCGTATTGTATTGTATTGTATTGTATTATATTATATTATATTATATTATATTATATTGTTATAAATCTTATGTATAGGATAATATTTTGCAATACAAGCTTTGCTTAGGTTAAGATATTTCTTGTTTTTAATTTAATTTTAAATTATTTGTAAACAAATTATGGTATTAAATAAATAAATTAGAGGGATGATGAAATATATGTGATAGATAAGTGTGTTGTCCCGGAATTGCACATACTGCAAGGGTTCGTTAACCATATTTTTTGGAACGGTTTAGTTCCATTACTTGCGAGATGGCTTTAAAGTTGATAAAAAAAACTTGGAATTGTTGCTCAAAACTATCATGGTAGCATTTTTGTAGGAAGACTGCAGAAAACTATTAAAGGAATCAGATAAATTGTTTGATTCGGATATTCTTGGAGATATACCTCCCCTTAGAGTATTGCCATTTGCAAATACATTCAAAAGCCTAAACAAGGTTGTTGGTAATTGTTCCTGATGACATACATATTATCATCCTTTAAAAAGAGGGAGGTTGATTGTGCTACACTGAAAACTCGTTATCGTATAAACGTTTTTGCTAATTTCTAAACCCAGAAAAAATTTGTTATTAATTACAAGTTTACAGTAAAAATTACATTGTTCTATTTTGTTTTAATGTAACAACTTGCAATTAATAACAAATGTTGCCTGGGGTTCCAAATAGGCAAAAACGTTTAGTATTTACTACGATTACTAAATTCTCAGTTTGACATTTCTTCGCAAACTTTTTGTTTTTCCTTCAGAACAAAATTTTTCGTTTGGAAAAGTTATTTTTAAATCTACATGTCTTGAAAGCAGTAATAGCCACATGTTTTTCTTCAGTTTCCTCGTCTTTCATTGTCATACCATCGCGCAAATCTTTTAAGGTAATAAATCACTACGGGCACGGATAAGTAGCGGTATCTGTTTAAATAATAGTTTAAAATCGGAAAGAAATTTAAAAACGAATGCATTAATATTGGTTAATCTGAATAAACTTAAGGTTGGTAAGTTTCTTTTGCTTAAGGTACAACGCAAAGCATTGTAACTCGATTGACACTTCTAGTTTTCCTTTCTTTCCAATGGATCCTCCATCAACATAACTACTTTTTATCTAATAAATATTGTTAAAATTTAGTTTAGTTTAGCCTTTAGTAATAAACACTCGGAAGGGTTTATAAAAAATAACCCCAAGAAGCATCCTGTAAAAAATATTAATAAAATTGTTAAAGTATAATTGTTTAATTGGGTTATTAAATCATTTTAGTGTATTTTTTTATAGAATTTATACCGTAATTTGAACTATAATTATTATAACAAATTTACATATACGCGACATTGTAATATGTTTTATTAAACCCAATAAAACAAACTTTAATTATCAAAGGTTTTTAATATTTAATTAATAACACGTAATTAAAATTAATTTAAAAAATAAAGAATAAACAGAATAAAGATCCAAGCTTTAATTAGTAGGGTACGAGAGCAAATAACTGATATGGAAATTGGGAATGAATAAGTAGTAACCAAAGAACAGCACAAGGCACAAAAGCTGTTAAAAAAATACAGTATCAATTGTAAATTTTAATAAAAGGAAAAGGCTCTTAAAAATCTTTGTCTGGAATACCGCTTTGTGCGGTTGCAAAATCTGAACAATTGGTTGAGCAGATAGGAATAAAATAGTCCTTTAAATTAAAGGCCAAATACAGTTAAAAGCCAGAGCTTCATAATAATAATAACCAAATGTCTTTAAAATAGAGTACTCACAATTTTTTTATTTGCAGTAACTTACAGTTATATGTAATCTACAGTAAGGTTATTTGCAATACTGTTAATTTCTCGAAAATCGCAGTTCTAAACTGATTTGGAATGTGTGCATTTGCGATTGAGTTGTGTACTTGATGCATTTTCTCTCTGACTGGCAATGAAAATTTTTTGCATCAATTTGGTTGGACTAAAATATACTCACAAAAAGCTGATTTAATTGTCCCGCATACGGGACTACGCGTAGTAACGACCAACCCCAGATGTGCAAACAATTAAGAAGTTTTACTTAAAGGCATAGAGCTGACAATTATCAAAAATAAAAGATCTAATAACACTGTAACAAAGAAAAATGTAATTTAGTTTAAACGCAAATAAAGGGGTATTTTAAACTTGTTTTTTAGTTAATTAATAAAACTTTTGTCCAGCCTTTTTAATAAAGCATTAAAGAATAAGCACCCAACTTTAATTTAAGCCTAAATAAAGTCCTCCATGTATTCTAATAATTTTCCTATACGAATTTAATAAAGACTCAAAAAAATATTTTACAAGATTTAAATGTGTTTTTCTTTAAAACTACTAAGAATTGAGCTTTGCTTTAAACATATTTAGAATCAACATGAAAAATACTAAAAATCAATAAACAGAATTTGCAAATTAATGATGTTATTGCCATGATGTCTGCAGAAGAATATTTAACATTATTTACCAAGAACGAGTTTTCAGGATTTCACTGTCAATAGTTCTTTAATGTCAAGACCATCCTCTACAATAGACAACTGCTTCGTCGAAGAGCGTTACGTTATACGTGGATACCCCTTAACTAAGCAGACCTCGCCTAGAGAGTTACATGATATCTGGATGACCCATTAACAGATACACCCTTCGTTGAAGAGAGTTACGTAATACTTGGATACCCCTTAACAGCAGATATACATAACTAAAGAGGAAAGAATTAGTTTGTTAGACCAGTCGTTTTTAAATTAAAGAATACATTTAGACTCAATGCAAACCTAATATATATATTTATCATAAAATCCATTTAAAGGTAGAAAGACATCTAGGTGCACCTTCCATCCTTTATGCTATCCTATTACAATACTTACAATATTCGTATTGAAAATCGGAAAACTGCTAGTGGAAAATCCTGGCAACGTCGCAAATTTTTTATTTTGAAAACTAACTAATAATGTCAAAATTATCTCTAAAAACTCTTCCAATACTCTAAAGTTTTTTAAAATCATTTGAAGATGTTTTAGATATCATTTTTTCCTTAGGGGAAAAATGTCAGGGTTGAACCCCGTAAGGGAGATCCATTTCCCTCACAAAGAAACCCCTTGGCGTCAATAAGGATCATTCGTCAAATATGGTTAAAAAAAATTAAAATGTAAAGGTAGTTTTTTTTTTAATATTTATTGCTTTTATGAAATAGTAAAAAAGAAGCATTTTTAGACTAAAATGTATTAAACCCTTTAGCAAATCGCAGTATAAAAAAAGTAACAAAAAATTGTTGCAAATATAAATAAACATGATAACCGAGAACACGATATATGTTTGACCAATGCGATTTTCGTGTGAATGATGCATGCATTTTCTGCCTACATGCAATGTATCAAACTCAAAAAAAAAATTCCGATTAATTTAATTTTTTCACGCTTATAGAGCGGGCTTATTTTAAAAATTAATTATATTAATTGTAAGTCTTGAGCTCTGACATATGAATTTAAAATATTAAATATAGCTTTACCTTTGAATACTGGGAACCACAATCTCTAGCATCCCTATAACCTCGGTAGTACTTTCCCACTGCTACTTCAAATAATTCTTTACTCTTCAGATTCCGACTACCATCATCAACCACACAATGGGCAGCTGCAACAAAAAATCTTTATCAACTGGTTTTAAATTCCACTCGTTTTAGAATTAACCATCTCTTATCGATTTAATATTAACAAATGATTCAAACTAACAGAGCCTGAGTACCATAGTCCCATTGGAATATCAGATCACGTAGTTCTTACAACTAAGATTCAATTTATGATTCAAAATTATCTGTCTAGGCGGAATATTAAAATGTTATATCTAATTAATTACGAAAGTGTTAACTACGAGCTTGAGCTTATTAACTGGCAAAATCTTTTGTCCTCTTAATATTAACATTATTTGGAATGCTTTTTACATGACGGTAAAAAAAATTTGGATCAATCAATCAACGAAAAAGGAAACCAAGTTTAATAAACTCAAGCCCTCTTTAAATAATGAAATATTTAGAATGGTTATGTATAAGAGGAAACTGTGGAGAAAATATCGCATTACCGGTGACATTAATGACTATCGTTCCCCCAGTGTTTTTTCTAATACCCTAATCATAACCATTGAAGAAAAACAGACGTGCTACTTGGACTCGATTGCTAGTGAAGGCGACAGTAAAAAGTTTCATAAATATGTTAGATCCACTTTAAAGACAAAAGTGTCTGTTTCTATGCTTAAACGTCCTTACTGGGCTATCTGTAGTAATGATACTGAAGTTGCCAACCTTTTCGCTGAAACTTTTTCTAAAATATACAGTAAAAAACCAAATGACTTTCCTTTGCCCGAAATACCAATTCCAAGAACTTTTAACTCCCTTACTAACATTTATTTTCCTCCAGATGTAATAAAATCTCACATAGATAAACTTTCCAACACGTCTGCTTCTGGACGACGATATAACCACAGTATTCTTAAAAAACTACGCTTCTGTTCTATCTATTCCTTTGTCAATAATGATGAATTTTTCTCTTTCAAATCATGTCCTTCCTGATGACTGGAAAATGGCCTGCATCACTAGCATTTATAAAAAAGGAGACGACCAATCCTGATAATTATAGGCCTATCAGTCTTGTTCCAATTATTTCCAAAATTATGGAATCAATTATAGCAAAAGAATGTCCAAATTTTGTATAGAAGAAAAAATTATTCCCAATCAACAACACGGTTTTGTGGCTGGTCGTTCTGTCATTACAAATTTATTGCAATATGTAAATGACTGTACACTTGCTTCAGACTCTAACGAACCAGTTGATGTAATATATTTAGATTTCTCAAAGGCATTTGAACGTGTGCCTTCTAAAAGACTAGCAAAAATTCTTGAACATTGCGGTATCAGAGGCGACCTTCTTCTGTGGCTTGGCTGCTTTCTTGCAGATAGACATTTATTTCATTGTTCGCATCAATAAATCCTCTCAAATTTATATAG
Source organism: Brachypterus glaber (assembly GCA_958510825.1). NCBI lineage: Eukaryota > Metazoa > Arthropoda > Insecta > Coleoptera > Kateretidae > Brachypterus > Brachypterus glaber. The sequence goes on along the minus strand of OY294047.1, from coordinate 22,858,830 downwards.
TGTCTAGTGGTGTCCCTCAAAGCTCCGTCCTTGGTCCTATCCTTTTCCTGATTTTCACTTCTATTATTTTTTTTCTTATTCTTTCCGATTCTTCTGCTGATGATACAAAGTTTTATGCTAACCCGCTCACGTCGCACGACACACTCCTACGAGATTTAAATACTTTTTAAGTGGACCCAGGAATGGCTACTACCCCTTAATCTGGAAAAATGTGTTGTACTTCATATTGGCAAATCAAATTCTCAAAGACAGTACAGCATTAATGGTAACCACCTTAATATTGTTTTCTCAAAGGGACTTGGGAGTAGTAATTTCCGAAGATCTCATCTGGACTGAACATATTTCCAGTGTATGCAAAAGAGCAAACTCAAAACTTTATGTACTATCCAAAGCCTTTAAAAATGTCTAAAACATTCATGAAACTATATAAAATACATGTAAGACCCATACTAGAGTACGCTGGACCTGCATGGCATCCTGATCTCGTAAGAGATTCATCAAACTTGGAAAATGTTCAAAGGCATCCAGAAAAATGTTTGGTAGGAATCGTCCCAGTTACGAGGATCGTCTTCGTGTAGCCAATATACAAAGTTTTGCTGACAGAAAAAGAAGACCTTATTTTTACATATCACGCTCTACACAACCACTTCTCAGAAAACACAAAGGATATGTTTATACTAAACGACTATTCCAGACTAAAAGGACAAGCTAAAATTAAAGAAGCAACTCTTTAGAACAAGAGGACGACAGAATTTCCTGGTCAACCGTGTTTTTAATGTTCTTTACAACTAATAGTTCTTTACAACTAATAGTTTTTTTTTTGTATAACTTTTCTTTAAAACTGTATTCTTTTTTGGGCATAATAGGATTTCCTTTGCCCTTTTGTTAATAATAATAATAGTAATAGTAATAGTAATAGTAATAGTAATAGTAATAGTAATAGTAATAGTAATAGTAATAGTAATAGTAATAGTAATAGTAATAGTAATAGTAATAGTAATAGTAATAGTAATAGTAATAGTAATAGTAATAGTAATAGTAATAGTAATAGTAATAGTAATAGTAATAGTAATAGTAATAGTAATAGTAATAGTAATAGTAATAGTAATAGTAATAGTAATAGTAATAGTAATAGTAATAGTAATAGTAATAGTAATAGTAATAGTAATAGTAATAGTAATAGTAATAGTAATAGTAATAGTAATAGTAATAGTAATAGTAATAGTAATAGTAATAGTAATAGTAATAGTAATAGTAATAGTAATAGTAATAGTAATAGTAATAGTAATAGTAATAGTAATAGTAATAGTAATAGTAATAGTAATAGTAATAGTAATAGTAATAGTAATAGTAATAGTAATAGTAATAGTAATAGTAATAGTAATAGTAATAGTAATAGTAATAGTAATAGTAATAGTAATAGTAATAGTAATAGTAATAGTAATAGTAATAGTAATAGTAATAGTAATAGTAATAGTAATAGTAATAGTAATAGTAATAGTAATAGTAATAGTAATAGTAATAGTAATAGTAATAGTAATAGTAATAGTAATAGTAATAGTAATAGTAATAGTAATAGTAATAGTAATAGTAATAGTAATAGTAATAGTAATAGTAATACACTTCTGCTCAAAAATATCGGCCCACCTAAAAAAATACACATTTTTGAATGCAAATATTTCCAAAACTATTTAATGGATTTATTCGATCTTTTTTTTATTTTGAAGCTTGAACTTTTAGCTCTTACTTACTGGAATAAAAATTATCAAACATCTTTTTTTATACCGGCAGCAATGAAAAGTGCACAGCTATGTTTTTTTACTGCACCTTTCGATATGCGCATGGTTCGCCACTGCATATTTTTTTACAATTTAATTAATTGATTTTATAGGCCAATTAAATGGAAGTAATCTCGTTTTAAATTTTTTAATTTTCCTTTTCTCGTTTAGGAGATATAAGGTTTTTTCTAAAAATTTACATTTTTGCAAGTAACAAAAAAACTACGCAATGGATTTAATTGATTTTTTTTTTAATTTGAAGCTTAAATCGTAAACTTTTATTTATTTAATTTAGGTTTCTGTTGGAAACATGTTTAAACTGAGTTTACATTGCTTAAATAGTCATGTTTTTTTTACTCGATCTTTTTTGTTGCAATTTAAACACAAACTCAAATCTTTCCATAAGTTTTAAAACTTATTCTAATAGCCACACTTATTGTGACTGATTCCGTCTTTTATTTTTTATCATAAGTCTTCTCATTTAGGAGAAATTATGTTTTTTTGGTAAATAAGGACTTTTTAAGTGGTGGGCTAGTGCCACCCCTGTAACTAACTTTTTTATGATTGACAAGACTTGTCACTTATGTGACAATACTTTTTTAACTCGTTAAAATGTTATTTAATTGTATTATTTAAATGGAAACAAGTCCGGAAGTAGCTGCCCAAGCTGTAGCTCTGCTACAAGAAGGGCACAGTCAGCGTTATGTTGCTCAACAGTTAAATATTACGAGAGCAGCGGTAAGAAGAGTATTCCAACGTTTTGAGGAGACCGGTTCCTTTAGTCGACGCCAAGGAGCTGGCAGACATAGGTGCACGTCCGCTCGGGATGACCGATTTATCGAGCTTAATTCCCTGCGGAATCGTCGTCTAAATTCAGTTAATTTGAGATCACGGCTTCAAGAAACAAGAGGTGTAGCAGTAAGTAGGTCCACTATTGGTCGAAGGCTTTTTGAAAGAAACCTTTGCTCTTATAAGGCTGCAACTGGACCTAAACTCACTGCTAACCATCGTCGTGCCAGGCTGCAGTTTGCAAGAAGACATTTAAACTGGGACAGAAACCAATGGGCAAAGGTTATGTTTTCTGATGAAACCAGGATATGTCTATTTGGGAATGATGCAAGACAGCGTCTACCGACGTCCTGGAGAACGTTATGCACAGGCCTGCATTGCAGAAAAAGTTAGTTATGGTGGTGGATCGTGCATGATATGGGGAGGTATATCATTGGAAGCTAAAACTGAACCCGTTTTTATTATAAGGGAAGAACGTGGACGGCAAAGGCGAAGTCTTACAGCGGAAAGGTATGTCAAAGAAATTTTGGAAGAGCACGTCATACCTTACGCCGGATTTATAGGCGATGACTTTATTTACATGCAAGACAATGCAAAGCAGCATACTGCAGCAAATGTCAGACGATACTTAGGAGATGTCGGTATCGACGTCTTAGAGTGGCCAGCTAATAGCCCCGATCTTAACCCAATCGAACATCTCTGGGATGAGTTAAAAAGAAGAATTCGATCAAGGAACCCAGCGCCAGCGACAATTTCAGAACTAATTATAGCAGTCGAGGAAGAATGGGAAAATATACCTCAGAATACTATAAGAAACTTAATTCTCTCTATGAGTAATAGAGTACAGGATGTACTTAGGGCTAGGGGGGGAAATACCAGATATTAATATTAGGCATATCGCACCCGTTACAGAACAGTGTTATAACACAAAATTTTGAAAAATGTGTTTTTAGTGTAATTACGGCTCTTATTAGGATCTACCGACCTGTATAACTGGCATATTACATATAACTATAGCATAGTTTCATGTAATATGCCAGTTATACAGATCAGTAGATCTCAATACGAGCAGTAATTACACTAAAAACACATTTTTCAAAATTTTGTGTCCTGTATTATTGTTATTGAGTATTCTGTTATTGTGTATTCTCTAATTGTGTTTTGTTATTGAGTATTCTTTTATTGTGTTCTGTATGGTTGTTATTGAGCATTCTGTTATTGTGTTCTGTTATTGAGTATTCTGTTATTGTGTTCTGTATTATTCTTATTGAGTTTGCAAGTTTTTTGTGGATTAGGCCTAATGGGGAAACCAGTATAAAAAAAACGAGCTAATCACTTTACCTCATGGGTGGCTTGGAAATAAGTGCTGGTAAATAGGAACAAATTTGATGGAAAAATAATACATATTTTTTAAAATAAACTGCTTATGGAATATATGTGGCTGGACTATAATTGTGTGGTTCTGAACTATTGTTGTGTTAAATTACGGTATGGAATATTTGTGAAAAAAAAATTGGAAAATGTACAAAAAAAGGAATGGAATTATTATTTTGAAAAGAATAGGAGTAAATGCTGCCAGGCATGGGATATACAGCTGCCTCAAACCATTTTTAAAACCTAATTCTGTATAAAAAACATTGGGAAATATGACTATAACGTCTATAATATTTATGTAGATAAATTTTAACTATAGTGTAAACACATTGATAACCTAGCCTCAACCGTGTAATGTTGGTTAGTTTTAGTGTTTTGTTAAATTAAATTGAATGTTTTATTGACCATAATGTAATGTAACTAATAATAACGAAAAACAGCATTGTTGTAAAAAAACATACACGTCTAATACGTTTTTTTGTGTTTATAATTGTTATTAAATAATTTTAATAAAATTTAAAATTTGTTTATTGTTATTTTATTTGATAAAATATTTTGTTTAAAAAAAATTAAAAAGCAAAAAGTCCTTAAAAAGACGTTAGAACTTGTTTTTGGAGTACCATTAGAGATTTAAACAGTCTGTGCAAAGTTCGTTCGACATATATGCCTCAAAACGCAGTCTGAGCTGGGAACCAAAAAGTTGCTAACGCAGAAAACGTGTTAATTAAATGTATTTATTTAAGCTAAAGTTATAGAAGTGCAATAGATCTTTATATTCTATCGACGCTTTTCCGTCATATACAGTTTTACAGGGGTGGCACTAGCCCACTGATTAAAAAGTCACTTTTTCGAAAAACTTTAATTTCTCCTAAATGAGAAGACTTATGATAAAAAATAAAAGAAGGAATCAGTCACAATAAGTGTGGCTTTTAGAATAAGTTTAAAAACTTATGGAAACATTTGAGTTTGTGGTTAAATTGCATCAAAAAAGATTGGGTAAAAAAAACATGACTATTTAAGCAATGTAAACCCAGTTTAAATATGTTTGCACCAGAAACTTAAATTAAATAAATAAAAGTTAAGGACAAGCTTCAAATTAAAAAATAAATCAATTAAATCCACTGTGTAGTTTTTTTGTTATTTGCAAAAATGTTTATTTCCAGAAAAAACCGTATATCTCCTAAACGAGAAAAGGAAAATTAAAAAGTTAAAAAAGAAATTACTCCCATTTAATTGGCCTATAAAATCAATTAATTAAATTGTAAAAAAATATGCAGTGGCAAACCGTGCGCATATCGAAAGAAGCAGTAAAAAAACATAGCTGTGTAATTTTCATTGCTGCCGGTTTAAAAAAAGATTTTTGATAATTTTTATTCCAGTAATTAAGAGCTAAAAGTTCAAGCTTTAAAATAAAAAAAAGGTCAAATAAATCTATTGAATAGTTTTGGAGTTATTAGCATTTGAAAATGTGTATTTTTTTAGGTGGGCCGATATTTTTGAGCAGAAGTGTAGTAATAGTAATAGTAATAGTAATAGTAATAGTAATAGTAATAGTAATAGTAATAGTAATAGTAATAGTAATAGTAATAGTAATAGTAATAGTAATAGTAATAGTAATAGTAATAGTAATAGTAATAGTAATAGTAATAGTAATAGTAATAGTAATAGTAATAGTAATAGTAATAGTAATAGTAATAGTAATAGTAATAGTAATAGTAATAGTAATAGTAATAGTAATAGTAATAGTAATAGTAATAGTAATAGTAATAATAATAGTAATAGTAATAATAATAATAATAATAATAATAATAATAATAATAATAATAATAATAATAATAAACTTACCTGGGACCGTACAATATTAACCGATAAAAAAATTACACATAACAGACCCGATATAATACTTACTGAAAAAAAAAGAAAAAATTACCTTCATTATAGATATTGGGATACCAACAAACAAAAATTTAAGTTCAACCTATAATAATAAAATAGAAAAATATTTTACTTGCAGAAGAAATAAAAAGGATTTGGAATCAAGAAAAAGTCATTATAGTTCCAATTGTTATGTCATCTACGGGAGTTGTTCCTAAGAAGATTCATTCTTCAACTAATAAATTAAAATTAACAAAATTAACCTACATCGAAATCCAAAAAGCTAGTATCTTAAAATCATGCAGAAGATTCCTGCACAGAAGAATATTTGTTTTATGACCATATCTTTTTAGAATATCGATATATTGTATATATATTTGCACGAAATAAATAATAATATATAATAATAATAATAATAATAATAATAATAATAATAATATATAATAATGACAAGAAGAACTTGCACTGATTTTTGAGTTCGAAATACCTGGATATAAGTTCCTTAGTTTTAAAAAATTTTGATAGCGTTCCAAAGTACACAAAATTCTCTATCTGTGCAGATGCAGATATATTAGGACGTACAGAAATAAGCAGAAATTTGACTGTTTTGTCAACACCTAGAAGTTTTGAAGTTTTCTGACAGAAATGTCAGACACTTCCGAAGACGAGTACTTAGACCTAAGATATCTACATAATGGAACACCATCTGTAAGAACTAGGAAAAGCTGGATACCTTGTACCCAAGATCGAACAGATGCAGGACTATTATGCATAAACCCGACGGAAGATGAATTCTCTGGACATTTTACTAGGCAGGCTTTTAAAAATAATAATAAAAACAAGAATTTAACCCTTGAAAAAGGCACGTTTGAAACCAATACTAAACGTGGTAGTAATAATATTGGTAAAAAGGTATCAAAACCTAAAAAAACTAATGAATGTACCCAACAACCCTCACATTCAACCAGAAATATTGTTGCTAGTCCGCAACCACTAACTTTGGAAGCTACTAACAACACAAAAAAGAAACGCATAAAAGGTCTAATGATATTAATAAAGATCGTTAATGCGTTCTTTTTGGTAAATAATTGTCAAGACCAAGCATTGTTTGGATGGAGGCAAAAATTTCATTCTGAAATTAAAAATCAACTTCCAAATTTAAATCTTACTGAACAGAATGCTGTAGATAGATACAAATTAATCAGATCAAAAAAATATCTCACTGATTTGGAAATCGAAAACGTAAGAAGGAACGTAGGTAACACACTATATCAAGCCTGAAAATACAAACAGGAGATAATAATATTGCGGTATTAGAAATCAGAAATGATAATAATTTAATTAATAACATAGTAGACGTAACAGAAGAACAGGATGAAACTAAAACACAAAACACCGATGAAGACCGAAACATAACTGATATATTTAGAAAAAACAATAATCTCTTTTCAGACACCAACCCTCTTACCAGACCAGTTATTCCAAAACTTAAATTTAATAACAAAATTAAATCTGTAATCTCGAAAGTTAACGATTTAGTACAGTTAAATTTACATGAAAATAATGATATTGAACGTATACACTTAATATTATATTGTGCTGCAGTTACGGTACTAGAAATAAATAATCAAGAATTATATTATCCAAAAGAAAAAGAAAATACTACAATTAAAAAAGATCCACCGTGGAAAATAAGATTAGAAACTGTAATCGATAAATTACCAAGTCGTTAACCATATTACTGAATATGTTAATGGATCAACAAATTATAACGTAAAATACTATTACTAAAATATGTAATTCCATTAATCTTAAAATGAATGTTAATAACTTCTTCCAGAAAATTAATGAATATAAACTTAACCTAAAAGAAAAAACTAAAGTAAAAGGTGCTAGATTACGTCGATATAACGAAGCAACGAAAAGAAAATATCAAAATAACCTATTTCAAAATAATCAGAAGAAATTTTTTCGAACTGGATAATAATTTAAATAATAATGGTCATTATTCTACACCTTCCGCTGACAATTTTCATACTTTTTGGTCAAATATATGGGAAATAAATAGAAATATACCTGAAATGCCATCTTTAGAAAATTTCTCCAGTGGTTAAAAATTTAAGTAATTGGAAATCCCCTGGCATGGACAAACTTCAAAACTACTTGGTTAAACAGTTTAAAGCAGCTCATCCGTACATGGTGCAAAGTTTTCAAGAAGCCATCAATAACCCAAATGTGTTTCCCAGGTTTTTATCATCTGGAATAACATATATGTTATTCAAAAATAGAGATCCTCTCGAAGCAAAAAACTACAGACCTATTACATGTCTACCAACTATTTACAAACTATTTACATTAATTATAAATGAAAAAATTTACCAACATTGTGAAAACAATCTAATATTAGCAAGTGAGCAATTGGGCTTTGTTAAAGGCGCCAAAGGATGTAAACAACAATTAATAATTGATTCTATTATATTAAATCAAGCAAAATTAAGAAAAAGACAATTGTACATATGCTACTTTGACTATCAAAAAGCATACGATTCGATTCCTCATGATTGGTTAATTAAAGTACTAGAAATATATAAAATATGTCCAAAAATTTTAAGATGTTTAAATCATTTAATGAATAACTGGTAAAATGGTAAAAATATGGGAAACATAAAAATTAGAAGAGGAATATTCCAATGTGATAGTTTTAGTTCATTATGGTTTTGCTTAGCTATAAATTCTTTATCTACATTAGTGAATAAATCATCTGCAGGTTACAAAATAGATTTAAATAACATTCAAATAAAGCATTTATTGTATATGGATGACCTAAAATTATACGCTGAATCTGAAACAAAATGAAAATCGTTAATGAAAATAGTAGATGAGTTTAGTCAAGATATAAAGTTGAGTTTTGGATTAAATAAATGCAATAAGATTCATATTAAAAAAAGAAAAATCCAAGAAAGTGATGAAAATCCATACTTGGAAATACAAGAATTATCTAGTGAAGAATATTAAAAATATCTTGGTTTGCCACAAAATATTTCTCTTGACCATTCCATGCTTAAAAATATGCTTAAAGAAAAATACAAAAAAAGACTAACAAGATTATTAAATACTAAATTATATGCAAAAAATATCATACCGGCAATAAACTCCTGGGCTATTCCTGTGTTAATATACTCTTTTGGAATTATTAAATGGTCTAATACGGATCTCCAAGAGCTTGATAGGATGACAAGGAGAATTTTAAAGAAATTTAGATATTTACATCCCAATTCAGCTTTGGAAAGGCTATATTTATCAAGAAAGGAAGGTGGTAGAGGACTCTTAAATATTTTCGAACTATGTAAAAAACAAGAACTAACACTTTGAATGTTTGAAACACAAAATCGGGGTGACTTTTGCACTGCACTGTATAATACAGCCTGTTCCAGAACTCGCGTACCGAAATTTGAGGGTATATTAAAAACCCTCTGGAAAATATGAAAAAAATTTCAAAAAAAATCCTTCGTTCAATTCAAAAATAAGAACGCTTTAAGTGGACCAATACTGTTGCTGATTATAAATTACCATTAAAGGTTGAATTTGTAGCTATGGAAGCAAATTTAATTATTGCAGGTATTGCAAATTTAATTCTGTAGGTTGACATGGTGATTAATGTGACATAAATATTTATTAATGTCATAAAAAAAATATCAAAACTTTCATGATGTTTACTTCAGAAGTATTGCGAAATCCTAATTTTATATGGCGAGTGTGGCCGGATCTACATCTGTAGAATATTCTATTCGTTTTCCCAATAGAGAACATTCTAGCAGAAATGTTATTTTAAGATTGGTGCAAAGGGCAAGAAATTCTGGAAATTTAAATCCAAACAAAAAAGAGATTGGAGGCGCTCCGCGAACTGCAAGAACTGTTGATAATGAAGAAGCTGTCATTCAGGCTTTTGAAGAAGAACCTGAAACAAGCCTTAGTATCGTGGCTAGAAATCTTGATATGTCTAAGACCTCTGTTCAACGAATTCTAAAAGATGAAAAAATGCATCCCTTTCATTACACTCGAGTACAATGCTTGACACCCGAGGACTGTCCTTTACGAGTCGAATTTTGCACATGGCTGTTGCAGAAACATCAAGAAAATGAAAACTTTGTAAAAAGCATTCTTTTTAAGGATGAGTCTGGGTTTCAAAGAGATGGCTTTTTTAATTCAAGGAATTCTCATGTTTGGGGACAGGAAAATCCCCATGCCTTCAGGAAAGGAAATCCCCAACGAAGGTTTTCCTTGAATATTTGGGCCGGAATATTGGGAGATGCTATAGTAAGTTATTTTGAGAAATAAACCACCATAAAATGCTTACAATATTTGTTTTTAGGTTGGACCCCATGAGTTTCCTGGCAGATTGAATGGCGAAACCTACACTAACTTCTTAAGGGATGAAGTGGAAAATCTTTTTGATGACATCCCACTTCAAAGGTTGGCAAATATGGATAACATCTGGTTAAAACATGATGGCTGTCCAGTGCATTTCTCAGAAACGGCAAGAAGCCAACTCGACATCAGTTTTCCAAACAGTTGGATAGGCCGTGGGGGTCCCAGAAGGTGGCCTCCTAGATCCCCTGATCTCACTCCAATGGACTTCTTTTTATGGGGCCTTGTAAAAAATTTAGTGTATAGAAATATGCCAGACACTAGGAGACCGAATACATGAAGCGCTTGAGTCAGTAACTCCAAATATGATTATAAGTTGTCCCCGTTTTCGCAAATAATTTAATATTTGTAGTACCTCTCTGTATCTGCACAAAGTCACTTCTTCAAAGTCTAACCCGTTTTTCCCCCACTCTATTCCCCTTACTCTGCTGATCTACTGCACGCCTCGCAGCTTTACTCATTCTTTCTTTAAGTGCACGCGGAGTCACATTACTCGCTAACTAGAATCGTTTGTGCGTATTAAGATGGACAAAAAACGTCGACACCAGAGTCGATGACTATTCAAGAAAAAGACGTCTACAAGAAATAAAAAATCGGCAACGAGGCATTCCAGATGTAGTGGATCGTTGGACTAATAACAGAATGCTTTGTGAGGCTTTATGGCCCGATGAAGCATCAGAGCCCGAAACAACCTCCGATAGGTGCTCTACACCTGAAGGTGATTTTTTTTCTATACAAGGTAATTTAATTTAATTTTTATTTTTTAGGAATAATAATTCCTCTTTCATTGTAATATTACAGTGCTTAGAGAAGAGATTTTGAGGTATGTAGGTACAAATAAATGTGCCTCTTTCAACGTAGTATTATGTTGCTAAGAGAAGAAAATCCTCATATCTAGTCTAATATTAGACAGTTTTACAGTTTAAGTTTTATTATAAAACCTTATGGTTTTGTGTTCTGTCGGTTTTGCTAATAGCTAAATTGCATAAATAAAGTATATACTGTATTATTGCATCATATGCAAGAATATTGCATCAGTAAAAAATCAAACATATGTTTTGTTAATTAAAAAAGGAAATACCTAATTCTGCAGTAAATTATAACCACAGATAAAAAGTTATCTAAGGATACTGCTTGCTTTATAGAGTCGGAGCATAGTTTACCGCGCTACAGACTACTAGTTGTATCAAGGTTTTTTACAGACCTACCGACAATTTGGCGCATCAGGGGTACCTCCTACGCTTAGTGGCGGCTTTCAGACACAGGGCCGTACGCGATAAATTTAAAATTATATTATTTACTGGAAAATCATCTTATTTTCTATTGTTATAATTCTAGTATAATCTAGTAAAATAAAAAGGTTCTTTATAGAAACCGTAAAAAAAAATGACGTACATACGTACTTATATTGTAAAATTATCAATGTAAATTGATAAATATATGTGAGAAAAATATGATAATTAAGCACCCACATTGTACAATGTTGCATCTTAACATTACAAATTGTGTTAACCTTTTTCAGATGAAAATGTTGATCCCAATGGGAAATTGGAAGAAATTCCGTTACCAGAAAAAATTCTGGACATCATTGGCGGCGATAGGGACGAAAAAGAGAAATTATCCGACCCATTACGAAAAGAAATTGCGGGTACTTGGTCTGAGATTATTAAAAAAGGTTTTAAGGAGGAGCAAAAATCCGAATTGTTAGAAAAATATCCTCCCCCAGATAATTTTACAGAATCGGAAGGTCCCAAATTAAATTTGGTAGTTACGGCAGCAATAAACGAAGTATCCCTAAATAGGGACAACCGATTACTAAAAACCCAAGCACAAATGGGTTGTAGCCTTACAGCAATAGGTAAATCATCAACTTTACTTTTGGAAAAAGGAGGAGGGGTAGACCTTAAGATCATACAGGGTCTTAGTGATGCTGGCAAGCTATTGGCAGATTTAATTCATTCTCAATCCGCAACAAGAAGGGAATTAGTCTCCTTAACATTGAAAAACGAGGTGAAAGACTTACTAAACAGTACAGAGCCGGATGCCTGGCTTTTTGGCGAAAATCTAGAAGAAAAAATAAAAGCTTCAAAAAATATTGAAAAAATAAGCGAGGAGTTAAAATTAACCAAAGTTAAAAGTACTATTAAAAAGAATTTAAACTCGAAAGGCCCGTCCCAATTTCGCAGGGTTCGTCAGGACAGGCGCCAATTCAATCAGCAGCGAACTCTGCCCTACCAACAAAGAGCCTTGCCTTACCAACAACGAGCTCTGCCTTACCAACAGAAGAATCGTGGCCCGGAGAGGTCAGATTTCCAGTTATACAAGCGCCAACAATAAATGTAAGTAGAACGGCTGGCAGGTTATCCTTGTTTTACAATCGCTGGAAAACATTTACAGATAACAGGACTGTCTTGTCTTGGATTAAAGAATAAAAATTCCTTTTATCAAAAAACCGATACAACAACTAATTAAAATGGAGCCTAATTGGTCCCAAACTGAAATTAAGGACTTGGAAAAATCCTTGTCCGAGTTAATTTTGATGGGTGCTGTAAGCCCTGTTTCAGATTGTAAAGGTCAGTTTATCTCTAATATTTTTTTGGTACCAAAACATGACGGTTCAAATAGAATGATCCTTAATCTTAAAGAGTTAAACATATTTGTTGAACAAAATCATTTTAAGTTAGAAGATTGCAAAACAGTTAGGAGGCTAGTTGAAAGATATTGTTTTTTGGCTAACATGGATCTCAAAGACTCATATTTTCTTTTATCGATCAGTAAAACTGATAGAAGATATTTAAGATTTTGATTTAAAGGAAAGTTGTATGAATTTTGTTGCCTACCTTTTGGTCTCAGCTGCGTTCCATACATATTTACTAAAGTAATGCGGGTAGTATTAGCCCTTTTGCGGAAAAGAGGGTTCTCCTCAGTTTCTTATTTAGACGATTTTCTTCTGTTGGGTAATTCTTATGAAGAATGTAAAAATAATATAAGATACACTATTAATATTTTAGAGTCATTAGGTTTTATCATACATACTTGGATTTATTTTTAATACAAAATATATGACATTATCTCTTCTTCCTGAAAAAAGGCAAAAAATATATAAATTGGTTAGCGGGCTCTCAAATGATACATCTTGTAAGATTCGAGAATTTGCTGCCTTTTTCGCTTTGCTTACGTCAGCTTGTCCAGCCATTAAATATGGTTGGTTGCACACAAAATTTTTTGAAAGAGCTAAATTTTTAGCATTAAGGTCAGTCAACGATAATTACGAAGCCACAATGTGCATTCCAGCCAGTCTTAAGGCAGATTTTCATTGGTGGTTTAAAAACATTCTAACTGCTTACAATGATATAAGCATTTCAGAGTATTCGTTAGAAATATTCTCAGATGCTTCTAGGACTGGGTGGGGTGCCTGTTGTGGTGAAATGAGAACCCATGGTTATTGGTCACAAAGCGAGCAAGGGGAACACATCAATTTTTTAGAATTAAAAGCGGCGTTGTTTGGCTTGAGATGCTTTGCGGAAAATTCAAGAAACCAGAATATACTATGTCGTATTGATAATACGACTGCAATAGCATACATTAATAGGATGGGCAGCGTTCAGTATCCCAAGTTAAATAACTTAGCGCGTGAAATCTGGAATTGGTGTGAATCAAAAAACAATTTTATTTTTGCTTCATACATAAAATCTAAGGATAACGTAGAGGCGGATCGGGAGTCGCGTAGGTCCTTATCGAAGGAAACTGAATGGGAATTGGGAGAATATGCCTTTAAGCAAATAATTAATACGTTTGGTACTCCTTCTATAGACTTATTTGCCTCAAGATTGAATAAAAAATGCGATCGCTTTATATCTTGGTATAAAGACCCAGAGGCCTTTGAGGTAGATGCCTTCACGATCAGCTGGACTGAATTCTTCTTTTACGCGTTCCCTCCATACTCCATGATATTAAAAGTTTTGCAAAAAGTTAAAAAAGATAAAGCTAAAGGAATTGTTGTTGTTCCCTTTTGGCCATCACAACCACGGTTTCACCTATTTAGATCCTTGTTAGCTAAGGAACCAATATTTTTTAAACCTAATATTAATCTTCTTTGTTCCATGGATAGGACCCCGCATCCTCTGTGGAGGTCAACTACCCTGGTGGCAGGAGTCTTATACTCCAAGCACTAAGAACAAAGGGGATACCGGAAACTTCTCTTGAGTTATGCTTATCCTCAATTTCTTCTTCTACTCTTAAACAGTATGAAAGCAGCCTTAAGCTTTGGTGGATATTTTGCAGAGACAACAATAGAGACGTTTTTGATAGCACACCATTTTTGGTGCTAACATTTTTAACCCTGCAGTTTGAAAGAGGGGTGGCATATGGAACATTAAACTCATATCGGTCTGCGTTAGCTCAGATTTTAAATTTTGATGTTGGAAATGATAAAATGATAAAAAGATTTTTTAAAGGTGTAAGTAATGTCCGACCAAATCCACCAAAATATAGCCACATTTGGGACCCCGCAACGGTACTAGATTATCTTTCGGTAGAGTCAAATGAATCAATGACCTTGGAAAAATTGGGCAAAAAATTGACCACCTTATTAGCTTTGTCAACTGGACATCGAGTTCAAACGCTTTCAAACATTGAGGTTGAAAATATATCTATCTTAGAAAAAAAGATAGAAATTAAAATTCCGTTAAAAATAAAAACTTCAGGAAGATCTAGGTGTCAACCAACTTTGATTCTTCCTTTTTCCGATGCCCGACCATCAGTCTGTGTGGCAAAAGTATTATTAGTTTACCTAAATAGAACCAAAGACCTTAGAGATGCTAATACGAAAAGGCTTTTGATTATTCATAAAAAGCCTATTCGCAATGCCTCATCTCAAACACTGAGCAGATGGATTAAAGAAATCCTAGGTGCAAGCGGAATTGATACAAATATATTTTCAGCCCACAGCACTAGGCATGCGTCCACTTCAGCGGCAGCTAGAAAAGGAATTGACACCATCCGAACAACTGCCAGCTGGTCTGCAAAATCTGAAACATTCGCTAGGTTTTATCAAAGGCCTGTAAATAAATTAGAAGACTTTGCAGGTGCCGTTTTAGGTTCTAGTTAAATTAGCCTTAAGTCTTATTGTTTTATATATAAACAATTTTGGTTTTTTGTTTCTTTTGTTATATTTGGTTTAGGAAATAAATGTTGTTGCAACTTTAAACAACTACAAATATTAAATTATTTGCGAAAACGGGGACAACTTATAATCAACGGATCAAACGAACTTACCAAAAGTGAAGTTCGATCCTGATTATGAGTTGTCCCCGTTGAAGCAAATAATTCCCACCCACCTCCCCTATTATTTTTGAGCCAACAACATTTGGATATTTAAAAGGAATGAGTAAAGCTGCGAGGCGTGCAGTAGATCAGCAGAGTAAGGGGAATAGAGTGGGGGAAAAACGCGTTAGACTTTGAAGAAGTGACTTTGTGCAGATACAGAGAGGTACTACAAATATTAAATTATTTGCTTCAACGGGGACAACTCATAATCAGGATCGAACTTCACTTTTGGTAAGTTCGTTTGATCCGTTGATTATTAATGGAAGGTCTGTTAAAAAGAGCTGCTTTATGTGTTCAAGTTGGTGGAGGTCATTTTGAACATATTCTTTAGCATGCTTCATACATTGAACGCGAGTTTGCTAAAAATAATGCGTTTCTTCATCTTTTAGAGTTCATTAAACACAGGACAGACATATCAAGATTTCTTGCCACGATACTAATGCTTGTTCCAGATTATTCTTCAAATGACAGCTTCTTTATTATCAACAGTTTTTGCATTTCGCGAAGTGTCTCCAACCACTTTTCTGTTTGCGTTTAAACTTCCAAAATTCCTTGCCCTCTGCACCAATCTTAAAATTACATTCTAGCTAGAATGTTCTCTTTTCGGAACACCGATAAAAATTTTTCCTATGTTCATTACTTTGAAATAAATAAATAAAATTCAGTTATTGTATTTTTATTTTATTAATTTGTATTAAGAATTTATAGCCAGTAAATCAATTAAAAGATCTGAGTTTCTAATAAAAAAAACACTACATTCATCGCTTTGAATGGAGTTGCAGCGGCAGTTTGTTGCTGCCGTCTAAGACGGGTATCATAAAACCACCGCCGGATGGAGTGACCCTATAAAAATAGAATATTTGATAGCCTCTGTCGGTTTTGTCAAAATATAATAACCTAAAAAGATTCTAAAGTTGAAAGTCTTAAACAATGCACGAGTCAACCATTAAAATGCAACCATAGTTAGGGAAAAACTAATTTTTAGGTAATTTAACATCAGCAACAGGATGGGTCAGATTAAATATTTTTTTTTAAATTTTTTTCATATTTTCCAGAGGGTTTTTAATATACCCTCAAATTTCGGTACGCGACTTCTGGAACAGGCTGTATTTGTAAACTATAAAAATAAATTATTTTTTTTTTCGGAGTTTCCTTTTTGAAGTTCATAATTAGCGGGTTGCATACTTTAAGGGTTTTTATTTATTTTATGGAAGCTTCCTTAGTTCTTATTCACGCCTAGTACATAAGAATGCGATACCGTGATTGGCTTACAAGATACATAACGGCACATCAAGCCAATCACGGCATCGCATTCTTATGTATTATGCGTATTATGCGAGGCTGTGAATAAGCACTAAGGAAGCTTCTATAAAAAAAATAAAAACCCTTAAAGTATGCAAGCGGCTAATTAAGAACTTCAAAAAGGAAACTCCGAAAAAAAAACTATTTATTTTCATAGTTTACAAATATTATATATATATATATATATATATATATATATATATATATATAATAATAATAATAATATATATATACAAATAATTATTTATTTATTTATTTATTTATTTATTTATTTATTTATTTATTTATTTATTTATTTATTTATTTATTTATTTATTTATTTATTTATTTATTTATTTATTTATTTATTTATTTATTTATTTATTTATTTATTTATTTATTTATTTATTTATTTATTTATTTATTTATTTATTTATTTATTTATTTATTTATTTATTTATTTATTTATTTATTTATTTATTTATTTATTTATTTATTTATTTATTTATTTATTTATTTGTTTATTTATTTATTTATTGGTGAGTTTTTGTACAAATGCATGGAGAGCCCCAAATAAGCTTTACGCTTGTGCTAGGGGCCCTCCATTAATTTAGATAAGAAATATAAACCATAGATACAAGCCAAAGCAGATTTTGCTCAGAAATTACAGGTAGCTATTATGTATTAAGACTGGCTTTACAATAATGATGTTGATTTATATATATATAATAGAATGTGCTGACAAGCAATAATAAAATATACATGAAATGTGTATTTAACTCATCCGTTGCCAAAAAGACCCATAGGGGTGGAAGTTCATCCATTGATGTCTTCTGCGAAGGGTTGAGTGATTCCACGTGGTTTAGAAGGTGGAACTTTTTGGTTGCGTTTATCGGGGCCATCTCGCAATCTGGAGTTGAGGTGGAGTTGGAATTACTTCTAAAATATTTTTTGTGGATAATGTTTAAAATGCCTCCTAGCATTAAGAATGCGAGGATAATTTAAATATTTGTTGTGTTTGGGGTTGATATGGTCCTAAGTGTAACCTCTTAAACCCTTAAGCTTACTTACATCTGTGGGCATTTGTGAAAAAAAACTTTATGTTAAAGTTTCTGATGTAGAAAAATGTCAAAAAAGCTAAAAACAAAAACTTTGTTACCAAATCAAAATTACATAGGATGTTGTACATGCCCTTACTAATAAAGACAAACATTCTACGTAATTTTAATTTGGTAACTTTAACCACAGTACTGCAGAGGCGTGCAAAGGGGGGGCTTTGCCTCTTTTTTGCCCCAAACTTTTTTATTTGTAGCTTTTTTGACATTTTTTCAATAAAATATGTTTCCTTACTTAAAAATACATAAAAAAGGTATAATTTATGTAACACCGTAGGGCCAACCGTTTTCGAGAAAATTGCAGTTTAAACATCTTTCACGTTCTGAGTATCAATATATACTAAAAAATGCGCCAATGAAAAATTTAATGCTTCTACATCAAAAACTATAACACAAAGTTTTTATTCAAAAATGCCACAAATGTAAGTGAGCTTAAGGAAGCTTCTATAAAAAAAATTAAAAACCCTTAGTATGCAACCCGCTTTACTCTTTATTTTTATATCATATATCAAAAAAAAAAGTTTATTTCAATAGTTTTCGACTGATATGCTATACAAGGGGATTTTAAGAAGTTTTCAATGCAAAACATATTAGGTGCACCTACAAAATATCCAAAAACAGACGTTTTTCGGTATTTATCAAAATTTCTTCCATCGATTTTTTTAATTTTTAGTTTCTTTTACATCTATTCGATTCCTTAACAATAACTGACATCAATTTTGTATGGAGGTGAAAATAAAAAAAAAAGTTTTGGACCCGCTGTGCACGGTGTGCCTGAACTGGCAGTAAATAAACATTTTTACCACCAAAAAGATTATTGCAGGGTTCGATATGTGAGCACATAAATAGTATGTAAAAAAAAATTCACCATAATCGCCCGAGCCGTTTTTGAGAAAAGTGTGTTTTAAGGGTTAAGAAACGATTTTTATCCAACACCTTCATAGAAACACTTGTTTAGGCACTATTTTGACACTATTTTGACACTTTGACATTTTGACATTATAAATAAATGCTAAACTAGCAATTGTTGATTTTTAATTGGCATGTATAGGCCGCGACCACCTATGATTTATTATTATTGGGAAAAATTTAACTTTTTGTCATAATTTCTTGCTAAATTAAAGTTTTTATTTAAAATTAAATATATATTAAATATTTTTCTTTATTTTGTTGAATTCATTTTAGTGAATATCATGATTCATAATAAGTTATGATTCATGACAAACTATAAAACAAAATAATATAATGTACTGTTGAAATATATCTAAAAATATTAACTTATACATGTAGCGCCATCTATATGTACTCAGACTAACTATGTATTGTCTATCTCTTTTTACGTTAATAAAAAGGCCTGCAGTCTTTTGCGATTTCCAACTTAACAAGTGGTTTTATTTTACACCTCTGGTTTTAACAGATTATGATGCCCAGATTATAAGGTTTTCCGTGTAGTTAGTTGTGACGCAGAATAAAAGCTCGATTTCTAGTTTGGAACAGTATAGTGGAGTGCAAAATGGCTATGAACTATCTTTCCACAGTGCCAAAATTACAGGGGCGGGAAAATTACGAGGAATGGTCCTAGGCCATGGAGAATTTTCTTGTACTTGAGGGCTTAAGCAAGTGCATCGACGGTTCTGAAGAAGATAGTGTCCAAGTTTCAAAAGCCAAGGCAAAGATTGTGTTATCCCTACATCCCTCTTTATACGTAACGTTAAAGAAGCTACAACGGCTAAAGACGTATGGGACAAGCTCAAGAATCTTTACGAAAATAAAGGCTTTACGAGGAAGATTGGTCTACTCCGTACTTTAATTTCATTGCGGCTAGAAAATTGTTCATCAATAGAATACTATGTGAATCAAGTTATCGAGGCTTCGCAGAAACTTGATCGGACGGTCTAAAATTTGATACGAAAATGGTCGCCAGTTTGTTATTGGCGGGATTGCCAGAGAGCTACGCGCCAATGGTAATGGCACTCGAGCATAGCGGAATAGACATATCGACGGAGTCGATAAAAGCTGTTGCTCGATATGCAGCCAGATGGCAGCTCTAATGCGAACTCGACAGGTGGCGCCTTCGCTGGTAAAGCTGCGAACTACCAAAAACGTAAACAGAACAATAAGGGCGGCAAAAATGAAAATAATGACAGTAAACCTAAAAACAAGACAAGTGAAGTAATTTGTTACAAATGTAGGCAGGCAGGTCATTATATGTCATAATGTCCCCAAGGAAGTCAAAATCAAAACAAAAGTGGTCAAAACAGTCAAGTTAAAAGTGCATTTAATGTTGTTTTTCTAAACACACAGTTTAACAACAAAGACTGTTACTTAGACTCTGGTGCGAGTATTCATCTAACTTGCAGGGAGGACTGGTTGTTAAATCAGAGAAAACCAACCTTAACAGAAATTATGGTTGCTGATAATACTAGAATCCCAGTGCAAAAGTGTGGCGAAGTTGAAATACTTACCAAAGTAGATGAAGAACAGTTTGAAATAGATATTTTAAATGCTAATTTAACAACGAATTTGTTATCGGTCAGTGAACTTTTGAAAAATGGAAATAAGGTTGAATTTGACAGAAATGATTGCAAGATCTACAATGCTAAGAATGTTTTAGTGGCTAAGGCTTTTCTGATTGATGGTGTTTATAAACTAGATGCTTTTGAAAAGTGCTTGAACAAAATGCGAGATGGTCTAGTCGAAGGAATAAAGTACAGTGGTCAGTTAAAAATTGAAAAACAAAATTGCGAAATCTGTTGTGAAGGAAAGCAATCGCGGTTACCTTTTGGACAGGTACAAGAGCTGAAGGTTTGCTTGACGTGGTGCACAGCGATTTAGCAGGACCCATGCAGACGACGTCCATAGGAGGGTCAAAATATTTTGTGTGTTTTCAAGATGACTACAGTCGCATGTCGTGTGTGTATTTTATTAAATCAAAAGATGAAACTTTTGAAAAGTTTAAAGTTTTTCAGAATTTAGTGGAAAAACAGCTTGATAGAAAAATCAAAGTTTTACGTACAGACAATGGTGGGGAGTATGTGAATTTACAGTTTGAAAGTTACCTAAGAAAACAAGGTATAATCCATCAAACTACAAATCCGTATTCTCCTGAACAAAATGGCCTTTCGAAAAGACTGAACAGATCCTTGGTTGAGAAAGCTAGGTGTTTACTGTATGAAGCAGAGTTAGAAAAACACAGCTTGCTACCTAAGAAATAGATCTACAGTGTCCAGTATTCCAAAAACACCATATGAAATGTTTTTTGATCAAAAACCGGATTTAAGTCACATTAGAATTTTTGGAAGTACAATGTACAATGACTCATGTGCCGAAAGAAAAGCGAAGAAAGTTTGACAAGAAGTCTGAAAAATTAATTCTAGAGGGTTTTTGTGAAACTACCAAGGGGTACAGACTTTACAATCCAAACACTGATCAAATAACAACTAGTAGAGATGTACATATTATTGAAAAAG
The DNA here is from genome assembly GCA_958510825.1 of Brachypterus glaber. Classification (NCBI taxonomy): domain Eukaryota; kingdom Metazoa; phylum Arthropoda; class Insecta; order Coleoptera; family Kateretidae; genus Brachypterus; species Brachypterus glaber. The sequence continues at coordinate 22,837,392 of OY294047.1, read as the reverse complement.
AAAAACAGAAAATTAATGATTTTAGTGTAGAAGTAGAAAATACAAAGAAAACAGTGACAGAAGAAGAAGAAGATCAACAGTTGGAACTAAATTTGACAGATTTAAATTCAAGTTCAGAATGGGGTATAGCAGAACAAACATTTTTTGAAGAGAAAAAGCCAAATGACGAAACGTATGTGCCTGAATATACGGATATCATTACTCCAGAGAATGTAAGAAGGTCGCAGAGGGACAGAAAAGTGAAAAACTTCGAAGATTATGTCACCTATTTTACTCCAGAACAGAAAAATGTTAGAGAATTTCCAGTTTCAGTGGGAGACCCATGTTCAGTGAAAGAAGCACTTTCAGGGCGTGAGTGTGAAAACTGGAAAAGCGCTATGACAAGTGAAATGAACAGTTTCAGTGAAAATCGTGCATGGGACCTAGTGGACCTTCCCGAAGGTCAGTCACCAGTGAAATGCAAGTGGGTTAAAAAAAAAATGAACAGTGATGGAAGTGTTACTTTTAGGGCTAGGTTAGTTGCTAAAGGATTTTGTCAGACCAGGTATAGACTTCGATGAGACTTTTTCCCCAGTTGTCAGACATTCGAATTTAAACTACTTTTTGCTTTATCAGTTCAGTTGAATTTAGATATTATTCATTTGGATGTGGTAACAGCTTTCTTAAATGGAAAACTGGAAGAGGATGTATACATGGAAATACCTGAAGGATTTAGCGGTAAAATTTCCAGCGATCCAAAAGGTAAAGTTTTAAAACTTAATAGAGCAATATATGTTTTGAAACAGTCGTCACGTGCTTGGTACAAAAAGGTTGAAACAGAATTATTCAATTTAAATTACAAAAGGTGCGACTATGAACCTTGTATTTTTGTAAAACGCGAAAACGGTTTCATAACCATCATTGCGCTATATGTGGACGATTTTTTTATTTTCAGTAATTCTATGCAAGAAGCAGATTTTTTGAAAAAGCAGTTAGCTTTACATTTTAAAATAAAAGATTTAGGCCAAATCAAACAGAGCTTAGGCATGAGAAATTACAGTAAATAAAAATAAAGATGAAATTTTATTAGACCAAGAACAATATATAAATGAAGTTTTAGCTAGGTTTAATATGAGTGAATGCAAACCCGTAGGTACGCCTATGGAAAAATCCATTAACTTTGATCAGGCAGATTCAGATATTTGTAGTAAAGAATTGCCTTATCAACAGCTTTTGGGCAGTTTGATGTATATATCAGTGTTGACTAGACCTGATATTACATTTGCAGTAAATTTTCTAAGCCAGTTTAACAATTGTTACACTGAGCAGCACTGGAAATGTGCAAAAAGGGTACTCCGGTATTTACAGGGTACCAAATCTTTTTGTTTGAGATATAAAAAGGATAACTTAGATTTATTGGGTTATGCCGATGCTGATTTTGCAAGCAATTTATGTGACAGAAAGTCATATACTGGCTTCATTTTTATGTTAGCGGGTGGGGCAGTTTCGTGGGCTTGCAGTAAGCAGAAGACGGTGGCCTTAAGCAGCACTGAAGATGAATATATGTCAGTCACAGAAGCTTCTAAAGAAGCCATTTGCTTTCAAAATTTGTTATCCGAGCTATTGGGTACTTTTAAATGTATCACAATTTTTAACGATAATCAAAGCGCACAAAAGTTGGCTTTGAACCCTGTATGTAACAGAAGGTCTAAACACATAGACGTACGATATCACTTCATACGGGAGGCTATTTTGAAAAAATTAGTTCAAGTAAAATATTTGCCTACAGATGAAATGGTAGCCGACGTGTTAACCAAGGCACTATGTTTGCCAAAGCATTCTAAGTTTAGAAATGAACTAGGTTTAATTAATATTAGTTTAGATAAGTGGGAGTGTTGACCCAGACAGCACATGATATCTTAAAGACGTATTTTTTAGATCTTAATTATGTCTGGACGCCTAAAGACATAAAAAGGAAATCTTGTGGACTTCTTTTTAGGGATGTTTAAAAGATATCTGATTATGATGTCTATAAGATGTCTTTTAAGTACAAGACGTCTTAACTTTGATACTCATCGCTAAAAATAAACTAACCACAATCAACTATTAAAAAAAATACTATTTTTGTTTTAATTTTCTTTTTACGAAAAACCCAAATAAAAACGCAAAAAAAAAATGTTTATAATTTTTTTTAAAAATCACATTTTTTTAAGATCTTTTTTTGACAAACAAATTACCTCTCATTCTAATTCTTATTACGCTTTTTATATCAATACGACCTTACCTAGCACCGTAAATGGGAGGGGATATTATGTTGTAAAGTCGCCAGTGCAAGGTGTCAGTAAGGCGTCTTAAAAAAGATGTCTTAAAGACGTTACCTTTTGTAACATACGACGTCGTTAAGACGCCTTTAAGATGCATATACGGCGAAAACCGACGTTCTTAAGACGTCTTGAATGACGAGCTACGACATCTTTAAGATCTTTTTAAGTCATCTTTGTGCTGTCTGGGGAAATATATCTAAAAATATTAACTTATACATGTAGCGCCATCTATATGTACTCAGACTAACTATGTATTGTCTATCTCTTTTTACGTTGCAGTCTTTTGCGATTTCCAACTTAACAAGTGGTTTTATTTTACACCTCTGGTTTTAACATATACAACGGTTATTTTATTAAAAAAAAATATAAAACAAGAATTATAAACAAAACAAATATAATACAAAAAGGTCCATATCGATAGGAAACAAAAAATAAATTAGTTTTTATACGTGTTGAGCATTGTACTCTAGTACTGCTTTTAGTAACTTACTTGAATAATCAGGGTGTGTGCTTGAAACTAAAATTGCTATGTCCTATGTTCTGACTAAGTTACACAAGTCACAATCGCATAATTCAAAAATTTTTGTCTGGTGTTTTGATTTATTAATTTGAATGTCGAATAGTCGGGTAATTTTAAAGATACATTTTTGTCTTTTAGCGAATGTTAAAGATTAATTTTGCACCCACTACAAATAGCTGTAGGGAGGCGATTATCTTCTGCATTATAACTCACAATCTTTTGAATATGATTCCTTAAAGTACTATCAATCTTTTTCACATTTGCTTTTTTTTAAAGCAAAACAAACAAACGTTGGCACAAGTTTCATCATGATCATCATTCATGATCTTTTGATTTTGTAGCCATTGTTTAATGTTTAAAATATTGAAAAACACAGAAAAACCAAATTCGAAGCTTCGCGCGCGGCATTAACATTTCTTTATAACGTCAAAATATCAAAATGTCAAAATAGTATAGTAGCAACAAATTATGACAAAAAGTTAAATTTTTCCCAATAATACTAAAATAATAGGTGGTCGTAGCCTATACATGCCAATTAAAAATAAACAATTGCTAGTTTAGCATTTATTTATAACGTCAAAATGCCAAAGTGTCAAAATAGTGCCTAAACAAGTTTTTCTATGAAGGTGTTAGATAAAAATCGTTTCTTAACCCTTAAAACACACTTTTCTCAAAAACGGCTCGGGCGATTATGGTGAATTTTTTTTACATACTATTTATGTGCTCACAAATCGAACCCCGCAATAATCTTTTTGGTGGTAAAATTTTTTATTTACTGCCGGTTCAGGCACACCGTGTGTGGTGTATATTCATTTTCTGTTTTTTTTTTTGTTGTAGAAATTTATAAATTTTTAGTTTTTAGGATAAATCTGAATCTTGTTAGTTTTAGTTAAGTATATATTTAAAATATTTTAAAATAATTGTATTTTTTGTTATTTTTTTTTATAAAATTAAAATTGTACTTGATAATGTAGTTATTTAAAATGTTTTTATATAGTCAACACAAAATGTTATAATTTTACATTATTTGAATGTATCAATTTTGATTGAAATTAATTTAAATAATAAAAAAAAATAAAAAATATGAATATGTTCCTGAAACTATGTTTAAGGAACATTCCTGGAAGGTTTGTGTACTAACCGAATAATTATGTTAACATTGCAATGCAGTTCAGCTATCTTCCAGAAAGGTAACTTATGTTATGTTCCTGGAATCTTCCAACAAGGTAATAATTGTTACCTTGCATTTAAATGTAAGGTTTCAATTTGCGCCAACGCAGGAAGGTAACATAAAAATGGAAGGTTGCAATGTTCCTGAAAGGTAACTGGAACCTTCAGTGCTTACAGGGAAGCATAGAAAAAATACGTCTTACTAGGAATACTTTCCGTATTTCTAGTTACTTTTCCAGTGCGCAGCGATATATTTATATTGCTATATGTATATATTATTACCTACTACATATCGTCATGTGAGGATTAGGGTGTTCTATATCCAAAAACCATACTTTTGGGAAATTGTCTTTGAATGTTTGAAACACAAAATCGCATAATTTTTCACCCAGAATAACCAATTATAGCATGTTACCGCAAACTTCGGACCACGCTTTGTCTTTGACATTGCAGGGAGAGAGTGTATAAACCATAACTATCCAATAATTTAGAGAACAAAAATAGTCAATTTTGGTTATCTAACAGAGTAAGTATAATCTTTAAAAATACTTGGATATGGAATAAAAAATCCAGAATAAAGTAAGCTGCTTTTTACAATTTTATTCGTTCACACAAAAATGTAAATGTGACACACATCTCCACTCGCACACATCTCTACTCTCACACACATCTCTACACACACATCTCTACTCACACACAACTCTACTCACGCACAACTGTACTCACACACAACTCTACTCAAACACATCACTACTCAAACACATCACTACTCACACATATCTCTACTCACACATATCTCTACTCACACACATCTCTACTCTGTACCGTAATTAATACGTTCACTGCCAACGGCTAGTTTTGACAGCGGAGCAATGGGTATGGGCAAGGGAAAAATAGAAAGAATTGATTAATGTTGTTAGGGGCGCCAGTTACTTTAGCTTTTACTCCTTTAGGTAAGTAACAACCTAGTGTAAATACTTAAGCTTTTCAGTTTGAGAAAATATAACCCCTAAATAAAATAAGATAATTCATTTGAGAAATTTATTATAAATAAACTTAATGAAAGCACATCAAGTAATGTATTAATATATATAAAAAATATGTGTAATTATATTAAGATATAATTAAAGAAATCTTAATAAAAATTACTAAATTCAGAAATCATTCGACTTAAATGTATAAAGAAAACATGAAGTTCAGCAAGCACCAAGAAATGTATGTAAACAACAATCATTTCTTGCAGTGTATAAAAGTCATGCTTAAATTAGAAATCATTTAATCAAAAGTATGATATTTAATAATTAATAAATGAGATTAAATGTTTTTAAAAAAAAATAAGTACCTAAAAATGAACAAAAGCCAGAAGGGCATATAGTATTAATCAATACTATATCAGATCTGATAAAGTTTACAGTTATAAGAATATTGAAATAAAAGAATTTAAAAATATGAAATATTGCTTTCAAAAGTTTTCAGAATGAGTACTTAGCTGGTTTCTGCAAAATCCATGAGGTATGAATTCCATCGTCTCCATCTGTGCAAGTCTCCCCTATGCTGATGAATTCATTTCTCAAATGAAAGAAAAAAAATATAGGCTGTCCCATCTACTTTGGAAAAATCATCTTCCAGGATAAAATGTACGATTGAAAATGTTGTCCGGGATTAAATATGCTTTTGAAAATTATGTCCAATATAAAATTGTCTGCTAGACGGTCATATAGAATTTATCTATGCCGAAAAATACAGAACCATGTTCCAACAGAACATCACTCCATGCGGAGAACTTGTATATCAAATATACCAAAATAAACTTCAACTTAAATTAATGTAATTCCATATTAATGGTATAGAAATGGTGAGTAATTAATGGTAATTAATTAATGTAGTAATAATGGTGCTTTATGGTGCTTAATTAATGGTGCTAAAACAATAATTATATCTCAGAAATATTCTAAGAAACAGAAAAACTTAACTTACGTCTCATTCTAAGTCTTCGATGTCCATCGAAACGTTATAAATGCGTAATTGTATAAAATAACAGTTACAATATCTTCCGCATTGTTTAAATATTCATTTTCACTAACTTTAAATAAAAATACATGAAGGATTACTTCGATGATTACAGAAAATAAACACTCGTCAAAATGAGACCACCATTGTACAGAGTTCATCAAGAAAGAGCGAAAATCGACCTTATCAACCGGTATGAACCCTTCAGGTAAATAAAATCCTATTTCTGAACTATTAGCGACATCTATGCAAGTCATTATCAACTACAGTTTTACCGTATAGGATTCCTAATAAAGGTAACTGAAACGACACCAAAAATAATAACTAATTAAAAGAATGTTTCCTAATAAATCTGTATTAGTGATATCTAACCTCAAAATATTACTCTAAGAAACAAATATAAACAATACTTATTGTTTATCAGCAAAACTAATAAAAATACGAACAGAATACTAAGTGTCCTGTGAACTAAGTATAAACAAAATACTGAATCTAAGTGAGCAGTTCCAGCAAACTATTTTCAACAAATTCTGGATTATCCCGAAGCAATTAGCATATGAAACTTTCCACAAGAGAAACAAGCTACAGATGAAAGCCAGTGAAATCCAACCCTCAATAGACTCTGAAACATATAAAAACCAGGTAAGTCCATAGACAAATGCACTATAGAGAAATAAGTCATATGATTCTTTATTATTAAAAATCATATTCTAATTATGTTTTCTTTATGTTATTTTCAGGTAGAACTATGGAATAGAGACTTATATGGTTAGAATTCAGTTCCTGCTACAAAATAGTCCCAGATACAAAATAGTTCTGTACGTACGTAACTATTTATATACAAAATAAACATAAATTATAACGTAAGTAAACGAATAGTTTAATTAACCCTTGCTATATTACAAAGTGACGATTTATATCGTTACACATGCCCCCTCCAAAAATAATAAAAATATTTAATATACAAAAAATATTTTTATACCAAACTCTATAACTATTTAACTTAAATAGCTAAAATATATACTATATTTTATTTAATAAATCAACAAAAAAATACAATACTTTATGTAAATCATTTGAAATACTACTTGATAATTAACAATAGCTAAGCTTGATAACTACGTGTATCATCCGCCTACTCTTATGTAGAACATAATTTTGGGACTTTATCGGTGTGTGTCATAAACAGGTAATTGTCATAATCAGGTAATTGTCATAATCGGGTAATTGTCATAATTAATTTTGTTTTTCTTTTTAGCTAAGTTTTATCAAGATAAAAAAATAGAAATAAGACTTGACTGTGTGCACCAGAATTCTCTTCTACAAAAAATATATTTATATATTTTTTTTACTACTATATACAAAAGTTTTGGGTACCCTTTAAATATTTTCAATACATTGATATTTTTTTTAAATATCATTCCGAATAATACTAAGAAAATATTCTTATTTAATCAAATCTAGCCAACTGAAATGTCACTATTCGATCCAAAATATTTCTTTAGATCTTTAACATGCCAGTCGCCTCTATGACCATCTGCATTTTCCAAAATATACACTAACTTTGACTTTTTCGCAACAACTTTGCAAAGTATGTACTTTGGAGCAAGTTTTGCAGCAAAACTTTTACTAGCATCTGAGAGTACTTTGTTTCGTCTCCAAACTTTTTCACCTATATCAAAATTTACTTCACGCTTGCGCAAATCATAAGTACGCTTATTACGTTCATAAGCTTCATGTAAATATTTCTTTACATCAACAAAAATCTCTTTAAGATTTCCCAAGTCTTGACTATACGAGTCTCTGTCACAAGGTTCTAATTTAACACCATCAGTTGATGTCATTTTGCCATAATAAGTTCCTGTGATAGGTACATTCCTCCCAAAATTAAGAAATGCCGGCGTATACCCCGTAACTTCATTTACAGACGTTCGTAAAGCTAGACCTATTTTTGCTAAATTTTTACACCATTCTTTTTGATTATCTTTTATATATGATCTTATAGCAGTAGAAATTGTGCGATGTTGCCTTTCCGTCGGATTATTTTGACTATGGTAAAGTGCATTAAACCAAATTTTCTGTACATTATATTCATCTGCTAATTTTTTAAAAACTTTACCAGCAAATTGTTTTCCATTATCGACAATTAAAAATTGACAGACTCCGTAAACTAAAAAAACTTCATTCTCAATGAATTTACATATTGCATTTGCAGTAGCTTCCCTTAAAGGATGTAATAATGTATACTTTGTAAACCAGTCTGACACAACTAAAAGATAACAAAAACCTTTAGAACTTCTGGGAAATGGTCCCTGCAAATCGCATGAAATAACTTGCCACGGATAATTTACTTCCTTTTCACGACCCATCAATCCAAAACGTGCAGAATTACTAACTTTTTGTGATTGACAAATATTACAACATCTTACATACTTTAAAATATCTTTACGCATTTTTGGCCAAAAATATGTTTCTGAAATTCTATGAAAAGTTTTAAAAAATCCCATATGAGAAGCTAATACATCGTCATGACATTCTTTTAGTACTTGTTTACGACATTTTTGAGGCACTAACAATTTCCACTCTATAATATTACTTTTTACTTTTGTCTTGGTCGGTATGAACTTATAAATATTATCATCAATAACTTTAAATTGCGGATATGAATCTGGACTCTTAACAATTTTTTCCCTCAACTGAATATAATATTTATCACTATTATAATCATTTACATTAAAATTAATTAAATTTACATCTGGAAAAATTGATTTTTCTGGTTCTATTCTATCAAAAGCTCTGGATAACCCATCAGCTACTACATTTAATTTACCTCTACGATATACAATATCCATATCATATTGCTGTAATTTTAATGACCATCTAGCCAAGCGACCAGAGGGATCTTTCATATTACTCAAATATTTTAATGAAGAATGATCTGTAATTACTGTGAATTTAACACCTTCAATATATGGTCCAAACCTATCTATAGCAAACAAAACAGCTAAACATTCCTCTTCACCTACAGAATATTTTATTTCACTACGTGTTAAAGCTCTACTAGCATAAGCTATTACTTTTTCTTGACCATCTTGCGTTTGTGTTAATATGGAACCGAGGCCAACTAAAGAAGCATCACATTGTATAACAAATGGTAAAGAAAAATTGGGACTTGCTAAAGCCGGAGCATTTATTAAAGATTCCTTCAACAATAAAAAAGCTTTTTCTGCATCAGTATTCCAACTAATGGCTTGTTTTTTACCTTTGCCCTTTAAAAGTGAATTCAATGGACTAACAATTGTTGAAAAATTCCTAACAAATCTACGATACCACGAAGCTACACCTAAAAATCGTTTTATCTCTGTACTATTTGTTGGTCTAGGATAGTTTATTATTGCTTCTACTTTTTGCGGATCGGTTCTTAAACCAAAATTATCAATTACAAAACCTAAATACTTAAGTGATTTTCTAAAAAAATTACTTTTTTCAAAATTTATTGTAAGATTAGCAGATTTTAATTTTTCATGTACTATTTGAAGTAATTTAATATGTTCCTCAAAAGTTTTTGATACTATTATAATGTCGTCAATATAAACAAATATATTTGGATAAAAGGAGAAAGGAAAAAGTTTATCCATTAATCTTTGCTGACTTTGTGTTCCATTTTTGAGTCCATAACACATTACATTAAATTCAAATAGTCCCCTACCAGGTACGGAAAATGCAGTTTTTTCTTTAGCAGTTTTTGTAAGTGGAATCTGCCAAAAAGCATTTTTTAAATCTATACTTGATATATATTTTGCATCGCCTAATAAACTTAAAATGGAGTCTATCCTTGGTAAAGGATGTGAATCACCTTTTGTAATAGAATTTAATTTACGTCCATCAAAACAAAAACGGTATGTACCATTAGCTTTTTTTACTAATAAAACTGGTGAATTAAAATCAGAATAAGATGGTGAAACTATATCATCTTTTAACATTTTATCTAACTCTTTATGTAAAATTTCTATTAAATAAGGTGACAAAGGATATTGACGCATTTTAAAAGGTTTATTATTTCCTGTATCTATATCATGTTCTATTAAATTTGTTCTACCTATTTTTTCGCTATATAATTCTTTAAATAAACTAACAAATTTATCTGCTATCTTTTTCTGTTCGTCTGTCAAGTCACATAAGCCTACTGAATTATCTTTATTTATATCCTGACTATCACTGTTACTGATCACATTCAAATTATTAATTTTATTATTCCAAGATTCATCGGAAAAATCCAGAGTCATAGAAAACAATTGTAAAAAATTCACACCAAAAATAAAATTTGTTTCCAAAGAAGGAACAACCAAGACTTCTAAAATCTTAACTTCATTATCTACTTTAATAGGTAAATAAACAACACCAGTTACCAACTGTTTAGATTTATCAGCTGTAGTAACATGCGGTATAAGACATTTATCAATTTTTAAATTAAATTTTTCTAAAATTTTAATCGCGTGACCACCAGCCACTGAACAATTTGCACCTGTATCAATCAAAGCTGTTATATTTTTATCAAAAATATTTACTTTAATATATGGACGGTTATCTCTAGGTAATTTAATAAAAGAACTTTTATTAATTACAGACAAACTATACGGTTTATAAAAATTTTTAACTTTATCCAACCAATCTTTCCATTCATTCAAATAAAATCGTTTATTTGTTTCTGTTACACTTGATTTTTGTAAAGAATTGATATTATTTTTATTTATAATAAATTTCTCAAATGAATTATCTTATTTTATTTAGGGGTTATATTTTCTCAAACTGAAAAGCTTAAGTATTTACACTAGGTTGTTACTTACCTAAAGGAGTAAAAGCTAAAGTAACTGGCGCCCCTAACAACATTAATCAATTCTTTCTATTTTTCCCTTGCCCATACCCATTGCTCCGCTGTCAAAACTAGCCGTTGGCAGTGAACGTATTAATTACGGTACACTAATATTGGCGCTCAAGAACGTGGTATTTGGATAGATAGAACACTTGTTTTTTTAATTTTACTCCATTTTTCTCAGTGTATTTTTTATAAAAATCTAAAGCTTATTTTTTTCAGTGTAACTTAAAGTTCATTTTGAGAAAAACTACATATAACTGTTGAATAAAATATTTTTTGTTGAAAATTAAGTTAAATTAGAGTTAATCTGATAAGATATATCAGATATGTGTTTTTTTATGTTTATTCTGAATTTTATGGAATAACATGGAATAGAGAAATTTTGGCGTGGGTTCAGTTTTTCTAGAAATTATCGTTTATTCAATAGAAATAAATGGATAATAGGGTATTTATTTATGCGAAGGATATGAATAAATATTAGCTAATTTTGTAGTTTTGGAGACTATTTATAATTATTAATTTGTCCAATTGAGATAAATAATAATTTAGTATTTTTTTTGACATATTTGGGAAATTTTCCAAAGTATGCAAAAACTTTGTTGAGCAGTGTACACAAAAAAAAAAATAATTTGTGGTACAGTATAAATATTTTATTATAAAATAAATATTTTGAGTAAATTGAATTTAAATTTTGAAAAATAAATATTCAAAATGGACGATTTAGATAAAATGGAAATTAGATTTTTGACTGCAGAAATGGTAAATTATGAACTTCGTATAAGACATTTAACAGCAAAAAATAATAGAGCATCTAGAATTAAAGTTTTAGGTAGAGCCATAGCTAGGGAAGATCCTAAAGTAAAATATGTAGATCCGACTTTTAATTTTAACAGTGAAGTGGAAAATATTAATAGAATTTTAGATAGTATATCTTCAGAAATTGTAGAATATCATGGTGATTATAGTTTAGCTGATTTAAGAAAATTAAAAACTTATTTAGTACATGTAACAAATCGTCTGCAACGTTTTCCTGAAGTAGAAGAAAATAAAGTTAGACGTATTCAATTTTTAGAAATAACTAAAGCAACTTGTTTAGAAATAGAAGCAGATATTTTAGATCTTTATGAAAAATCTGGTAAAAATTCAGATCTTACTCAAGTAAATAATAATATTTCATTACATAATAGTACACAGTTTAGTCCTAATGTTTCTAGTAAAAAAGATAATGATTATTTAAAATCAGTACCAGTTTATAAATGGAATATTAATTTTGATGGAAAGTCTAATGTTTTAAATTTTATTGAGCAAGTTGAATATATGAAAATAAGTAGAAATGTTACAGACGAAATGTTATTTAAATCCGCATATGACTTATTCAAAGAACCAGCATTGTCATGGTTTCTCTCAATTAAAGATAATTTAAATTCGTGGTCTCAAATAATTCAAGCATTAAAAAAAGATTTTCTTCCAGCTAACATAGATGATAGAACATGGGATGATATCCGTTCTAGATATCAAAATCCCGATGAATCTATCGCAATTTTTATAGGTGCTATGGAAACCTTGTTTAAACGTTTAATTCATGCTGCAAGTTTATATACTAGACTTAAGACGATTAGAGAAAGAATATTACCACATTATTTTACACCATTATCACTTATAGAAATAAATGATTTAGAAGATTTAAAAGACAGTTGTAAAAGAATAGATGAAGCTTATCAATTAAAACAAAAGAGCATGAATATAATATTTATCACTATTATAATCATTTACATTAAAATTAATTAAATTTACATCTGGAAAAATTGATTTTTCTGGTTCTATTCTATCAAAAGCTCTGGATAACCCATCAGCTACTACATTTAATTTACCTCTACGATATACAATATCCATATCATATTGCTGTAATTTTAATGACCATCTAGCCAAGCGACCAGAGGGATCTTTCATATTACTCAAATATTTTAATGAAGAATGATCTGTAATTACTGTGAATTTAACACCTTCAATATATGGTCCAAACCTATCTATAGCAAACAAAACAGCTAAACATTCCTCTTCACCTACAGAATATTTTATTTCACTACGTGTTAAAGCTCTACTAGCATAAGCTATTACTTTTTCTTGACCATCTTGCGTTTGTGTTAATATGGAACCGAGGCCAACTAAAGAAGCATCACATTGTATAACAAATGGTAAAGAAAAATTGGGACTTGCTAAAGCCGGAGCATTTATTAAAGATTCCTTCAACAATAAAAAAGCTTTTTCTGCATCAGTATTCCAACTAATGGCTTGTTTTTTACCTTTGCCCTTTAAAAGTGAATTCAATGGACTAACAATTGTTGAAAAATTCCTAACAAATCTACGATACCACGAAGCTACACCTAAAAATCGTTTTATCTCTGTACTATTTGTTGGTCTAGGATAGTTTATTATTGCTTCTACTTTTTGCGGATCGGTTCTTAAACCAAAATTATCAATTACAAAACCTAAATACTTAAGTGATTTTCTAAAAAAATTACTTTTTTCAAAATTTATTGTAAGATTAGCAGATTTTAATTTTTCATGTACTATTTGAAGTAATTTAATATGTTCCTCAAAAGTTTTTGATACTATTATAATGTCGTCAATATAAACAAATATATTTGGATAAAAGGAGAAAGGAAAAAGTTTATCCATTAATCTTTGCTGACTTTGTGTTCCATTTTTGAGTCCATAACACATTACATTAAATTCAAATAGTCCCCTACCAGGTACGGAAAATGCAGTTTTTTCTTTAGCAGTTTTTGTAAGTGGAATCTGCCAAAAAGCATTTTTTAAATCTATACTTGATATATATTTTGCATCGCCTAATAAACTTAAAATGGAGTCTATCCTTGGTAAAGGATGTGAATCACCTTTTGTAATAGAATTTAATTTACGTCCATCAAAACAAAAACGGTATGTACCATTAGCTTTTTTTACTAATAAAACTGGTGAATTAAAATCAGAATAAGATGGTGAAACTATATCATCTTTTAACATTTTATCTAACTCTTTATGTAAAATTTCTATTAAATAAGGTGACAAAGGATATTGACGCATTTTAAAAGGTTTATTATTTCCTGTATCTATATCATGTTCTATTAAATTTGTTCTACCTATTTTTTCGCTATATAATTCTTTAAATAAACTAACAAATTTATCTGCTATCTTTTTCTGTTCGTCTGTCAAGTCACATAAGCCTACTGAATTATCTTTATTTATATCCTGACTATCACTGTTACTGATCACATTCAAATTATTAATTTTATTATTCCAAGATTCATCGGAAAAATCCAGAGTCATAGAAAACAATTGTAAAAAATTCACACCAAAAATAAAATTTGTTTCCAAAGAAGGAACAACCAAGACTTCTAAAATCTTAACTTCATTATCTACTTTAATAGGTAAATAAACAACACCAGTTACCAACTGTTTAGATTTATCAGCTGTAGTAACATGCGGTATAAGACATTTATCAATTTTTAAATTAAATTTTTCTAAAATTTTAATCGCGTGACCACCAGCCACTGAACAATTTGCACCTGTATCAATCAAAGCTGTTATATTTTTATCAAAAATATTTACTTTAATATATGGACGGTTATCTCTAGGTAATTTAATAAAAGAACTTTTATTAATTACAGACAAACTATACGGTTTATAAAAATTTTTAACTTTATCCAACCAATCTTTCCATTCATTCAAATAAAATCGTTTATTTGTTTCTGTTACACTTGATTTTTGTAAAGAATTGATATTATTTTTATTTATAATAAATTTCTCAAATGAATTATCTTATTTTATTTAGGGGTTATATTTTCTCAAACTGAAAAGCTTAAGTATTTACACTAGGTTGTTACTTACCTAAAGGAGTAAAAGCTAAAGTAACTGGCGCCCCTAACAACATTAATCAATTCTTCTATTTTTCCCTTGCCCATACCCATTGCTCCGCTGTCAAAAACTAGCCGTTGGCAGTGAACGTATTAATTACGGTACACTAATATTGGCGCTCAAGAACGTGGTATTTGGATAGATAGAACACTTGTTTTTTTAATTTTACTCCATTTTTCTCAGTGTATTTTTTATAAAAATCTAAAGCTTATTTTTTTCAGTGTAACTTAAAGTTCATTTTGAGAAAAACTACATATAACTGTTGAATAAAATATTTTTTGTTGAAAATTAAGTTAAATTAGAGTTAATCTGATAAGATATATCAGATATGTGTTTTTTTATGTTTATTCTGAATTTTATGGAATAACATGGAATAGAGAAATTTTGGCGTGGGTTCAGTTTTTCTAGAAATTATCGTTTATTCAATAGAAATAAATGGATAATAGGGTATTTATTTATGCGAAGGATATGAATAAATATTAGCTAATTTTGTAGTTTTGGAGACTATTTATAATTATTAATTTGTCCAATTGAGATAAATAATAATTTAGTATTTTTTTTGACATATTTGGGAAATTTTCCAAAGTATGCAAAAACTTTGTTGAGCAGTGTACACAAAAAAAAAATAATTTGTGGTACAGTATAAATATTTTATTATAAAATAAATATTTTGAGTAAATTGAATTTAAATTTTGAAAAATAAATATTCAAAATGGACGATTTAGATAAAATGGAAATTAGATTTTTGACTGCAGAAATGGTAAATTATGAACTTCGTATAAGACATTTAACAGCAAAAAATAATAGAGCATCTAGAATTAAAGTTTTAGGTAGAGCCATAGCTAGGGAAGATCCTAAAGTAAAATATGTAGATCCGACTTTTAATTTTAACAGTGAAGTGGAAAATATTAATAGAATTTTAGATAGTATATCTTCAGAAATTGTAGAATATCATGGTGATTATAGTTTAGCTGATTTAAGAAAATTAAAAACTTATTTAGTACATGTAACAAATCGTCTGCAACGTTTTCCTGAAGTAGAAGAAAATAAAGTTAGACGTATTCAATTTTTAGAAATAACTAAAGCAACTTGTTTAGAAATAGAAGCAGATATTTTAGATCTTTATGAAAAATCTGGTAAAAATTCAGATCTTACTCAAGTAAATAATAATATTTCATTACATAATAGTACACAGTTTAGTCCTAATGTTTCTAGTAAAAAAGATAATGATTATTTAAAATCAGTACCAGTTTATAAATGGAATATTAATTTTGATGGAAAGTCTAATGTTTTAAATTTTATTGAGCAAGTTGAATATATGAAAATAAGTAGAAATGTTACAGACGAAATGTTATTTAAATCC
>OY294047.1:22771828-22821035 GCA_958510825.1 Brachypterus glaber | reverse complement strand
CGGTAGATGCAGAGATAGTACGTTATGAAACGGCTAAGATTCTAAAAAAGTCAAAACCACCTAAGTCTAACCTGACAAGGGAGGAATATTTAGCTTTAAAGAATCTTAATCGTAATGACGATATTATTGTTGTGCCTGCTGATAAGGGTAATGCCACTGTGGTGATGGACAAACTTGACTATTTTAACAAAATAACGGAACTCATAGACAATGACACATACGAAAAACTCGAGACCGATCCTACTGGAAAATTTGAACGAAAAATCACACAATTACTTAAACAATCCTCCCTTACACCTCTTGAAATTTATAATCTAACCCCCCGAGACTCCCGCGTACCAAAATTATATGGTTTACCTAAAATTCACAAGGATGGTGCCCCTCTTAGACCAATTGTCAGCACAATAGGTTCCCCTACGTATAAACTTGCCAAACACCTTGCCCAAATATTAAATCAGTTAGTTGGAAAAACGAGGTCTTATGTAAAAAATTCCACACACTTTGTACAAACCTTATCGACAGTGACCCTGGACCCCTCGGACATAATGGTTAGTTTCGACGTAGAATCTCTATTTACTAACGTTCCCGTTCCCGATACAATAAATATTATACGAGACCTACTTACAACTGGAAATCTTGACCCTAAGTTATGTAAATTATTTGAAGCTTGTCTGACATCTACATATTTTCTGATACAGGGAGAGTTCTATGAACAAGTATCAGGCGCCGCAATGGGATCCCCATTATCACCCCCTGCGGCCAATGCTTTCATGGAATACTTCGAGGAAAAAGCTATTGAGTCATTTCCATTAAAACCTAAAATTTGGCGCAGATACGTAGACGATGTCTATGCTATTTGGCCCCATGGCATGGAAAGCCTTCAAGGTTTTCTAAATCACCTCAATTCCCAACATAAATCTATACGGTTTACGATGGAAATTGAGAACAACGGATCACTTCCCTTTTTGGACGTTTTGGTTTACAAAACGGAAAATGGCTCAATAGGACACTCGGTATACAGGAAGAAAACCCACACTGACAGATACCTAAACGCATTTTCACATCACCATCCCTCTCAAAAACGCTCGGTAGTTAATTCACTTGTTCATAGGGCTTTCATGATTTCAGACAAGAATTCCCTAGACACAGAACTCCTTAAACTAACCAAAGCCTTGACCATGAACGGTTATACCAAAAAAGACATTAATAAGACCATATACAAATACAGAAATCCCAGACCCAAACAACAGGACAATAGTGACAATGACAGACAGACACAAGTTATACTTCCCTATGTAAGCGGTATCACGGATAAAATAGGTAAACTTTTGAAAAAGTCAAATATTAAGCCTATATTTCGGTCCAACCAAAAATTAGGTCAATGTTTGACTTCAACAAAAGACAAAATACCCCTGAGTTCAGAAGGCGTATATAAAATACCCTGCTCCTGTGGTACGGTTTACATAGGTGAAACTAAGAGAAAAATTTCTACAAGACTTCAAGAGCATGAGCGCAATATAAGAAAGAAACAAATTTCCTTATCGGCAGTAGCCGAACATGTACATGAAACAGGTCATAAAATCAATTTGTCTGAAACAAAACAAATATTAACAGAAAACAGAAAAATGCCAAGGAAGATACGGGAATCGATAGAAATCATCAAGCATCCTAACAATATCAATCGGGACACTGGTTATCACTTACCTGCAATATGGAAGTCTTTGATAGGAAAAAGGTCGTCACGGGTGAATAATCACAACTCGTCATAAATAGTGACACAAGTTGATTCGAAACTTAGTTTCAGATTAATCCCTGAAGATGTCTCTAGTAGTAAGAGACGAAACGTCGGAAAGTGAAAATCCATTAACACGGTCTAAACCCGAAAGTGAAAGTTCTTTATATCTTAATGGCCGTGAAAGCTTAAAATCTAAGATAATGATAATGATAATGATAATGATAATGATAATGATAATGATAATGATAATGATAATGATAATGATAATGATAATGATAATGATAATGATAATGAGAATGATAATGATAATGATAATGAGAATGATAATGATAATGATAATGATAATGATAATGATAACGATAACGATAATGATAATGATAATGATAAATGGTTAAAGCTATTTGCCTCTCTCTCTCTAACACATTCAATTTCTCATATGATGATGTCACACTACCATTCACCCTCTCTCTCTCGCACAATTGGTTCGCATCTCTGCCAACAGATGGCGCTGCATAACGATTCAGAAAACCTATATGACGTGCTTGCGCACCTCATTCATAGATGGCGCGGTTTGCGTCTTCGCTAACATAGGGTACTGCACAATGGCGGGTTCTCTGCTAACATCTGATGGTGATGACTGCTCATTAATAGATGACAACTCCGCCCATTTTAAGATATCTGCTTTTTTTGTTTATGGGATTGCATCTCTGCTGAAATGATACACGAGGGCGAAAATTCTGCTATCATCATAATACGGGGGCTATTCAAAAATATGATTTTGGATTTTTTTTTAATTTTAAGCGGGAAATTTACTATCTGTAAGGATGTATAAAAAAAAACAAAGCCAAGTGGCGTATCTCAAGAGCGTATCTGAAAAAAAAATCAAAATCTGTGTATACCTAACGACGTGTCACAGAAAACTTCATGCTAGACCGAAAGCTCCAAGAGCTTTTGACAGACCCATCGAAAGCTCAAAAAAGCTCTACTTCAATATGCACCTTATTTAATTTGATTTCTCTGCGAAAATTCAAATAACTGCGAGCTTTTAACATTGAAAGCTTCCACCAGTCAGCCAGCCAGCTTCCACCGCCGCAAATGCACGGTTGAAAATTTATATTTTCAAAGTAGACATTGTGTGTGGTTTGTCTATCGTTTTATCTCGATCCAAGGAATAAAATATGTTATTCTACTGAATGACTATTATTTTTTTTTGTTTTCACTGTCAAATAAACAATTTTAATAGTATTCAAAAGTTGACTTTTTTTGACATTGGTTCTTTTAGAACCAAGCCATAGATATATTTAATTGTTCACACATACATACACTCTCGACTGAACCATTAAAATTTAAATATTTCCTAATTAAACTTTTTAACAAGAAATGGAAGGAGTAGTGGAAAAAAATTATTTTTTTTTATTTTTTATTTTCACAATTTTTATTTATCAAAAATCGTCGTATAATAAAACTATAGAGTTGTTTACAAATTACCTTAGAATACAATGTTTTTTCTATTACAGATTATTACATTTAGCTTGTTGTATAAAGGGTTGATCAAATTCATGATGAATTTTAACCATTGTAATAATATATTGATTGTTAAAACCACACAAAACATCTGATCCATTCATATATTTCCATATTCCTGACGATAATCATATTAACGCCCTCTTCAAGAATATTAATTTTTATACTATAATTAAGCATACTATAGTCAACATATCATCATACTCCAATAAATGTTGTTCTTCCCTTAAATCCACATTTGCTTTCACTTCTGCAGTTAATTCGTTGCGGAATTTCTGCATATTAAAAATATAGTGATTCAATTTTCAACTATTTCCACATATTACCAACTCTTTTGCTATAAATTGTGGTAAATGAAACCCCAATACATCTAATGCTATAAATTTCATTACAAATTATTTATTTTTTAAACTTAATCGCTAGACTTTTCAGACAACTAACGAAGAAACTATAAATATAAATATTTTATAGTATCTTTCTTACAGTATTACTTAGCGGCATATAATTTATAATAGAATTACTGACGATAAAGACGTACGTTTTTGTTTTCTCTGGAAAAGCTACACTACTCTCGAATTCTATTTTTACGTCGACTGTAGATGACTTTATACTATCATTCTGTTTAGAACAATCTATAAAAAGTTAATAATGACTGACATATATTTTTATTATGGAAAGAATGCTGAAAATCAGTATACATTTTATATGCATCATATACTGATTTTTCGCAAAATCTAAACGTAATGACTCATGAGGAAAACATTCCGAATTTAAATACAATCTAATGTTTGTGATATTTAAATTTTCAAAAATCGTAGTATCCTGCGAAATTATCTTTCCGATTCGTTTGGAAAGGAACAATAACATATCTTGGTTTCTCCATTTCCAAAGCCGTTTTTACCGACCATATTTCTCTCTGACTTTCTGTTCGTAATGCTGGTAGCTTGTGTATTTCCCAATGCCTAAACTGCATTAATATTGATGTATATTTAGCAATACCATTTAAAAGTTGCAGTTTGATAGCATCGTTGGGATAAACGTGCTTCACTTTCAGTTCGATATTTTTCACATTAATCATAAGCATTTTTTCATCTTTTCTTGTGTAAAAATTTGCATCAGTTCGGGCACGTACCAATCTCACTTTCTGTTTTCCAATATTAACTTGTTTATAATCATGAAACAATCCGAATATATAATTTAGTGGAATACTCGCACTAAATATTTTTCTGTACTGTTCTTTGTTACCATTCCGCTTCTGGTTTTGGGCCAATTTCAACCAGCTGTGTTTAGGGAACGCGTGTTACTTTCACTATAAGATGGATAGGCTTTAATTGTGTTTATTTTACCGAGATCACGAACCTTATCAATTTCCTTTCCATTTAATTCGTAGCTGATAGATTCGAAAAGATAGATAGGAGCATTATTGCTAAACGTTACACTGCTACTCGTCGTAATCCACGATGCTTCGATACATAAAATAGCATTGCTGCCATTGCCATAAACACATCTTGCTGATTTAATACAATCTCAATTTCATCGTTATTATTAAAAGTATTAGTGTATGGATGATAAATATGCTACTCTTTTCTCACTATGCTATCGTCAAATTTAGGGTTGGTCGTAAACAAATCTAATTTTTCTGCCATCTTGACTTTACTTCAAACCCAAGAGATTGGAGAAAAATTCTGGCACTCTCGGCACAATCCCCCCAGATGAAGATGCCTTAAAAAGTATGGACTGGATGAGTGCAAAATAGGCTGTTCACAGAACACTGGTAGATACTGTACCTTGTAGCAAAATATCTGCTTTACCAATTTTGATGTTAGAGCATCAGCGTCCAGCTTCCAGGTTAAAACCGGATCAAGGGTCACACCTAAAAACCTTACACTGGTTGCTCCTTCAAAGCCCTGTGAATCTCTGAGTGTGAACAATCTTGCTCCGTTTTTGAGTGGTTTAGTGAGAGGCCGTTGCAGGAAAACCAGCTACGGTAGCTGGCAGGTTGCAAATCGCATGTCAATGAGAAGTTGTAAGTCTACGTACATCCGAGTATCACACAATTGTTTATAGACAATTGGGTAATTTGCCCCTGAAAGAGGCAGGTATTTGATAATATTTAGGGGCTCATCCCTAAGTGACGCGTGAAAATAGTAAAATTTCTCTATTTCGTCTAGATTCCTATTGTTATGAATCTTTGAGAGATCTCTAAATTTAGACCATGAAGAGAAGTCCCCATTGAAAGTCTCTAAAGAGATTTTGGGAAGGTTCAAATTAGAAAGACTGGATCTGGATTCTGACGAACCAGAAGCTCCATACAAAATACTGTTCGCTTCCTGAATTTTCCAGTAATATCCATCTACTAATTTTTGAGTTTCTTTTTCACTACTTAATTCTTGTTTCTTAGTGGCCTTTTTTTGACATGCGGTATATGCCAAGTCTGTTCTCCTGTAAGCTGCTTTAAACTTTTGTAGTTAAGCGACATCAGTCTGTGCATTTTGCGCAACATTGTATATCCGTTTTAAACGTTTTACCTGAGCCTGACGTTTACACGTTAAAGCTTCATGTCTGTTAAAACTAGTACCCGGATATTTGGTATTGATTACGAGGGGCGCGCGAAAGTTTAATTTTTTATGAACATTCTGACATGGGTGAAACTTACTGAGTATAATGACACAAAATTTTAATTTAATATAAATAAGTTTTAAAGCCTTTAAAATGGCTTGTGAGCGTCCTTAACGCACTACCCTAGAAACTTGGATCCAAAATATTCCCGAGGTGCAATTTGTTCGTGAGGTACTTTTTCGTTCAACGTGCGAAAAAGATATAGGTTGATTTCAGAAATGCAATGTTTTAAAGCACATCATCAAAATCTCATAAAAATGACATACAAAAAAGTTTTATTTTGATTTAGTGAGTCCAGTTGTAACATTTCGTGGATGAAAATTGAAAATCCTCAGAGTTTATAGAAAACTGGAAGATGTAAAAGTACCAAGCGAGCCCACAAAGAGAAAAAAGTATTTACCAAAGGCGTTCGAGAATATAAAATCCAAAACTTTAGTACAGGACAAACATATTTTTAGCATAGATGAAACCACAAATGCTTCTGGTTTAAAGATTTTCCACAATATTTTCAATAGTAGACCTCTTTAATGGCAAAGAAGTTGACTTCTCTAAACTAAATATACATTCTTTAAATATGCTCTACTAACTTCGGTAGACATAGAACATTTTTTTTCAGATTATAATCTAATATAATTATAAATATACTTTTGGTAAGAGAAGACGAAGGTTAATATCCGAAAATATGGAGAGAATCTTAATGATATATTTTTATTTTCAACAATAATATTAATTATGTTTAAAATTATAGGTACATTTAGTTTTAGAACACTAACATGTAAATATTTTGTAAAACATACATAATATAGTTTTTTGTTGTTTTACCTTTGATATTTGTATAGTTAATATCTTTTGTAATAAGCCATTATATCGTAAAAGTATAGTTACGCCACCATGAATAATAACTCTCACGCGATGGTTAAGAAAGTGTGCCATTAATCTTTAAAAACTTTTTTTTAATAGTAAAATTCGCGCGCCCCTCGTAATCAATATCAAATATCCGGGATCTGGTTAAAACCAAACAGAGCGATAAAAAGAGGTTAAACTAGCCAAAGCAAGCCTCAGAAAAATAGAGCAAAAATTGAGCTTCTAAGAATAGAGCAAAATCATTCCTCTAAAAAACAGAGAAAAATAAACGAAAATTGAGCCTCTAAATTTAGAGCAAAAGAAGCCTCTAAAAATAGAGCAAAAACTAGCCTCAAAAAGAGCAAAACAAAGCAAAAATTGAGCTTACAAAAAAATGGAGCAAAATTGTCCTCCAAAATTAGAGAAAAAAAATAAAGGGAAAATTGTTCTTCTTAAAATAGAGAAAAGTGTAGCGAAAATATTTCCTCTAAAAAATAAAGAAAAAATGTAGCGAAAATAATTCCTGTAAAAAAACAGAGAAACATATGAGGATTTCTTCTGCATTAAAAATCAAAATTCTGACCACACCTGGTATTTTCCTTTCAGAGCACATATAAAGGTTTCCCTTGTATGATTTTTATCTTTAAAATATATTCGTTATCTACTAAATAAAATGTGTTTTGTTCACAGTCATTTTAAACATAAAAAAAAACGGCAAAAAAACTCTGGATTATTGATAACTCGAAATGTTTATAAAATTTATTACTTTTGTTTTTTCCTAGCTCAGTTGTAGGATTTTGAACAAAACTATTGTTAACGCGAAACAAGGCAAAATAGTATTTTTTTTTAAAAAGTACGTAATACGATTGAAATTTTGTAATTTTACAATATAAGTAGTAAAGAAAGCGAAAATTTTGAATTTAAGTACGTAATAATTTTAATTTTAGAATTTTACATATAATAAAAAAAGCGAAAAATTTGAATTCAATTAAAAAGCAAACAATAACTTAAATTTTAAGCAAAACTACAAAATGGCGAAAATAGCGAAAAAAAATGAAAACTTTCCAAAAGAACAAAAAACAAAGTCTTCTGGCTCGGAGGCAAATGTTGAAACGCTGGAGTGTTTTATCGAAGGAACTTGCTACGTGAGGCCATAGGAGTTTTTGCTTACCGTTTCCTGGGGTTGATTCTTCCTCTTGAGCTCAAGATGGTTTCGTTGGAGTGGTGGTAGCAGTGTAATTCTTTTGGCACTCGGTTTACGCGATATGTGATTTAATGGATTTATTTTCCATAGCCTGGGACATTTACGAAGAGCTATTATTTTGTATCATTTTTGAAAAACTGCGATATAGCGTGAGTATAGATACGCGGGGTCACTTGAGGTAGTGTCCGACCTGTTACCGTTTGCTAACTATATAGCCGAAGGCTGGTTTACTAAGTTAAGAACTGACGGTTGTCAGCGAATGGAGAAAAATGTGGTGTTGCCGATAAATATGTAAATTTCCCCAGAAAACTATAAATTAATAATTATTAACTATTATTTACCTGAAACCTAAACAACATCTCAAGTTAATTCAAATCTCTTAGAATAAAATAAACATATGGAAGCTCTTGTTTTAGCAGTTTGGGAAATACGATTTAATGTTAACCTATGCTACTGAGAGTCGCTGGTGACTCTCATGGTAGCCAATGTTAAAAATATAGTGTATACCATGGTATACCATTTAATGAAATAAATTTTCCGAAAATGTTTCATTACCTTTGTCCTGGTTGAGTAGTAATGACTGGTGGGATAGTTGTTGTAGTAGTTGTAATTATTATAGGACGTGGCGTTGTAGCCACAACATCTGTGTCGTTGGGTCTGGGGCGTCCACATAGGACTTCATCTTCGTCAGAACCATCGTAACATTGGGCACGTCCATCGCATCTAGCAGTACCATCAACACATGCACCATACGAACATCTAAAATCCACAAAAATATTGATAAGGTAGTCTGTTTAAAACTAAAATTGAGTTTTTTTTTGTGGAGCTAGATACATATATGCAAAGTTTTATCTAATGTTCTATTAAATAGAAAATTTACAAAAAAAAAAAATTGTACAAAACCATGTTTCGATTAAATCGAAAAAGAAAAATTCGCATTCTACTTTCCTTACACAAAATAAAGATATGTTTGTTATATTTTAATATAAGCTTTTTAGGTAAGTTTTATTCAGTTTTTATTAAAAAATCCCAAAATACCTATTTATTTTATTTAATAAATAAATATTTAGAAATCAATAGGACTTTGTAACTGTACTAAAAATAATTTTTGATAAACACATAGAACTTTGTAATTCTGTAAAAAAATAATAAAGCTGAATCTTAATGTAATCTTTATTAATAAGAAAAAAATTAAAAAAATATAACAAAATTATAAAGCTGGTTTTTTAATTTCTGGTCCATTCTCCAGATTTACCATATAAAATACCCAAAAGCGGTATTTATGGTCAAATTTTATCTATTAAATCTGCCTAAAACGTATTCAAGTGTTTTTTTTAAGTAGTTGTAAAGCCACTGAAACTGAATCTGACAATAACATTTTTCTAGCTTCACCCCGGCGGGGGTGAGGGGGTAAATATTTTTAAATGTTTTTAATATTTTCGTCAACATTGGTACATATGGGTTTTTGGGTTCGCAAAAACTAAATATAAATATTTTTTTCTAACTCCACTTTGTGGGGGTGAATATTTTTAAATGTTTATAGTATTTTCATGAAAATCGGTATATAGGGGTTTTTAAAGTCGATAAAACCGAATCTTCGAATACAAAATTTATAACTCCACCCCCTGAGGGGTGGGGATAGTTATCGTGAAAATTGGTATATAGGGGTTTTTAAAAATCGCTAAAACTGAATCTTGGAATAAAAAAATTCTAACTCCACCCCCTGAGGGGAAGTTTTCGTGAAAATTGGTATATATGGGTTTTTAAGGTCGCTAAAACTGAATATTAGAATAAAAATATCTAACTCCACCCCCTGAAGGATGGGGGGTAGTTTTCCTAAAAGTCGCTAAAACTGAATCAAAGAGTTTAAAAAATCTATCCACTCCCTGAGGGGTGGGGGTAGTTTTCTTAAAAACTGGTATATCGGGGTTTTTGAGGTTGCTGAAAGTGAATCTTATAATAAAAAATCCATTTAAAGCGGTGAAAAATGGGAAAGCTTATTTACTTGGCAGTGTATTTTTTATTAAAATAATTATACTAAAAAAATAAATATTTGTTGTTGTCCAATTTTGTGTTCGCTATTTTAAATTCTGAATTTTTAAGGCCACATTCTGTTTCAGCAACACAAAAAACACTATGCTACAATTTTATAGACAAATTGTCCTAAAAAATAAATTTTACCATAATACACCTTTTTTGGTCATTCGGAGGGGTATCTATATCTCGAAAACGATCTAGAAATACGATTAAAATTTGAGTTAAGTCAAATGTAATAATTTAATATAATGCTTTGCTTTACAAACTAAAAAAATATCTCCTGAAAAATTTGAAAAAAATAAGTAACACCACTTTCTGTTTTTAATAACGATATTGTTAGATATCTTTAAAAGTACACTACACTAACCACATAAAAAGAGACCGGAGTTAGATTTTTTTATGTTTTCACGAAAATATAAACATTTAATAATTATCTTCCTTGGCACCGTGGGTGTGGATTTATAAAGTTAGAACATTTTTATTATCAGATTCATTTTCAGCTATATCAAAAACCCCAATATACCAATTTTTACGAAAATATTGTGAACATTGAAAACTAATTTCCCCAGCTCCCTGGATCCAGGGGGTCAACTAACATTTTTTTTTATTATCAGATTCCGTTTCATTGACCACAAAAACAAAAACAAAAACAATCCTGAGCGAGAACTTTTGGTAACACAGCTGTATGCAAATTTTTAGTCTCTAGCTTAAAGGTTTTATAAGTTATTGTACTTACAAGATTTCCCAGACAGACCGATTGAACGACCGATCGACCAACCAACCAAGCTCTAAATGAAATATTATAAAACGCAAAATAAGCAAGAAAAAAATAAAAGCTTACCCAAAATTTTTAAAATGGGAAAGCAATAATATATTAAATATATTATCCTTTTTTAGGACATAACTGATATGTATGTAAAAAACTCCAAAATAAATTAATTTTAACTACATACAACTATGTTATTCTTACTGTATACTTAACAAAAATCATTAATAAACCTTTGTATAGACAAAATCTAACTTAAACCAAACTTAAAGGTATTAAAATCTTTAAAATGACAAAATAGCGCATAGAACTTTGTAACTCCAAACTAAATGATTTTCAACCACATAGAACTATGTATTTCTTTCTATATACTACAAATTATTGAAGATACATTTATAAAACGTTGTATAAGCAAAATCTAAGTTAAACCAAATCTAAAAGTATTTAAATCTCAAAAATGACAAAAATGTCGAATAGAACCTTGTAACTCTAACCTGACGATATAGAGACTCAGAGAAAGAAGTTTTTGTATTATTATGCATAACTATGCATAATCATGTCTAATTTTACCTATACATAGACTTTGCATAATTATATGATGATGCATAAAATTAAAAATTTTGGCAAAGGCTTACAAAATCTGGCCATACATGACAAAGTTTTTGTATGATTATGCATAGTTACGTCTAATTTTACTTAAAATTAAGTATAATTATGCATAATTTTATGTAAAATACACTGCCCAGTAAAAGCTTTTCCATTTTTCACCTCCGCGCGTAAAATGGATTTTTTATAATAAGATTCACTTTTAGAAACCTCAAAAATATACCAATTTCACGAAAACTATCCCCCGTTAAAGACCGACTGGTTGCTGGAAAAAGGAAGAACTGCACTCAGACAACTTGTAGGGGTCCTCACGGGCCACTGAAGGCTAAGGAAGTACCTGGCAACAATGAGGATTCTAGAGAGTCCGCTATGCCCAGAGTGCGGAGAGGATAAAACATCCTCTCATTACTTAGCCGAGTGTGTCAGATACGACAGGATCAGGTTGCAAGTCTTTAAAACTCAAAGACTCAACCAAGAGGAACTAAAAGATCTCCCCTGGGCCAATATCCTGACCTTTATTGAAAGGGAGGGCAGGTTCAAGGAGGACTCAAATTAGTAAATGGCTGGGATTGCCTGGGGTGACAAAAAGGGCCAGAAATGGCCTAGTTGTCCGGCTTTGGCCAACCCAAAAATTTACTACTACTACTACTATCCCCCGTCTTTTAGGGGGAGAATTGTTTTATTCTTTTTCAGCAACCTTAAAAACCCCAATACACCAATTTTCACAAAAACTACCCCCCACCCCTCAGGGAGTGAAATTAGAAAAAATTATTATAAGATTCAGTTTAAGCCACCTCAAAAATCCTAATATATAAATTTTCAAGAAAACTACCATCTGCCCGTCAGGGTTGGAGTAAGAATATTTTTATTATCAGATTCACTTTCAGCAACCTGAAAAACCCCAATATACCAATTTTTACGAAAACTACCCCCGGCCCATTTGGGGATGATTTTTTTTATATTCATATTCACTTTCAGCAACCTCAAAAACGCCAATATACCAATTTTCATAAAAACTACCCCCCACCCCTCAAAGGGTGAATTTAGAACTTTTTTATTATCAGATTCACTTACAGCAACCTCAAAAGCCCAATATACCAGTTTTTACGAAAACCACCCCCCACCCCTCAGGGGGTGAAATTGGAAAAAAAATATTATTAGATTCATATTCGTGGATCCCAAAACCTCTATATGCCAATTTTGATGAAAATATTGAAAATATTTAAAAATATTTACCCCCTCACCCCTGCGGGGATGGAATTAGAAAAAAATTATTATCAGATTTAATTTTTGTAAAAAAAAAATATTTTTCCCTTTACCGCACCCACCAATGTTCACCATTGTTCACCAAAAACAAAATTTTCAAAATGGAAAAGCAATTATGCATAAGTAAATATCGTACCGGGTCAAAATTCATACATTATCAAAATCCAGACATAATCATAGATATATATGCATATTGCTTTCCCATTTTGAAATTTTAAAAATTTCGAAAAGCCTTGTATTCGTGCAAAAATTTTCAAATTTTTTGCTTATTTTTGCGTTTTATGACGTTTTTGTCGATAAATCAAAGACAATTTTCAGCGTTGAAAATTTTTCAAGTTTTTAAAAAATATTCTAAAATTTCATTTTTTAGCGTCAAATATGTGACGTTAGAATGAATATTTTTTAAAAAATATTCGTAGTTTTTAAAACCGTACGCTATCTGGTTTTGAAAATGATATTCGAAAGATATTTGAAAGCGGACAGATGTTGTTCTCCGATCTCTGTTCTGTGACTAAACATTTGAGTTAGATCTGTGTTCTATTACTGAAAAATCGGATCCCAATTGTAATTATGCTAGATCCGGTCCCTGACATTACTCGTAGTACGGATTTGTCTACGTCCATCGTGCACCTATTTTCAAAGCAAAACGGACTCCCCTACCCCCTAATATCTCACCCGCCCCGACCCAACCACCTTCATTCGTTTCTGGTGCATCCGTCGTGACACTGTACAAAAGTACTAATATTTACAACCCCCTTTTTAGTTTTATTTTAGCAAAATGGGCAAATCAAAAAAGAGAAATCGCAGTAGATCCTCAGATAGAGAAAAAGGTTTTTATAAAAGGATTTTAGAAGAAAGGTTAGATCGGTTAGAAAGAGATTTAGCAAGGCGAAATTATCGCCCACGCTATGAAGCTGCATGATCGAGATCCCGGTCAACGCGCCGTTCAGCCTCAACACGCCATTCCCCCACTCGTCCAGCCAGGCCACACAGCCGACGGCGAAGTAGGGAACGCAAATCTCAGCCTCGCCACCAAAAAATATATATAAGAGAACTTTAGCTCCCGTGTTAAACGTAGGCAACACAAATTACAGGAAGGTGGAAGGCGCGCCCTGGTGATAGAATTGCGGACTATTATTGTCGGTATTATCGGTTTATGTAAAAATACCTAGTGACATCTAGCGGACAATTTAAGTAATAGAGATGGCGCCAGTTTCAAATCCTTAATAAAATTATTGAATAAAATCCCGTTGAAGGACAATGACACTGTACAGCGCTATGTCCGCGTTTTCGCAGACATAGCACTGGACAGCGTCATTGTCCTTCAACGGGATTTTATCATTACTTTAATTTGGGCAAAAATCTCAAATCAAAGTAATGAAAGTGGGAATAAAATAAAAATCAAAAATTAAAATAAAACAATTTATTTCATTTATAAAAAGTACATAAAAAAATATATATATAAAAAACATTTGTATTCAAACCAAAGAAAATATTTTACTGCACGGAAGCCGAAAATTGTTTTTTACTGATGTCTCTGTATTAGTCAGTCTTATATATTACCCTCAGTTTTTACGATATAAAAAGTATTAATATTAAGTACTATTTCTTTGGTGCTGTATTTTTTTGTTAATAATGGGGCCCCAAATAAGCCTATACAGGGCCGTAACCAGAAAAGATCCTGGGTGTAACGGAATAGCGCATTCACCATTATTTTTTAAATTTTCGACATTTTAAAGTTTTATAAATTTTAACCAATGTGTGATACATCATTTTAAAGCTCATAAAAACCTCTACTTGACCCTATAACCTTATTCTTTTTATTTATTTTTTAGACATTTTTTGAGGATTTAAAATGGGGTTAAAATGGAAATTTTTTGTCAAAATTTCTTTAAAAAAATCAAAGAATTTTTAATAAATGATTAACCAAATTTAAATGATATAAATCAAAATTTTCAAAAAAAATTCTCAAAAAGTCGCATTTTTAGCAAAAATAAAAAAATAACATCTTTAAAAAAATGTTTAAAAAATAAAAAAAATATGACCATATAGATAATTTTACTCAAAATGATGTATCATACGACTCCCTATCCATTTAGAAAAATTCTACCTATGCATAGGGGGCATATATGCCCCCTAACAAAATTTTAAAAGCTAAAAATATAAATTATATGCTAAAACCTATAAATATAAAATATATGCTGCCGTGCTAAGCTGAAAGGTCCTATCCACATAGGTTTAACGTATACAGATAGGATCTTTCAGCTGAGCAAGGCAGTATGCCAAATGATAGGTTCAGTGTTCCAAATTTGAAGTATCTCATCTCGTTCAAGGGCGTATCCCGGAATTTTTTTTCGGAAGGGGCAACAATTTTTTTCCTAAATCTTGAAAAATAGTGAAGCAAAATATATTTTTTCTTATAAATTTTATAGGCTTTAAAGCGATGTATTATACGACCCCACTTTCCATTTCAAAAAATGTCCCCACATGCCCCCTCCCACATTTTAAGAGCTGAAAATATCAAATATATGCAAAAAGAGTTTAAGTTGTCTTATTTATGGATTCCAAATTTTAAGTCGATATCTCAACTCGTTCAAAAGTTAAGAGGAGGGGGTGACATCTGGATCGCACTGTATAGTTATTTTAAATCATGTCAGCATAAATGAGGGCAAAGAAAAACGATACACCTAATTTATACCGATTTTTAATCTCAGGTTGGTGTTTCTTCTCCGTATTCCTTCTTGTCGTTGTCTTCCATACTGGCACAGGGTTGTTCCTAAAAAGGAAAAAAATATGTACAAAACATTTTTAATTTTGGTATGGTATATAAAGTAAGGGAACGTTCAAGTATTACGTAACGCTCCTGAGGGAGGGGTTCATTTTGGAGTGTTACGCCCATGTCAATTGTATAGGAAAATAGTGTTATGGGGGGGGGCAAAATGATCAAAATTTTCGTTACGTAATACTTGAATGTTCCCTAATGGCCAGAACAAATATTTAACTCCGGTTTTACCCCCACCCAATTTTGCTTAAACAAGATAATAAAAAAATACATCTGAATACCAAATTTTAAGTCTCTAGCTTCAAGCGTTTATAAATTATCGTGACGACAAACAAACAGAAATTGATTTTTTTTTGTTTTTTTTATGTTTTTCGACGTTTTTAGGAGTCCTATCGAAATGTTTTAGATTACAGTCATACATTTCGATTGATTGATTTAAATTGTTTCTAATTAGGAAGTTTAGAAAATTTTAAAAATTGTAGTTTAAAACCCTCCTTGGGGGGTTTAAACCCCCCGTGCGCACGGCCCTGCCCTAGGCCAGCTTAACCCTTTGAGACACAATTTTAATTTTTTTTTGTATAAACCATATAGAAAAAAAAAGAAAAAAGTGGAATATACATGACCCAGTGGGCATCTTAGTCGGATTATATGTCCCACTGGGTATAGTATAACATAATTTTTTATTTTAAAATGAAATTTTTATTAGGACAAAAAATACAAAAGTAGCTTTGCCACGTTAATAAAAGGTGGAAATCTTTAAAGATTTCCTCGTAACCATCAAAGGTTTCCTCCGAAAAGGAGGAAATCTTTAAAGATTTCCCCGTAACCTTTAAAGATTTCCTCCAATTTATACACTTGAATTCCTCTGCGGTTTACCCCTCGACATAACCACTATTTTTGTATACATCAGGTTATAACCTATGTTATAACCTGATCTATAGAAAAATAGTGGTTATGTCGAGGGGTAAACTGTAGAGGAATTCTAGTGTACAAATTGGAAGAAATCTTTGAAAATCAAAATATGATATAACTACCATGTACCTACATTAAATCTATAAAAATAGTCAATAATGACGGAGAAAAGTCTATAGAATATAATGTTAGTTTTCTTGCCCCAAATCACAAAACTAAATATCGATTTTTGGTATGCAAAACACCTTCCCGGACACATAGTGGTTTAAACCAATTGGTTGAACTTTATTGTGATGAAATTGGTTGGTTTAATAATAATTTGTTATGAAACCAAGGTTTTTTTTCAATTTCTATGATTGATTATATGCCCTGTCTTTTCCCTTATTTGTGGGCATTCTGTTGTTTTTTGTTAATTATTAAAAAAGTACTTACTTTAAAAATCTTCGCAGAAAAAAACTTTCGACCCGCTTCAAATGTATGACTATGTATGTTAATCACCACTGCTTGGTTCCAAAAACACTAAAAACACATAAACGCATCATTATTATTTAGTTTTAATTGTTATGCATGTATATTTATTCAAATAACTTACATTTTCCAAAGTTATCAAAATCTTTCATCACACACCAAACCACGCTTTTCATCTTCTTAGGTTAGAAACACAGAAACCCCCGCTTTATAGATAGTTAGCGCCAAAACGATTAAAACAAAAAAAAATGTAAGTATAAGTAAATGGGATTATGTTTTAAATATGTTCAATATGCAATATAGAATCACCCTTAATAATATTATCTTAATAATATTTGTTATTTTTTAATTTAATATTATTTTTAATACGGTGCCATCTATCAGGGTAAATGTAAAGCTTTACATAAAGGTATAAAAGGTACCTATCTATTAAAAATTATTAAAAATACCGTAAGCGACACCTTTGGATAGAATTGCGATGCTATGGCGGCCATTTTTAGCTGTGTTGCAAGGTCACCTACTTAAGGCTGGCCTCCCCTGCTCGCCACAGATCTAACACACCACGCAGAAGGCGCTCAACAACACCGGCGCCGATAGCTACCCGTAGGCAGAGCGCGGAAAACGATGATGGCCGCAGTCGAAGTGCATCCGTACTAAACACTGCGGCATCACATAATAGCACAGGTCATGTCTTAAACGATACGACGGATGCTCAAAATTCAGGTGCTCGTTGCCCCAGCGCAACCTCGCCTGGAAATATCGAGGGTTTAGAAGACGTACTTGATACAACGACGTTGAATTATCGGAAGGTGTCCTAGAAATATTAGGAGAAGACCCATCAAAACCCTCTGTTAATCAAAAACAATAGCATAAGGAGTTAGCGTCCCGATGGGCCCATATTATGATGAGCGGGGTTCCCAACGAAAAATTCGAAGAACTTCTTGGGAAATATAGTACCCCAAATAATGCTAAATTCCTAATACCCCCTTCTGTAAACCCCGAAATTAAATTTCTTATACCCACGGCATATGTTACCAGAGATACAGATCACTCTAACTACCAAATGGTAGTAAAAACAAAGAAAACCTACCAAAAAAGGTAGAGACAGAACTGCTAGAGAATTTATCTGATTCAGGACGCATTCTTTGCAATTTATCTTTTAAAATTTCAAAAATTAGACAAAATCTGCTGATGCCATTATTGGACCTCCAGTAAGAGGCGTCTTGAAAACTGCCTCACCTGGTGAGATGCTTTTTGGCACAGATATAAACACTCAAGTACAGGTCGTAAAATCCATCGAAAAAGTTGGAAAAGGCCTGCGCCCAGGAACAAAAAACATTAATCAGTCTTCAATTTCTAGTCAGTCAAAAAAGAAAGGGGGGAGCTAGGTACAAGGCTTCCACCGGTACCAAACCGGGAAACAGGGGACGGCCGGTCTATCCCAGGGGAGAGATGAGACCACAAAAGGGCTATTACCCCTCCAGGCAAAAATACTCACATCAGAATCAGATGGCGAAGAGGCTTTGATGCCTCAAAAACAGGTGAGTTCAAAGATAATTGCAGGACGGATAAGAGGCTACAAAATTCCGTTTAAATCAACACCCCCGCACTATACAAAAACCTCAAATAAAAAGTTTTCTCAGAGCGAAGTTAAACAAATTAACTCGGCTATTGAAGAACTTTTAAACGCAGGGGCTGTGAAAAAATGCAAACCATCTAGCGACGGTTTTATCTCATCAATTTTCTTGGCCGACAAGCCAAATGGCCAAAAACGATTTATTTTAAATCTGAAAAAACTAAACCAGTATGTGGCAACACCGCACTTTAAAATAGAAGATCACAGAACAGCCGTCAAACTGATCTCGTGGCATTTTTATGACCACCATTGATCCTAAGGATGCATACTATACAGTAGCAATAAATGAAAATTATAGTAAATTTTTAAGGTTTGAGTTTGAGGGCGTATCTTACGAATTTACGTGTATGCTATTTGGCTTGTCACCGGCGCCATATTGTTTTAATAAGTTGATGAAACCAATCGTTAAACACTTACGTTTACAGAGAATTTTATGTGTCAACTATTTAGATGTTTTTTTGGTATTTGGAGAATCGATTAGCACATGTCTCAAAAACACAAAAATCATTTGCGAACTTTTGATCTCCCTAGGGTTTATAATTAATACAGAAAAAAGCTCAATGATTCCCAACACATCAGTGAAATTTTTCGGCTTCATTTTTAACAGTATAAAAATGACAATAGAGCTTCCTATAGAAAAGAAAGAAAAAATTAAAAAGCGAGCAAATTTCTTTAAACTAAAACCATACTGCAAAATTCGCGATCTCGCAGTATTTATCAGAACCCTGTGTTCAGCATGCCCAGCCGTTAAATATGGCTGGACCTATACAAAAACCCTAGAGAGAGAAAAGTTCTTGGCACTTGCTAAAAATAACATGCAATATGACGCAATAATGACACTTCCGAGTTACTTATCTCAAGACTTGTCCTGGTGGGAACAAAATATTTATTTAGCCAAAAATGAAATTAGAGATGACTGTTTTCAGCTGGAGATATTTACAGATGCATTTCTTACCGGTTGGGGTGCGTGTTGTGCACCAAAAAAAACTAACGGTTTCTGGTCAGACTCAGAGAAAAATCTCCACATTAACCTGTTAGAGCTAAAAGCAGTTAACTGCAACTAGTCTTTTACGGTCTAAAATGCTACGCTTCCTATTTGTCAAATTGCAACATTTTGATGCGATGTAACAACACCACTGCCATATCTTATGTCAATAGAATGGGCAGCATTCGTTTTCCAGCCCTGGGAAAGATTGCAAGGGAGATATGGCGGTGGTGCGAGCGTAGAAATATTTGGATTTTTGCATCTTATATAAGTTCAAAAAATAATGTTGATGCAGATAAAGAATCTCGGCGTTCCAATGACGGAACGGAATGGTCATTTTCCCAGAATGAATATCAGGAAATAACTCAAGCCTACCCGGAGGTAGATTTATTTGCGTCATATATCAATCACAAATGTGAAAAATACGTGTCGTGGAGCAGACCCCGGTTCGTTTGCTATAGACGCATTTACGATCTCGTGGAAAGACATTAGTTTTTACGCATTCCCACCGTTTAATCTTTTACTGCGAACTCTGCAAAAAATTATTCACGACAAGGCTACAGAAGTAGTGGTGGTACAATGGTATTCTCAACCATGGTATCCAATTTTTTTTCAAGTTAAAGGTTGCTGAAGCCTTAATTTTAAATCCATCTCCTAATTTACTTTCTTGTCCCTCAAATAGGGTACACCCAATGGCCCAGGGACTTACATTGGTGGCTGCCAAATTATCAGGCAGTCTTTTTTAACAAGAGAAGTTCCAGAGCCGGCCATCACAACCATATTAGCCTTAATCTCACAATCAAAAATGAAACAATATGATTGTACGTACCGCTTATGGTGGTCTTTCTGCGAGGATAACAAGGTACCTCTATATGCAGCTACTCCTACAGACGTTATTTTATTTTTACAAAACATAACAGATAAAAATAATTACAAATACAGGACTATAAATTCCCACAGGTCGGCATTATCACTTATACTCCCATATGACCTTGGATCGGATTCAATCATCAAAAGATTTATGAAAGGCATATCTAGGTTAAGACCGTCACAACCAAAATATGACTGTACCTGGAATCCGCTACTACTTCTTAAATTTATCGAAAATATGCCTACGCCATTAAATCTCTTACAAATATCTCAAAAACTGACAACTCTGCTTGCATTAGTTACAGGGGCTCCAAACGATATCTTTTGTACGCATTTCTAACATCCGCATTAATGAACACGAAGTAACTATATTTATCACAGACCAAATTAAAACATCTGGCTTAAATAAACAACAACCTACTTTGCATATACCCTTTTTTGCAGAAAAACCCGCTTTGTGTGCTGCTTCAACGTTAAAAGAGTACATAAAGAAAACTGAGACTTTAAGAAATCCTCAACAAGATTTTCTTTTTATTTCTTGCAAAAAACCTTACCATATCGCAAGCAAGCAAACCATTAGTCGTTGGTTTAAGGAGTGACTCTCAATGGCAGGCGTTGATACAAGTAAAGTTAAACCACACTCTACGAGACACGCATCAACGTAAAAGTATAATTATTTTAAGTTTTAAGAACCAATTTCTGCTGTATTATTGTTTTATTTTAATAAATGTTTTGAATTTATTCTATTGTGAAAATTATTATATAGAAAACAACTGCGGCAAGTACTTTAAATAACTACGAGTAATGTCAGGGACCGGATCTAGCATAATTATACGATCAAACGAACTTACCTGTGAAGTTCGATCGTAATTATGTGAAGTATCCGGTCCCTGACATGGTCCCACCCTCCTACTGCTTGACCCAAGTCGCAGTTCAAAAAAAAATAATTTTGTATATGTGGACCTTTAAATAAATGAAGGTGGTTAGGTCGGGGCGGGTGAGATATGAGGGGGTAGGGGGGTCCGTTTTGCTTTGAAAATAGATGGACGTAGACAGATCCGTACTACGAGTAATGTCAGGGACCGGATACTTCGCATAATTACGATCGAACTTCACAGGTAAGTCCGTTTGATCGTATAATTATTGATTGATAATAATATAATATATTTTATATTATTTTAAATTTTAAAATGTTTTGAGGTTATATTATTGACAGCATGAAGTCAGTTTTGAAAATTTGTCATTTTAGCGATTGAATTGAATGTGTGACGTAGCACACAAATATATTTTAAAAAGTTTTTAAAAACGAAAAAAAAAGTCCAAACGAAAAATATTCAACGCTAAAAAATGTCTCAATTTCAAGAAAAAAAAATTATCGGTCGATCGGCCGGTATGGTTTGTCTGTCCGGGAAATCTTGTGGGCACGATAACTTAAGAACGCTTTAAGCTAGAGACTTAAAATTTGACATGTATGTTACCAAAAATGGGAAAAAATACATTCTTTTTAGAAAAATTTAAACATTTCTATATAGGGGTTTTTGAGGTTGCTGAAATTGAATCTGATAATAATTTTTTTGTAACTTCACCCCCAAGGGGGTGAGAGGGTAAATATTTATAAATATTTTAAAACATTTTCGTCAAAATTGGTATATAGTGAATCCACCCAATGAGGGGTGGGGGGTAGTTTTCGTAAAACTTGGTATATTGGGGTTTTGGAGGTTGATGAAAGTGAATCTGATTAACTCCACCCCCAAAGGAAACGTTCAAATATTACGTAACCTAGAGGGGGGGGGGTCATTTTGGAATGTTACGCCCATGTTAATAATATAGCAAAATAGCGTTACAACGTTTTGAGGTCGCTAAAACTGAATCTTTTAATAATTTTTTTTTAATTTCAACCTCTGAGGGGTGGGGGGTATTTTTTGTGAAAATTGGTGTATTGGGGTTTCTAAGGTTGCTGAAAGAGAATCTGATTATAAAAAAGTTCTAACTCCACCCCCTAGGAGGCGGGGGGTAGTTTTCGTGAAAATTGGTATATTTTTAAGGTTGCTAAAAGTAAATCCAATAATAAGAAATCCATTTAATGCTCGGAGGTGTAAAATGGGAAAGCTCTTTTACTGGGCAGTGTATTATGTACATAATTATGCATAATTATGTATACAAAAACTTCTTTATTTAATCCGGTGTATCTGTCATCTTTAGGATATATTTAGGTAGGGAAGAATTCCTTTCCTTTTATCTCTTAAGGCACTTACCTATATAAATATCCAGGGCAATAATTTTTTCGACAATGTCCAGTCTCATCCGATTTATCAGGGCAATCTGGAATTCCGTCGCATTGTTTATGTCGCTCTATACAATCACCCGATTTACATTGGAACTGCCTTCGTCTAAAATACACATAATAGTAAAATTATATTTTAACATCACATTTTCCCTAAAAAAAAAACTTTAAAAATTTAGTCAATAAGGTCTATTAGTTGATCTTGTATGCTCTATGTAGGTAAATCTCAGCTGATCATTTTATTATTGTATCCAGATATGTATATTTTTAGGTATAGCAAAATTTACCACAATATCCACAGTTGGATATTCGTATACGGGATAAGGGCGCATTGTGGGCAATCATTTTTTCGACAATCTCCAGTATTATCCGATTTATCAGGGCAATCTGGAATTCCGTCGCATTGTTTATGTGGCTCTATACAATCACCCGATTTACATTGAAACTGCCTTCTTCTAAAATACACACAATTGTAAAAAATCAAATTGTAGCATCAAATTTTCTCTAAACAAAACTTTAAAATTTTCGTCAATAAGATCTATTACTAGATCTTGTATGCTCTATGTAGGTAAATCTTAGCTGATCTTTTTATAAAAATATCAGCTGAGATTTAATAATCCTAATATATTAGGATAATTTTAGGCATTTTAAGACCACCAACAATTATTTTTTGCCAACATTTTTAACCCCTTCCTCTCCATTGTATACACTTATGGATATTTTTGGGTATAGCAAAATTTACCATAATATCCAGAGTTGGTTGGCGCATTTTTTTTAGTAGAAGGAACCGAAAATTGTTTTTTTGAGAAAGAGGTTTCGAAATTTACAAGTCAAAATATGAAATATATTTAAAAAGATAGCTTAAGTTGTTTTATTTAAGTGTTTCAAATTTGAAGACGATATCTCAACTCGTTCGAAAGAGTGGGTGACTTTTGGATCACACTGTATTTAATTTTGAAACTTACGAGCAAGCAGGAGATTTCGTGGTGGTGGCACAATTTCGTGTTTCATCAGAGTTATCTTTGCAGTCTTTTTGTCCGTCGCATGCTTTTACTGTAGAAATACAAGCGCCGTAATTGCAACGAAATAAATAATTTGGACACCTAAACAGAACATATAAATAAATATACAGGGTGTTTATGGTCTTCTGGTATAAATTTTAAGATATGATATTCCATAAAAAATAAGTAATTTTTGCTAATATACGTATATAAAATATTGATTGATTAAGAAAGCTATTAATTAAAATAAAAATTAACGAAAATTGTTTGATGGTCACTGCTTTGAAGCGCGTTATAAGCTGATATTGTGCGATACTTTTGAGTATTTGATTTCGCTCTGTATATGCCCTTTTTAAATAGTATATTATTCAACGAGCGTATAATAACTGCTATCACTGAGGGTGAATTTTGGGACACGAGCCGATAGGAGAGTGGCCTAATCACCCGAATGATTAATAGCTATTATACGCGAGTAGAATACTATACTTTATCCACGGCCGTTTTAGGTTTTAAATGGTTTATTTTTACAGACTCTTGATTATTTATATATATATATATATATATTTCACCTTATAAAGAACTTTCACTTTCTTTCGGGTTTAGACCGTGTTAATGGATTTTCACTTTCCGACGTTTCGTCTCTTACTTTTTTTTTTTTTTTTATTTGTACAAAATTAACCTAGTCTAATTTTCAAGTACATGACATTGTACATTTTATAGTGGACGATAAACCATATGGTTTGTGTGTCCACTCCTATTTTATTATCTATAAATACATATAAACATAATACATTTTATACAATATTTTAACAAATACATTTAACACTTTAAAAAATAATCTTTATCTTTTATTTTATATTTTATTTTTATTAAAAAACTCTCTATTTGCTTTTCTTTTTTTTTATTTATTTTTTTTTTCTTTTTTTTTTTTTTTTACTGTATCTGGAACCACGGTATGTTTATACACACATTGGTGTAATTTTCTAAAATCCAACTATGAATTTTTTTCTTTACATTTTTATACGGTTTACCTTTAAGTTGTGATGGTAGCATATTTATTAATTTCGGCATTATATAACTAAAATGTCTTTGAGCAGCAGAAAAAGATATTTTGGGGCAAAGTAAATGCTGCGATTTAATTGATCTAGTATAAAAATTGTGACTTACAAATTTAAAATTTTCTGTGTTTTTAAAGTATAATTTGATAACGTTTTTAATATATAACTGCCTAATATTTAGAAATTCTGAATTTTTAAATAACATTTCGGTATTATAACGTCTATTCTTAAAAAGCATTATTTTTATAATATATTTTTGAATTATAATAAGAGGGTTTAGAGCATTGCTGCAGGCAGCACCCCAAGCTGTAATTCCATATGTGATCAATGATTGTACAAGAGAAAAATATACCTGTTTCAATGTTTTAAATGGTAGTGATTCCCTTAAGCTATAAAATTTATACAGAGTTCTTTTGAGAAGATTAACTATGTTTTCAATATGATTATGCCACTTTAAACATTGATCAAGTTGTATACCTAAGTATTTAATGCTTTCCGTTTGTTTAATTTCTTGATCACACGTGCAATTCATAGTACAACTTTCCTTGTGTATTTTTATATTTTCTTTAGGTACACATCTCTTTGTTAGCGAGAAAGCAATAAATTTTGATTTGTTTATATTTAAGGTTAGCAAGTTATTGTCAAGCCAGGACTTGACAATCCTCATGGTATTTTCAGACCTGTCAAAGGCAGTTTTCCATGTACTTTCCCTGATCAGTATGACAGTGTCATCTGCATAGCAGATAATTTTAGCATCTTTACTAATATTTAATAAACTGTTCACATAGATCAGGAAAAGGATTGGTCCTAAGACAGTTCCTTGTGGAACACCGTACTCCACTGCCATCTCAGAACTGTAGCTTGAACCTATTTTTACCTTTTGAACTCTACCCACCAGGTAGGATTCAAAAAGTTTGTAGACGTTGCCATTTATACCTAAGTGTCTGAGTTTTGACAGTAGAATACTGTGGTCCACTGTGTCAAATGCCTTTGACAGGTCCAAGAAGATTGCAATAGGTTTAAATCCTTCGTTTAGACTTTCTGTGACAAATTCTGTCACTACACCAACAGCATCCTCAGTACTGCAATTCTTTTTAAACCCAAATTGAGCTTTTGATATAATATTATTCTTTTCTAAATGTTCCCATAATCTAAGTTTAATGCATTTTTCTGTTAATTTACTTAGGGTACTGGTTAGGGCTATGGGCCTATAGTTATTCGGTTCTAATTTATCACCAGCTTTGTGTAAAGGTATAATTATTGAACATTTAAAGATTTCTGGAAATATGCCTGTACTGAAGATGCTGTTTATTAAGTGACGAACCGGTTTAATTAAAGTGTCCATATTATTTTTTAGGATGTCTGTTGTGATCCCATCCTCCCCACCCGAGGCATTTTTTTTAGTGTCTTTACCTCATTTCTTATTTCACTCTCTGTCATTGGATTAAGAAGCATGGGATCACCACAAAGGTCCATAGATAAATTATTTTTCTCTGGCTTGACAATTTTCTCTGCTAGCTCTTTTCCAACATTACTAAAAAAGCTATTAAATATATTTGCAATTTGATTTTGATCACTTACTTTTTTACCCTGTATATCAACAATTTTTTTAATTTCTACTTTATCCCGTTTACTACCTGTAATACCTGATATTATTTTCCATGTTTTTTTTGGATCGTTACTGTTATTGTCAAATAAACTTTTATAATAAGAATTTTTCGTTGTGTTTATTAGTCCTTTTAATAGATTTCGATAGTTTTTAAAGTTATTTAACGCTATATTGTTAGTTGGATCCCTCGAGCTAATTTTTTTTAGCTTGTCCCTTTCCCTTATTGATTTTAATAAGCCTGGGGTCATCCAGGGTTTTAAACAAAAATTTTTACATTTTACTTTTACTTTATTTGTGCTATTTAACACGTATTTTTTAATAGTATTAACTAAATTTTCCGCTATGTTATTTGGGTTATTTAATTTTAAAAGGTCATCCCAGGTTGTCCCCAACAGTTGTTTCTCGAACCTTTCCCTGTCAAACTTATTTACAAATCTCACTCTGTTAGGTTGATTTAGAGGGACATTAGCTGAATTAAGTTCAGTATTTAATAGTATAGGAAAGTGGTCTGTTAGCCCACTATTTAGAATGATTGGGTTAAATTTGATTATATTTTTATTGTTTTTATCATATTTAATAAATATATGGTCAAGACAGGTTTTACTGTCCTTATCTACTCTAGTGGCACTATTAATATAGCTAATATATCTATTCATTCCCAACACATGCGTATATTCTTTGACTATATCTTTATTGTTATCTAAAATGTTGATATTAATATCTCCACAAAAAAACTCTATCGGACATTTTTTGTAGTTTGACTGTAAAAGCTCATTTAAGTCCTCAACGTCTTGTTTTGGACACAGGGAGGGTAATCTATAGTGCACTATGAAACCAAAGTTAATACCATTTTTTGTAATTATAGCTCTTAAGAATTTCGTGTTGTTTATTTTAGTTACATTTACCTCATTAATAATATCCTTTTTTGCGAACAATACAGTACCATCACACTTGTTTAACTGGCTTTCATTGTAAAAAATATTGTAGTTTCTGATTTTATACTGATCAAGATTATTTATTAAGTTTGTTTCTGACATTATTATTATGTCAAAATCTGTGTTCATGGATTCCAGATACAGTAAAAAATCATCAAAATTTCTATTTATACTTCTAATGTTTACATGTATGAAATTTAAGTCTTTTACACTGTTTTTGAAGTACCCTGCGTCAGATATATTGTCGTACACACTAGTAGAGCAGTACTCGTCTTCTATATATTGCCTTTGAGCTGTGAAAGATGATAAAAATTGTCTTTGCACTTATTCAGACCAAGGTTTTATATTATTCAAGACTAATTTAGGCTGTGGCAGTATTTGTTTCTTTCTTCTTCAGTTCCTCAACTTTATCTTCATTGTTTATCTTTATTACATCGCTATTGTCAGACCTTCTTGCGTATATTTTGCCATATTTTGTCCAGATATACTTATAGCCGACTGTTTTGAGGCTACGTGCTTTCTTGTATAAATCTCTCAGTTCCTTGGACTTATCATCATTAATGTAAATAGAGACATCTTCAGGGATTAATCTGCAACTAAGTTTCGAATCAACTTGTGTCACTATTTATGACGAGTTGTGGTTTGGACTTTAACCACAACTCGTCATAAATAGTGACACAAGTTGATTCGAAACTTAGTTTCAGATTAATCCCTGAAGATGTCTCTAGTAGTAAGAGAAGAAACGTCTTAAAGTGAAAATCCATTAACACGGTCTAAACCCGAAAGTGAAAGTTCTTTATATCTTAATGGCCGTGAAAGCTTAAAATCTAAAATATATTTCACCTTGTATATATATATATATATATTTCACCTTGTATACGCGTAAATTTAATGTGTAATAATAGTTTTAAGTGATTTAAATCAGTTTTTATTATTTACTTAAACACATTTTGCATTAACATATAGAAGACACTCAAAACTACCTTCATCTTTTTACGTTAAACATTTAAATCCCAGAATTCCTAGCAGTTCACTCGAGTTAACCGCAAAAGATGTGTTTTATTGTCTACGATATGCGATATGATGCAATACGTAAATGTTTTGTTTTTGTTTATTTTAAACTTTACAAAGTGATAATGTATCAGCGGTCGTCAAAAATTTTTAATTTATAAACCAAACAATAGCTATTTTCTTAACTAGTATATTAGGAAGCATTTTATCCACGCAAAGAATATCAGCCTGACTACATCGTGGACTAATGTTGTTAAGTGGATAAAACTCACTCAATACACAAGTTAAAAATTAAATTTTATCTAACACCCTTTAATTTTAAATAAAAATCTATAATTTAACTAAAACTTATGACAAAAAAATTAAGTTTTCCTAATATGCTAAAGAGTGAGCAAAACATTTTTTAGTCACTAGTGGAAAAACTTATGATATTTAAAATAGTGCTAAAAACAAATGTTTAGAAACTATAGAACTATGAAGATGTTGGATAAAGGTAATTTTTCACGTTTTTATTTTTTGAGTAAAAATGTTAATTTTTTGTTTTTTTTTTGGGTTAAAATGAAGTAAC
The DNA here is from genome assembly GCA_958510825.1 of Brachypterus glaber. Taxonomy (NCBI): domain Eukaryota; kingdom Metazoa; phylum Arthropoda; class Insecta; order Coleoptera; family Kateretidae; genus Brachypterus; species Brachypterus glaber. The sequence continues at coordinate 22,792,316 of OY294047.1, read as the reverse complement.
ATACCTACCCTTAAAATTTATACCAGAAGACCGTAAACATCCTGTATCTATACATAATACATTACGTGGTTTAGAAGGAATACAAAAAATTAAATTAGTTCCGAAAAATAGGTACTAAAAAACTTTTTTATTTACTTTACTACTAATGCTTAACGCACACATTTGGGTATATTATAATATACTGTATATATTACAACACTAGTGCTTTTTAAAGATATTATGAAATCCAAATGCTTTTTTTCCATTTTGACATTACTTTTTTATTGTGGCCCAGATAGCACAGGTCTATACAATGGATATCCCCAGAATATCCGTTTTGGGATTTCCCACATCCCCCGATTTCGTCTATAGATATCCTTAGGATATCCTCAGGATATACTTTTTTATTAAACTGAAAGCCGAGCGACTTCCGAGCCGTATGTCCTATACTGTACGTCTATCCTAAAGATTAAATATCTCAGATAGCATTCCATTTATTAAAAATATATATTTTTTTTAATGGAATGCTATATTTTTTATTTACTCATTAAATGTAGAATTTCATTTTACATTTAATGAGCAAATAAAAAATAAAGCATACCATGGGAGATTAGCTCAGCGGTCTAAGGTATCGATATAGCGTTGACACTGAGCTATGATCGTGAGTTCAAACCTCACTGGCGCCGATTGCCTTTTTCAGTTAATTAATAATTGAAATTTGGCGAAGGCGTACTCCCTAGATATATTGGTTCGAAAGTCAATTAAAGCCGGTGGTTCCCTCTACTACTAGCCCACACAAGTCCTGGACTTAGGGGATGCTTAATTAAGTAGAATAGTACGAGGTTAAAAATAAACATAAAAATAAACATAAAACATTTAAAAAAATTGAGTTTTTTATGTTTGAAAATCCAAAAGTTTGAATATTAATTTTGAACGCCATGCATAAAACATTTTATTTTTGTACATAAAATAATTAGATACTATAAATTCCATATATTATTATCACTTAGTTGAGGATGGACATGTTCTGATTAAATTATAACGTATAAAAACTTTCAGAACGCAAAAAGTCTTCTTTTAAAAATATTAAAAGATTCGGCAGTTTTAAGGGACACGGGTAAAAGATTAAAATAATGGCTATAGACTTGGAGCACTTCAAAATTACTAGTATTATTAGACAGTCTAATATGGTACAAAATACCTTAAATGAGGTCCCAGAATGACTTTAAACGTAATAAATAAATAAATAAATAAATAATGACAAGCAGCATAGAAAGGAGACTTTTTATACATGGTTAATCTTATTTGTTTTTATCTGATTAAATTTCTTTGACTGGTTTGGACTTATGTGCGTCAGCATTTGTTAAAAATTTACTTTTGTTGTTAAAAACAAATACGAAAAATTTAAATAAATAAAAGTACGTTACAGTTAAAATCTTGTTATTTTGAAAATGCTCTCTGCATGATGTTTTAAAATGTAAGTTAAAAATTATTCTAATTAATCTTTTCTGCAATATAAAGACCCTATCAATATTACAGGACTGACCCCAGACTACAATCTTATAAGAAATTATAGATTGTACATTGGCATAGTACACACTTAGTAATGTTTTACGGTCTAAAGAACATTTAAGTTTATTTAAAAGAAAAACCTCTTTATTTAATTTTGCGCAGAGATTATCAATGTGACTACACCAAGTAAGGTGTTTATCTATAGTGATACCCAAAAAAGTAACAGATTCTTCCGGTATAAATGTGTTACTATCCATGGTAAAGGTAGCATTAGTAAAAACCTTTCTCTGATGACCAAATTCAATGACTACGGTTTTTTCTTGATTTAAAATTAAATTGTTATCACTACACCATTTGGCAAAAACCTCAAATACTAGTTTTACTTTGTTAATGACATTGCTCCTAACTAAATCTATTACCACAAGGTGAAGATGGAGCTAAAGTGGTCTAACTAACAAAATGTTAATGCGGAGAAAATGAAGAAAACGCGTTTTAACTTATAATTTAATCAAATTTACCTTTAAAACAAAACTTTTTGGGCATATGTTAGCATAAAATATAAAAAAACTTATCTCATTAAAATAAATAACTTTAGTTTTGTGTTTTCAATTCTTACGCGACACTTTTTAGGAAAAAACTCATAGTCTCTTTTCACACAAAAGTTTAATTTTGTATGGGTAAGTTGGCACAGATTTTAATGCCATTTTAAAGCTATTTCATACATAAATTTTAGAAATTGCTATTTTCGCCAAATGTAAAAAAGCTAAAGTGGTGTTAAGATACGATAAATAAATAAATAAATAAATAAATAAATAATAAATAAATATGAAAATAAAATATTAGAATTTCCAATAAAAGATTTTTCTGTAAACATTTCTGTTTATCTGTTTCTTTATCTAGATGGGGTCAATGTATTTTTTATCTAGTAATTAAAAGGGTCTACGCAAGATACAGGGCTATTTTAAAAAAACTTATGTAATATTTTGATTAAATTTTTCTATACATTAGTTATATATAAATGACAAGATTTTAGTTCAGATTTAAATAGATATCGTAGATTTGAGGTACGAAGAAAAGTCTTTTAATGGATTGAATTTTTTAGTTTATTATAATTAGTACAAGCTGGAGATGTGCAATTTATTAGTTATTTTTATTTTTTTAATGTTGCTCAGTTGTAGAGTGGGGATAGCCGTCTTATGGTTATTTCTAATTAATATCAGAAATAATATGAATTTCAGTTCATGAACAGAAAATATCTAGCTATCCAGGGAATGTTTATTAGAATATTTTGGTTTTAAGATTAAAATAAGTAAAAAATGTTTATAGTATTATTAATTTGAGCCATTTCGCCTCAATGACTATTTATATCGTAAAAATCTAAAACAGAAAATAAAATTAAAATGTTCTTATCAGGCGCACCTATTTCTAGAAATAGGTGCGCCTGATAAGAACATTTTAATTTTATTTTCTGTTTTAGATTTTTACGATATAAATAGTCATTGAGGCGAAATGGCTCAAATTAATAATACTATAAATATATATACGCCTCAAATAAATTATAGATTCTAAGTAAAAAATGCATTTTTTATTCTCCTCGTATTATGAATATTTCTAATATTTTTATAGGGTATAGAAAATAGTTCGTTTACGATTATATTTAACGATGTACCCAGTCCGCACATATATGGATGCAACATGGTAAAGAAAGATTTTTTAGGTAACATGTGCCATATTACATGAGACATAACATACATATGTATGCTACATAACATGCCCTATAACAGAAAGATTTTTTACGTTACATGTGCCATATTACATAAGATGTAACATACATATGTATGGTACATAACATGCAATATTGCATGTTATGTATCATATATATGGTACGAGAACATACACGATACATAAAATGTTATGAATTCAATACTAAATATGGCGTCTATATTATTTTAATTTTTATAGGTTAGAATCACTAATATTCTTAAAATTGTTGTTAATAATAAAAGTTTTACCCATAAGTAGTAGAAACGCATGTATTTTTAGACAACTAAACCGATTTTAGATAATTTTAGACAAAAAATTAAAATATATATATATTTTTTTAAAATGATTATTTGCTATTTTTTCTCTAAAAATTGGCTTTTTATGTGGCCCATGATTTTTAAGCCTGGTAGAAAGTTTGCTTTCACAGTAAAAATGCACATCGTATAAGAATTTTGCCTGATGGATGCTACATATAAAGATATTTATATACTTTAATTATTAGGTTTATCAAAAAGACGTAAAAATGTTCACCATGTCTAAATCTATGATGCACTCCATAACAAGTAAAATTCGGAAACGCCTACTTTTATTGTTATGTACCTAGTATGTATCTGATATGTAGCATGTTATGTAGCTGATACATAACTTGAGGCGGAATTGTTAAAGTCCAAGGACTATACATGGACTATAAAAATTACATGTCTGCAACATCACATAGAACAGTGGTTATGTACCTGCTATGTTCCTGCCATGTATTTGTGTTGACTGGGTAAATGTTTAGATAAGAAAGTATCAGGGTGCTTTTTGTATATGGTGACGTGTTTTTTAATGGCTAAACAGATCTTATATAAGCTAGATCTTATTTTTAAAACCCCAATAATAATATATATAGGTATATATGTAGGTATATTTGTCCTCAAATTTGCCAAATGCTTATTTACCCACTTAGAATAAACTTAGAGCTGAAATTTGGTACACATGCTTTTCTACCCTAACAACATAATTAAATATAAAATTTACCCCCCAACCCCCCCACCCCTAAAACATCAAAAACCTAACTATGGGTAACTCTGATGAAAATTTAAATATGTAATTCATAAAGAAAATCTGTGTTAAGAATTATTTAACCATTGAAAAACTGAACAACAATTACAACACTCTGAGGTAATATAAAACTTTTTATGTACTTGAAAGGGAAAAAGGTTTTCTGTAGTGACCATCTTAAATAACATGTGTTTGATGTTAAAACCACAGAATTGCAACTATATATATTTTGACCATTAACGATGAAATATACAGATAACCAACAAATGCATTGTTTAATTTAAATATCCAAAGTTTTAAACATTTTATTTTTAAGAAATAAATATATTTTTTTTTATACAAAGGGAAAGATAGCTCTAAATAATTAGTTGTTCAAATGATTAAGCCACAGTGAATTGAATTATATTATGAACAAATACCTATTTTTTAAATATTTGAATAATAGTATATGCAACACCTTTTTAAGTATTATTTAAAATACTTATAAATGTTCATACTAAAAGGATTTTATTATTATGCATTTATTATTATAACAAATATATTTTTGTAGAATGTTATACAGTGTTTTTTACCAGAACATATCTGACATGTCATACGTGTAAAGATCGGCCACAAACCAAGAACCCACAGAATGTTATTTGTTTGTTAAATTATAAATAAATAAATGACATTCTAAAATATTAACGTAATTTTTAGATAAATCCTGACCAAACGTTTCATATGTTTGTTATCTAAAAAAGCCAAGTTTAGGCAACGTTACAGTGGTCTAACTAACATTGTTTTCAACACTCGTTATTTTCCAAACAAAACCAACTACTGCAACAATTATGCATGAAGCAGTGTGGTGCTAACCTTATACTACATTATAAAATTGTTTTGGGGTGTCCAAGTATTACGTAACACTTTTTGCGGTATACTTAATGGGTCTGTTTTTTACAACAAAAATACTGGCTCACAATATGAATAATTTTATCTAAAAACGCACAAAAAATGTTGCATAGAACCTAAAAAGACCCACAAATAAGATTTTAATTAATTTAATGTAATTTTAAAGCAATTTCACGCATAAAATTTAGAAATTGCTATTTTTGCCAAGAGCGAAAAAGCTAAAGTGGTCTAACTAACATTGTTTTCAACACTCGTTATTTCCCAAACAAAACCAACTACTGCATCAACTGCATTAAATGCTGTAGTTCTACCTTTATACTATACTATAAAATTATTTTTGGGTGTGTCCAAGTATTACGTGACACTTTTTGGTGTATACCTAAAAAGCCTATTTTTTACAACAAAATATTTTTTTTTAAGAACACGCTCATTTAGTATACGCTAAAAAGTGTTACGTAATACTTGGACACACCCAAAAATAATTTTATAGTATAGTTTAAAGGTACCCTGCTGAAAATGTACGAGTCTGTGCTGGTCTGTGTGGGTATAAAATCAAATCCGGTTTAGTATGTTTCATACCCGTCAAGTCGGCTTTCACCCGTCACAGCGTTTTAGACCCGCAATTTCAGATTTAATTTAAACCTGCACAAGTCTGTTTTAATACGTTTTAAGTCCGGTCTTTGCACCCGCGTCATAAGTCCGCCCAAATCCGCCTAGACCTGCAAATCTACACCGGCCGGCCGCGGCCCAAGTCTGCATAAATATGTTATTTACCTGCAAATAGTTATACCGGTCCAAGTCTGCACAACACCGCACATGCCAAATCCGCACAAGTCTGTTTTAATACGTTTTAAGTCCGGTCTTTGCATCCGCGTCATAAGTCCGCCCAAATCCGCCTAGACCTGCAAATCTATACCGGCCCAAGTCTGCATAAATATTTTATTTACCTACAAATAGTTATACCGGCCCAAGTCTGCACAACACCGCACATGCCAAATCCGCAGAAGTGTGTTTTAATACGTTTTAAGTCTGGTCTTTGCACCCGCGTCATAAGTCCGCCCAAATCCGCCTAGACCTGCAAATCTAGACCGGCCCAAGTCTGCATAAATATGTTATTTACCTGCAAATAGTCATACCGGCCCAAGTCTGCACAACACCGCACAAGCCAAATCCGCACAAGTCTGTTTTAATACGTTTTAAGTCCGGTCTTTGCACCTTTGGCTGTCAATTTAATCCAAGTTTAAAGTTATTATCATTATCAAGTTATTATTATTGCTGCAAATGGCCCTTAGTCTCTTGTAATTTTTTAATTGAAGTTTAAACAGAGAAAGACATACACAGGTTAACCGGCACTAGAAGCACAAAAAATTGGTTATATATAAGTTTGGTGCCTATATATGTTCAATTTAATCCAACTTTTGGTCTGGGATTATCTTAACTAAACCGAGTTTCAGTTAAAAATGCTGCGTTCTGATTGGTTGACTGTCAATTAAAAAAAAAATTAAAAAAGTCCAAACGTCAATTTAATCCACGTTTAAAGTTAAACCATCATTGGTGCAAGTCGCCTCCCAGACAGCACAGATTACTTAAAGAGATCTTAAAGATGTAGCTCGTCATTCAAGACGTCTTTAGAACGTCGGTTTTCGCCGTATATGTATCTTAAAGATGTCTTAACGACGTCGTATGTTACAAAAGGCGTCTTTAAGACATCTTTTTTAAGTCGCCTTGCACAGGCGACTTTACAACATAATACCCCTTCCCATTTACGGTGCTAGGTACGGTTGTATTGATAAAGCGTAATAAGAATTAGAATGAGAGGTAATTTGTTTGTCAAAAAAAGATCTTAAAAAATGTGTTTTTTTGAATTTTTTTTTGAACTTATTTTTTTTCCAGTTTTTTTTTTAAATTTCTTTTTTGATTTTTTTTTTAATTTTTTGGCGTTTTTCGTAAAAAGAAAATAAAAAAAAATAATTTTTTTAATAGTTGTGGTTAGTTTATTTTTAGCGATTAGTATCGAAGACGTCTTGTACTTAAAATAGATATCATAATCAAATATCTTAAGATATTTAAAATTTTAAACATCCCTAAAAAGAAGTCCACAAGATATCCTTTTTATGTCTTTAGGCGTCCAGACATAATTAAGATCTAAAAAATATATCGTTAAGATATCATGTGCTGTCTGGGTCTTAGGCAACTCAGAGTTGTATAGTTGTATACTTCAACTAAGAGTTGCCAACTCTTAAGCTGGGATTGTCTCGACTAAACTAAGTTCAAGTTAAAAATGCTGTGTTCTGATTGGTTGACTGTCAATTAATTGACGATGTTTTAACTTTAAACATGGTTTACATTTAAACCAAGTTTAAAGTTAAAACATCGTTGGTTCAAGTGGCCCTTAGGGATTACTTTGGTCTACATTTAAGTTTGCTAGCACTATTGGCAACAGTGTATTGCGTACAAATCGTGTTTGTTTACGTTTTTCTGTCGTAGTAAACATTGGAAAAAACGGTTTAAAAAAAAACGCGTCGTTCAATCGGTTTGGACTTTTGCGTTCTGTGATTGTGATTGTGCAGTTTGTAAAGTAAGGAATATGATTTATTTATGGCACATAAGTACATGTATTTATGGTAAGTAAAATATATATTGTACTTTCATTAGGCTTTTTTTTAGATGTTTTACTACGTACAATATACAGACGACGAATCCTACCAAACTTTGGAAAGCAAACATTTTAAGAATCAACCTCCAGACACCCCTCAGGAAGTTAATCTAAATAAAAAATATCTAGTCTTATGGCCAGAGGAGAATTCGTATGTGTATTATGCCATAATTCTATACATGGCGGGAAAGTGTTCACTCATGATACTACAGTAAATAAATGAGTTTTTTTGCATTACTGGGACTTAAATGTTATTTTATTCTTTCTTTTGTGAGATGAAACCTACTGTTTTACTCCTGCATCAGTATCATGTTATGCACGATAGCTGCACACTTTCAACTTAATATTTGTATGTTAATAAATTTAAAATAGCCTTAGCTGTGTTTCTCAGTGCCCACCTTGGGGTCAGTTTCGATAGGCTGCAGCATTATTAATAATATAATTACTACCTTGATTTTAAATTGAACACCCTGTACTTTTTTTTCAAAACATATAATTCCTGAATTCGCACATACTGAAGAATTTCCTTAAAACCAAGAACTCTTTGGAAAAAGTTCAATTTTTTTTCTAGCTTTTATTAACCACGTGTCAAGTTTTAGCATTTTTATCCCATCCCATCTTTTAAAAAAATAAAAACCCTTCACATGATTTTCTATTCAAAAAAGCACCGGGCGCAACTTTTAAGGGGTGGGACCCAAACAATTGCGTAGGTGCTGGGCACCCTAATAAGCATCCATAACCACAACTTTTAACACCTAGCCCCATAGATTTCGAAGGAAGTGTTTTTCGCTGCACTCTATTGTATATTTCATTGATCCAAAACTAAAGTTGTATATTTTATGGATTCAAAATAGAAAAGTTGTATATTTTTTGGAGGTGAGGACCGTTTTTTTTTGTCATTCCCTTTTTTGTCGAAGAAAAAAGTTGTATTTTTAGGCTAAAAAAAAGTTATGAATTTTGTATCTTCTCCCCTCCCCCCCCTCCGAAAGCCTCTTCGCTACGGCCCTGATCGTTGCCCCCTATAGAATTTGGCTCTCTAAAAAAGGTATTCTTTTAAGAAAAATTGATTGCAGCGCCTCCTATGCGTTAAAATAAAAACAATTTTGTTTGTAAAATTATAGGCACTCATGATGGTCACTTGTTGTCTAAATTTTAAATCAATGTATTTTATGTATGATAACAATTTTGAACAATAATTAAGTATTATTTTTTCAGATACTTTGGAAAATTTGAAAGAATTAATCGAAAATTCAAGACCAAAAAAGAAACTGATAAAATATTTGGAGTCGGAAACAGATGATCCTTCAAATATTTGCTTTCCCATAAATGTAAGTAAAATAATTTTAGTTTCCTTTATTTCTAAATATAACCTATGGCAGTGAGAAGTTCCCGCCTCTAATCCCGCATTACAAACAAACGAATATTTTGTGTTTATCGGAAAATGGGTCTTATGTGAACATTTGTGTCACTCTTAGTTTTGTTTGTGCCATCTTGGTTCTTGAGATATAAAAATTTCCCCTAAATTTTCCATATTCGCAAATTTGTATTTTGAAAAGAAAAATACTTGGCACTGGACTTTTATGCTGAAAAAAAAATCCCGAGGTCAATGGGTTAAGCCCCAGGGAGGTATAAATATGAGAAAATGTGGTATCTTTATCTAGTTTTTACCTTTTCTGACCCAGTCACAGAAGGCAAAAACCTTTTTTTAATTTTTCCGTTTTTTGAGAAAATGAAAACCTCAATAAAAACGTATTTTTTTCAAATTTGTTTGGACTTTTTCTTGGTTGAAAAAAAATTGTAATTGTTTTACTGTTTTAGTTGTTTAATTTTGCACATCCCTGTATAAAATTACCAACCTAAAATTACATATGCAAATATTATAAAATTAAAATTATAGTCTACAACACGTATGGAATAGTCATTCTGCGCTCGCGGGACAAACTTTCCGCTCGCTAGGAATATTGTCTATTCCATACTAGTTATAGAATATATTACACTCTAAGAAACATAATTGTTTTTAGGCATTTATGAACATTTTTTTATTAACAAGAGGAACAAGTAAGAACTGTTTGGGCCTGGAACTCAATAAAATTTCCTGTTACATTTCTACAAAAATTTCTGAACTTTTTGAACAGAATTAGAAAAGATAAAAAGGTAATATTTCATTTATAATCAACTTTGCCACACTGTTTTGTGGTTTAGTTCAAGAGATTCTATAAGAGAAAACACTTTAGATTTTTTATTTTTTTTTTTAATTACAAACAAAAAAAACATTTTATTAGAAATTTCAAAACAACCCTGTTGAAAACGACGCGTCTGCGCGGGTATAAATGATGCACAAACCGGACATGAGCGGATGGAATTCACCCGCTCAGGTCCGGTTTGTGCACCATTTATACCCGCCTAGATCTGTCATTTTTAATAAATAATAATATAAAGTTTTTAATTGATAGTATTAAAATAACCCAACCCAACCTGTAGTAAGCAGGCAGCACAACTAGTCTTTTCTTCTTTTAGATAATCCATATAGAAAACATAGAGGAGGATGAAGATGACTCGGCTCAAAATCTATCTGAGCAGTAACAAATTGGATCAGGTAAAACCCCCAATTATTGGCACTTTAAGAAATTTTCCACATATATTTCATTATAACCTATTAAATAGGGTAAAACCCCCAATTATTGGCACTTTAAGAAATTTTTCACATATGTTTCATTATAACTTATTAAATATTTTATGTTATCAAGAATAAAATATTTTACATAATTTAGTAGTTATTCTAATTTATATATTATATAAAATTTAAACTGATCTTAATAATACATATAGAAAATATATATAAACAAAAATAATTTATTAAATGTTAAGAAATAAGGGCCAATTACCCATGACATCAGAGTCGCATTCTCAGATTTACACGAGTATAGTTACCGTTATTATTGACATTATTATTTATATTACTATTATTAAGGTAATATAATATAAAAATCCAGTATATATTTTTTTATATTTTGACCTTATTTTCCTTTTCTAATAAGCTTTAAATAAATACATGTATGTATACAGTAAGGGTAAGAACCTTTTTGTACATCTGATATCATTTTTAATCAAACCAATTCGTGATTGAGCCAAATATCAGCTATGCGTAAAGGTTTTAACCCTTATTCTATTAACTTAAAGCTTATCAGAAAAGGAGAACGTCAAAATATAAAAAAATAATAGTATCCTAGGTTCTTTCTGAGCAAAGCTATAATTTTAATTTTTCTAAATTTCATAATCCTTTCGTCCATTTATAATTTATAGCATTGTTTTAGCGATTTGGTCTCTTAGGGCCCTACCTAGGGCGTAACCTTACGAGTATGCAATTTATTAATTTTGTAAATTAAAATAGTTTTTTAAAAAAGTTACTTTTTATTATTTATATTTTAATAATTAAAAATTCCAGTTAAGTCCTCGTCTTGAGGTCCTAGTTTTACGGCATTAAGTCCCTTATTGTTTTTAAACGTTTTAACATATTATGTTAAAAGGACGTTTTTATTTACTGTTAAATGGTTTAGAGCATTTATATGATAGGTTACAACTTTTACCAGAAACGAGAAAACTGTAAATTTTAAAATTAGGGGCCAAATTCAACGAAAAGTTTTCACATATTTTTTTTACTGCACCATGTTTTGAAATTTTTTCAACTATTTTCATACTGATCTTTGTATTTTTCGGATATAATTGCAAAACATCTTATATTCCTCGCACCTTAAAGCTCAAAATTGTCATCTTGACGCATTTTTTACAAAAAATGCTTTTTTTACAAAAATATCAAACAAAATTAGGAATTTAGCATTGTTTACTATACGTAGCAACCCGTTGTTGAGGTACTGACTTGATTTTTACAATACAATAAATTTTACGTTTTAATTTTACTTTTATAAATCTTATTGATGTTTATGTGGATCGTGCGAAAAATGTAATAAGCATTACGGCCATTAAGTGCCTTACCGGACTTAAAACAGACTTGTGCGAATTTGGCTTGTGCGGTGTTATGCAGACTTGGGCAGACATAACCGGACAAGAACGTATTTCTGAGACTTAGGCCGGCATAGATTTGCAGGTCTGGGCGGATTTGGGTGTCCTTGTGACGCGGGCGCAAATTGCGGACTTAAAACATATTAAAACAGACTTGTGCGGATTTGGCTTGTGCGGTGTTGTGCCGACTTGGGCCGGTATAACTATTTGCAGGCAAATAACGTATTTATGCAGACTTGGGCCGGTATAGATTTTGCAGGTCTGGGCGGATTTGTGCGGGCTTGGGCAGACATAACCCGACAGGAACGTATTTCTGCGGACTTCGGCCGGCATAGGTTTTCAGGTCTGGGCGGATTTTGGCGGACTTGTGACGCGGGCGCAAACTGCGGACTTAAAACGTATTAAAACAGACTTGTGCGGATTTGGCTTGAGCGGTGTTGTGCCGACTTGGGCCGGTATAACTATTTGCAGGTAAATAACGTATTTATGCAGATTTGGGCTGGTATAGATTTGCAGGTCTAGGCGGATTTGTGCATCCTTGTGACGCGGGCGCAAACTGCGGACTTAAAACATATTAAAACAGACTTGTGCGGATTTAGCTTGTGCGGTGTTGTGCCGACTTGGGCCGGTATAACTATTTGCAGGCAAATAACGTATTTATGCAGACTTGGGCCGGTATAGATTTTGCAGGTCTGGGCGGATTTGTGCGGGCTTGGGCAGACATAACCCGACAGGAACGTATTTCTGCGGACTTCGGCCGGCATAGGTTTTCAGGTCTGGGCGGATTTTGGCGGACTTGTGACGCGGGCGCAAACTGCGGACTTAAAACGTATCAAAACAGACTTGTGCGGATTTAGCTTTTGCGGTGTTATGCGGACTTGGGCAGACATAACCCGACAAGAACGTATTTCTGCGGACTTGGGCCGGCATAGATTTGCAGGTCTGGGCGGATTTGGGCAGACTTGTGAAACGGGTGCAAAGACCGGACTTGAAACGTATCAAAACAGACTTGTGCGGGTTTGGCTACTTATATGCGTTTTAAGTCCGCGCAAATCCGGTTTTGCAGGGTAGTACTACACTATTTCACTCATTATTGTTGCAGTGTTGGTTTTGTTTGGGAAATAACGAGTGTTGGGAACAATGTTAGTTAGACCACTTTAGCTTTTTCACTTTTGGCAAAAATAGCAATTTCTAAAATTTATGTGAAATAGCTTTAAAATGAGATTAAATTAATTATAATCTTATTTGGTGGATCTTTTTATGTTCTATACAACTTTTTTTTGTGCGGTTTTAGCTAAAATTATTCATTATGTGTCCCTTTTTTTTGTAAAAACCAGGCTTATTTAGTATACCTCAAAAAGTGTAGCGTAATACTTGAGCACACCCAAAAATAATTTTATTATATTATATAAAGCTCCCTTATATATATTTTTTTGCAAATATTATTTAGAAATAGGAAAATACAATGAGTTAAACCGTTTTTAACAAATTTAAGAAATACATAAATGTAGAGTTCCTAAATGTTATCTTTTAAGTTAAGGGGTTTGGGCAGGTTTATAGGCCTAAAATTGGGAGATTTAGCTCAGCGGTCAATGGCATCGATATAGCCTGACACTGATCTAATGATCGTGAGTTCAAACCTCACTGGCGCCGATTGCCTTTTTCATTTAATTAATAATTGAAATTTGGCGAAGGCGTACTCCCTAGATATATTGGTTCGAAAGTCAATTAAAGCCGGTGGTTCCCTCTACTACTAGCCCACACAAGTCCTGGACTTAGGGGATGCTTAATTAAGTAGAATAGTACGAGGTTAAAAACAAACATAAACATAAACAAAATGGCTTTAAACTATAAATATATATAATGTCTAGTATTAAAATATGGCCGTAACTCATTTTCGCCAAACATGTTAGTTAGATCACTTTAGCTCCAGCTTCACCAATTGTTGTATCGTCTCCATACATAAATATTTTACCATCTAGTATAAAATAGGGCATTGACAAATAACAAAAAAAGAAAAATACTACCCTGTGGGTTCCTATATTTGTCCTAAATAATTCTGAAAGAAGTTGTTTAATAAGCGTTTAGTGCACGAGAATGAAATTTTTTCCACTTGTCTATGGGGTCGAAAAATCATTCGAGTGCACTGAAAGCTAGTCGAAGACTATTTCATCCTCGATTTCATCTACTTTCTACAGCCTAAAGGTAAAAAAATAAAAATTATTACACTAGTGGCATTAACTTGAGAATATAATTCATACTATGAACAACTAATAGAAATTAAGAATTTGCCTAGTTACTAGTTTGGACTTTTTCAAAAAGAAGAAAGAAATCACTAGAAAGACTTTCCACTGCAAGAGGAAAACTTCGTTGTTACAAACGGAAAAGCATGGTACAAACCAGACGGTCTTTTCCGTTTAAGTACAATCGACGAGGACTGGTTGCATAGCAAGAGAGAGAGAGAGAGAGAGAGAGAGAGAGAGTTGTTAGGTGTTCTTTTGTTGTCATAATTTGAAAGCTTATAAAATTCTCTATGTAACTTTTTATAAGTATTTATTTTTTATTTATTGTTTGTTTCTAATAATATTCAAATTTAGAATTTTTTACTTCAGTGAGATAGCACGGTTCGCAAAAAAGGTCGGATAAAAAAAAATTGCCCAAAAACTTTAAAAATAAATTTTTTTTTTCGCACTTTTTTGTTTTGAGTATTATAAAATAAATACACGCTGATTTATAATTTTTAAATTCACTAATATTTGCTACAGTTCATTATTTTCTTTTAAAACTTTTTAGCTCCAACCCAAAAATAACATTTTAAATCATATCAAACAAATAATTCTCCCCCCCCAGGGGGCTTAGAGGGAAAGGCTAACCTTTAAATTTTCCCTGGGTTTATTTTAGTATACTCCATTTATACCTCAATATTAGGTTTCTAGCTATTCTAGTGATATTTTAAATATATATTTTTAAATAGGGGAGTCGGGGTCTGAGGTCAATTTTTAGATTATTATTTTCAGGAATTTTAATGTAAATAAAATTAAAATATATTGATTCTCTAAATATTGTAAGAGAGTGTTTTAAATTTCCTTTCCAATTAGAAAGGTTTGGGGGCTGGAGATCAATTATATTAATAATATAATATTAATATAATATTAATATAATATTAATATAATATTAATATAATATTAATATAATATTAATATAATATTAATATAATAATATTATTATTATGTATGCGTAAGTGCCAAATAAACGAAGAAGTTTGTTCAAAGTGGGCGAAATTTTGCCACGTTGAAAGCGACGCTCTTCATGGTGGATCATTTGTTGGCAATTCGTGCCTTAAGTTACTATGCAACATGGATTATTTATATTCTATATCACCCATAAATATGATAAGGTTCGCCAAAGCACTTAGGTCTTTTGAGAAAGTTGTAGATTCCTGCTTTGGAACTAAATTAGATTCTAACTACAAACTGTTATACAAATCTGGTAACTGTTCCACATTAGAAAAGGATTAGATACTGACATAAGTTTTTGACATGTATGAAGTTAAGTTTTCATGTTAAATAAATTACAATTTACTGGAAAATACTGTTTTCTTGAGTAGGTTTTTGCTACAATTACAACAATTGGCGACGAGGCAGGAAGAATTCATAGTGGTTACATTACAATTACAATTTTTACAAATTTTACGAAGAAAATAGCAGGTAATTACCTACCACTTCTCTATTACTGACAACTTAATCTAGTACTGACAACTTTTTAAAAAAATTACGATGACGGAAACAGTAATACAAACTAGTTTTAATATTGAACAATTCGATGCTACAAAATATACATGGCCAAGATGGATTTAAAGGCTTGAAGGGGCTTTTTCAGTATTCAAGGTATCGGAGAATATGAAGACCCAGTACTTACTACATTACATGGGACATGAGGCATACGATATCTTGTGCGACCAATTGGAGCCAAATGACCCTACGAGCAAAACTTACAATGAAATCGTGGAAATTCTTAAAAAGTTCTACAATCCTGAACCCTTAGAAATTATGGAAAATTTCAAGTTTCAACAACGAGTACAGAATGAAGGTGAAACCATACAAGAATTTGTGACAGCTTTACAAAAACTAGCTATTACATGCAGCTTTGGTACTCATTTGGAGAAAGCCATAAGAAATCAATTTGTTTTCGGTATCAGAAACCAGAATATTCAGAGTAGATTGTTGGAGACTTCAGGACTTACTATGAAAACTGCAATAGAAAAAGCGAGGGGCATGGAGATGTCAATGAGAGATGCTGCAAGAATACAATTAACCAATGCAGCAAAAAGCTCATCAGCTGTTAAATACATTGGTATACCAAATAAATACAAGCAAGTGAAAAAAGAACATAATACAGGTAAAAATGACAATTTACAAACGAGAGCATGTTACCGCTGTGGTAATAAATCACATTTAGCGAATAAATGTGATAAAATTAATGTGATATGTTCATTTTGTCAGCCAAAAGGACATTTAAAGAAAGTTTGCTCAAAATTTTGAATTCTACTAAGCCACATGCTATTAGGGCCGTAAATACTGCTACTGATTTATTAGAAAGGGATTCTACACAAGAAATCGATGAAATTTTGCATGTTAATGAGTTTAACCAAAATAATTTAAAATTTAGAGATAAATTTAAACTTGATGTGAAATTAGAGCATGTAAATGTTTCATTTGAGCTAGATACTGGTGCTGCCGTGTCAATAATAGGAATAAATCAGTTCAATACAATATTTAAAAATTACAAAATACTTAAATCTGATTTAACTTTAGTAAGTTATTGTCAAAATAAGATTGAAGTATTAGGTTATATTCCTATTAATGTCACTTACAAAAAGTGTACAAAATTACTTAATTTATATATTGTTAATCATGATAAAGGACCATTGTTTGGTAGGGAATGGTTACATCAGATTAAACTAGACTGGTCGGAAATTTACAATTGTGAAGTTACTAATAAAGTTTTAAATAAAGTTACAATATTACTCGAAAAATACAAAGTCATTACAGAGCCAGGTATAGGTAAAATTATTAACATGACCGCACGAATTAGAATGAAACCAAATACAAAAGCAGTGTTTGTGAAAGCACGCCCGGTTCCATTTGCGTTACTTCCAAAAGTTGAGGAGGAAATTCAAAATCTAGTTTCACAGGGTGTCTTAAAAAAAGTAGAGACTAGCGATTGGAGTACTGCGGTCGTTCCGGTAGTTAAGGCTTCAGGAAAAATACGTATTTGTGGCGATTTCAAAGTTACAATTAATCCATATTTAGAGATTGACGATTATCCTTTACCGACGACGGATGAATCATTTTCTAGCATGGCAGGTGGAAAAAAATTTTCGAAAATTGATATTTGCCAAGCTTACCTAAATTTAGAAGTTCATCCGGACGATCAACATTTACTTACTTTAAATACACATTTAGGTCTTTTTGCGTGTACGCGTTTGTTATATGGAGTGGCATCTGCGCCAACAATATGGCAACGAAACATGGAGAATATTTTACAAGGTATACCCGGGGTAAAAGTATTTATTGACGATATACGTATTACAGGTCCTAATTATGAAAGTCATTTACAAAGATTAGAGTTGGTTTTTAAACGTTTACAAGAACACGGATTAAAAATTAATCTAGGAAAATGTGCTTTTATGCAAGAATTCATTGAATACTGTGGATTTTTAATTGACAAATCGGGAATACATAAAGTACAATTAAAAATTGATGCAATTCAAGAAATGAAAAGACCTACAAATAAGACAGAAGTTAGGGCATTTTTGGGTTTTATAAATTACTATGGGCGATTCTTTAAAAATCTAAGTGATTTACTACATCCACTGAATTATCTACTAAGAGATAATGTTCATTTTAATTGGTCCAAAGAATGCGAAAAAAACTTTTCTTACAGTAAAACAAAGAATGCAACAAGATGACGTTTTATGTCATTATAATCCGGACTTGGAAATAGTCCTTGCAACCGATGCAAGTCCATACGCCGTTGGGGCGGTTCTTTCACACGTGTTTCCTGACGGTACTGAACGTCCTATACAGTTTGCATCACAAACATTGACGAGTACACAACAAAAATACTCACAAATTGATAAGGAAGCTTATAGCATTATTTTCGGTGTACGTAAATTTTATCAATATCTTTTTGGAAGGCGGTTTATTTTGTATACAGATCATATGCCATTAGTTCATATTTTTTCTCCTGTAAAGAGTATTCCTACTTTAAGTGCTACTGGTATGCAACACTACGCTTTATTTTTTCAAGCATTTATTTATGATATTAAATATAAAAATACAAAATTACACGCAAATGCTGACGCAATGTCCAGATTACCTTTGCGCTCAGAAGACTCCTTTATGTTTGATGCCGTTGACGTTTTTGAATTACACCAAATTGAAACTTTACCGCTTACGTCAGAGGATATTGCAAATTCTTCATTACAAGACGAAAGTTATTTACCTTTATTAAATGCGCTAAAATCAGGTGACATACTAAGGCCTGAAAAACGTTTTGACATTGACCAAACAGAGTTTAGTTTACAAAATAATTGTCTTATGCGCGGCATAAGAGTAGTTGTTCCTACGGAACTAAAACAAAAAGTTTTAGAAGAACTTCATACTGCTCATTTTGGTATATACAAAATGAAGGGTTTAGCAAGAAGTTATTGTTGGTGGAAAGGCATAGACACTGATATTGAGGAAATTGCTAGAAATTGTTCATTTTGCAATAAAATCGCTAATAACCCAAAAGCAGTACCGGTTCATCCTTGGGAAAAGCCTACTAGTCCTTTTGAAAGGATTCACATAGACTTTGCTGGAAAATTTCATAATTATTATTTTCTAATAATTGTAGATGCTTTTACTAAATGGCCGGAGATTTTTCCAATGAAGGATATCACGACAAAAAGTACTATAAATATATTACGTTCTGTTTTTGCAAGATACGGGATTCCAATTACGTTAGTTTCAGACAACGGACCACAATTAACTTCATTGGAGTTTCAAACTTTTCTTAAATTAAACGGAGTTTCTCATAAACGAATAGCTCCATATCATCCAGCTACTAATGGGCAGGTAGAACGTTATGTTCAAACTTTAAAACAATCGTTACGGGCAATGAAAAATGAAAATAATTACATTGAATATTCGCTTGCAAAATTATTATTACAATATCGGAAAATGCCACATGCAACTACGCGAGTCTCTCCTTCAATGTTATTATTTGGTCGTAAAATTCGCTCAAGACTTGATTTAATTAAACCCGTTATAAATTCAAAACCCTTTGAAACTATAGTTCAAATACCTATTCGTGAATTTAAAATAGGTACAAGAGTTGCTGCTCGCAATTACGTTATAGAACCGAAATGGTTATTTGGTTGCATTGTGAGTCGTATTGGCAAACTTCATTATAATATACAACTTGATGATGGTCCTATTTTTAAAAGACATATTAATCAAATAAGATTAGTTGGTCAAAATATTAAAATAGATGAACCACCTATTTTATCTGATGTACCTATTGCTTTACCCGAAAATGACTTAATTAATTCTAGTGTAAGTGAAAATCATGATACTACTGTTCCAAATGTTGACTTTTCTACAAACGTAGGTCGTGACTCTCACACAAATATAAATACAGAATCCATAACTGGTGAAACAGTTACTTCTCCAATTCTTAGGAGATCAAGCAGAGTTAGACAAGCTCCACAAAGGTTAAATTTTTAATACTAGTTTATTTTAATATGTTTATTTTAAGAAATGTATTTCTTTTTACAAGGAGAGGTGTTATACAAATCTGGTAACTGTTCCATATTAGAAAAGGATTAGATACTGACATAAGTTTTTGACATGTATGAAGTTAAGTTTTCATGTTAAATAAATTACAATTTACTGGAAAATACTGTTTTCTTGAGTAGGTTTTTGCTACAATCACAACACAAACTATGTATTAAAAACTTTAAAAAAGATTTCATGGATTTGGATATTAAAGTTACTCCAAAAATCCATTGCGTACTTTTCCATATAATTGAGTTTTGTGACAGTACAAATAAAGGCCTAGGTGTGTTCACCGAACAAGCCATCGAGTCCTCTCACTCAGACTTTGCTGCTGTATTTAGACGATAAAGTATCTGAAAACCATCCGGACTTCAGTAAAAAATTTAAAAATTCAATAATATTTTATAACAACTCTCATATATAATTACTATTAAATATTAATTATTATTTTTTTAATGTTATAGTTTATCATACAGTTTGCGTTAAATTTTTATTATGTTTAGCTTTAGCTTTAGAAAAAAAATATTTTTGCTTTTATTTTTTCTGTACTTTTTTAATTTATTTCAATTTTGTTTAATACAAAATATAATTGCCACTTTATTTGCTTTTAATTTATTGCCTTTCCTCTGGAATTAAAAAATCCCTTCAAACCTTTCAAAAAAATATTGATTTGTAAAGTAAGTTTTCAAATGTTTTTTCTTTTTCTTCCGTCTGATATCTCTTCTTTAAGCCAAAAGTAGAGATTTTAAAGTTTTAGGCATAATGTATATACAATATATATATATATATATATATATATATA
>OY294047.1:22689489-22771628 GCA_958510825.1 Brachypterus glaber | reverse complement strand
TATTTTTTATTGAGTAAAGCAGGGTAAAATATATAATTGTACCCATTTTTAAGTTTCTAGGATTCTTCTAAATACCCAGTGAGTAGAAAAAATCAAAAAATACAGTAAAAACTACCCTTAGGAGTGAGGTTGGGGGGTTGAAATATATTTTATTGAGTAAAGCAGGGTGAAATATGTAATTGTACCCATTTTCAAGTTTCTCGGATTCTTCTAAATAATCAGTCAGTAGAAAAAAACAAAAAATACGGTAAAAACTACCCTTAGGAATGGGGATGGGTGTTGAAATATTTTTTATTGAGTAAAGCAGGGTGAAATATATAATTGTACCCGTTTTCAAGTTTCTCGGATTCTTCTAAATAATCAGTCAGTAGAAAAAATCCAAAAATACGGTAAAAACTACCCTTAGGAGTGATTTTGGGGGGTTGAAATATTTTTTATTGAGTAAAGCAGGGTGAAATATATAATTGTACCCGTTTTCAAGTTTCTCGGATTCTTCTAAATACCCAGTCAGTGGAAAAAAAACAAAAAATACGGTAAAAACTACCTTTAGGAGTGGGGATGCGGGGTTGAAATATTTTTTATTGAGTAAAGCAGGGTAAAATATATAATTGTACCCATTTTTAAGTTTCTAGGATTCTTCTAAATACCCAGTGAGTAGAAAAAATCAAAAAATACAGTAAAAACTACCCTTAGGAGTGAGGTTGGGGGGTTGAAATATATTTTATTGAGTAAAGCAGGGTGAAATATGTAATTGTACCCATTTTCAAGTTTCTCGGATTCTTCTAAATAATCAGTCAGTAGAAAAAAACAAAAAATACGGTAAAAACTACCCTTAGGAATGGGTATGGGTGTTGAAATATTTTTTATTGAGTAAAGCAGGGTGAAATATATAATTGTACCCATTTTCAAGTTTCTCGGATTCTTCTAAATACCCAGTCAGTAGAAAAAAACCTCTCAGTCAGCCAGTCAGTGTTTTAAAATCTTCCATTGTTTGGTTTGGATGTTGACAGTAGTATTTTTTGCTTTGAATCATTTTATGATTGTATCTTTGTGTCTTCAAAGGCATTTTACAACTATTTTGATTTGCTCGGTAAATTCATTTTGTTTTCGAAGCCTATTTAGCCATTTTTTTTTTCGCGGAAAAGGCAATAAAAAACTGCCTCCAGCAAAATAATACTTTCTCTTAACGGCCTAGGTAAATTAAAATCGAAAACGAAAAAATAAAAAAATAAAATATTTAAAAAAAAAGTGTTTAAAAAAATAGATTTTTTCCCTATTTTACCCTCTCACCCCAATATTTATTTATTTATTTATTTTTATTTATTATATTTATTTCAAGGAATGAACTTACAATTACAATATCTACAATCTATATAAATATACATATATACATAGTACTATAAATGAAGCATTAAATGAAATATTGTCAAGATCTATAAATTAATTTACTGGGATAATACTTTCTAAGTTAACTGTCTTAATTTTACGGTAAAATTCTTCTAAATTATATGGTTCAATTTCCAATAAAATTTTAAAAATAGTTTTTTTGAATTTTGTTCCACTAAGCATTCTCACTTTATTTGGGAGGGAGTTGTATAGTTTTACACAACCATATTGAGCACCTTTCTCGAGCATTGTGAGTCTGTGTTTAGGGAAACTATAGTTATCGTCTCTTCGGGGGTAATCTTCTTTGGGTTTAAATGCTTCAAAAAGATGTTTGTTGTTCGTAAAAAATAATAAACATTCTTGGACATACACGGCAAAAACTGTTAGTATTTTATTTTCTCTAAATTTTCCTATACAAGATTCAACATAGTCTAGTTTGCTTATTATTCTTATGGCTTTCTTTTGTGTTTTAAAAATGTTTTCCATATCCTTGTTGCTACCATAGAATATTACCCCATATCTGATGTGTGATTCAACATTTGCATGGTAAACGGTTTTTAAGGTACTTTTATTTACGTATTTGGACATTACTCGAAGACTGTAAATGGCTTTATTGATTTTTTTCAAAACGTGTTGCACATGTGCGTCCCAAGTCAGGTTTCTGTCAATGTACATTCCTAAAAATTTTGTTGTATGTGTCATGTGGAGTGTTACATCATTTATTGTTATATTCTCAGGTATCTCCAAGGTGGATCTATTTGTAGCAAAAGTCATTACATTGGTTTTGTCTTCATTCTGGATTAATTTGTTCTTTGTAAACCATTTGTTTATAACTTTTAGGATGCTGCTTGCTTTTTGTGTGTGTTCGGGAAAAGTTTTGGCAAACACCAATGCATTTGTGTTATCGGCATATCCACATACATCATAGTCTTCTCGCCTCATAATATACTCTAAGAGTTCATCAAATATATCTATGATGTCGTTGATGTATATTATGAATAACACCGGGCCGGCTATGCTCCCCTGTGCTATTCCTAATAGTAGTTCAATGATGTTAGATCTGGCGACTTCTTCTTCTGTCCTAATTTCTACCTGTTCTTTTCTTCCACTAATAAAAGAGCGAAACCACTCATGGGCCGGGCCTCTTATTCCGTATCTTTCCAACTTGATCAAAAGAATACTGATTATTAAGCAATCATAGGCTTTAGACATGTCTAGGATAGACCAAGTACAAGCTTTTTTTGGTCTATGGCATTTAGTATTTTTGAAACAAATTGGAAAATTGCCGTTTGTGTAGAGCACCCTCTTTGGAATCCTTGCTGGTTTTCTTGTACGATGTTACATTTTTCTAGGAATCATACCACTGGAAATGCCAAACCGAATAGACTGTTAAATCAGTTTAAGAAGAATGTAAATTTGTCCTCAGCTACTCTCTATCTATCACACATAACGCTTTCAAATATCTTAGAAAATGATGACAGAATACTGATGGGTCGGTAATTTTCCAGTTTTGCGGGGTCATTTTTCTTGAAAATAGGTTTCACAATGGCTAGTTTAATTCCCTCTGGGAATATTCCGAATTTAAGTGAATTATTTATGATAAAACTAGTGGTTCGATTATTTCATGTTTACACTTTTTTATTAGTGTAACAGGGATTTCGTCATCACCGCTAGTATGTTTATTTTTTAATTTATTTATTATTCTTATGAGTTCTTCTTCATCAGTAGGTCTGGCATACATAGATTGTGTGTTTGGCTTTATTTTGGTTGAAAATGGTATATCTTCTAATTGACTAGTCAATTTTACTGGTGTTTGAGTCAGATATTTATTAAAATCATTTGCAGTGTTGTCTATATTTCCTGGAACCTGGACACAGCTTTTTGTCTTTTTCTTTCCTTGTATTGTATTAACTATTTCCCAAACTGTCTTGCTTTTGTTGTCAGAGTTTTCGATTTTTCTTTGGTACATGCTGGATCGATTTTTTGTAAGCGCTTCGTTATATTTCTTCTTGGTATCTTTATACCTCTCTCTATATCTATGATCTGTTTGACTAATAATGTACAAAATATCCAGTTGTTTCTTTATATCTGCTATTTCTGGGCTATCATTCGTTGGTTTTCGTTTTTTGGACACTGGAATTCTTTTGGTAGGGAAACTCATTTTAAAATAATGTAAGAAACAGTTTATAAAGAGATCCCATTGTTTATTGACATCCTTTTTTTCAACCTGATATAGAAATTTCCATTCAACGTTTTTTAAATTGCTACAGAATTCGTTTATACTTTCCTCATCAAAAATTTTTTTATAAATAAACTTTTCCTTTTTTGGGACTTCAAAGGATAGTTTTTGAGCTGTATGATTCCCGATCATACTGTGTATGACTGTTGACTTGCATATTTCAGCATTGGTTATTATATTGTCTATGCAGGATTTTCTTGTTTGTGATATTCTGGTGGGTTCCCATATGGTGAGTTTTAGATTAAACGAATTTACTAGATTGCAAAAGTCAATTTTTCTATTGTAGTTTTCAGTGAGATAAACATTAAAGTCACCTCCAATAAAAAAAAAGTAATTTATCTAGAAGACGCTTACAAACTCGAAATTTAAATTTTTTGAGTACATGCCGAAGTCAATTAGGCCCGAAACGCAGTAAGTCACCCAAAAAAATTGCTCTAAATTGTAATAATAAGCTTTTTAAGCCGAAAAACAAGTTATTGATAAGCACAAAAATTGTCAATTTATTTTCACATTGTTGCCGCTGTTATATTTAACTCCCTACATATTAAGTTTATTGATGGAAGCTAACGTTTAGGCCAAAAAAGATAAAATTCCCTCCCAAAATACTCTGGAACAAATCCTAAAAGCTATCCAAGACTCCAAGGAGGAAAACAAATTAGCGTTTACAAATATACAATCTGAACTTCAGGAAATTAAAGGTCAACTGGAAATACAATCGAAAAACCTTGAAGTAAATTCTGAAAAGCTCACACAAATAGAAGTAGAAAATAAAGAACTTAAAAATAAAGTAAAAATCCTAGAATCTAAAATAAAGGGAAATAACATTTTCTGGCTGAAGAATCGGATTCGGACTTATTGAACTTGACAGACCTATTTAAAGAAAAATTTAGCATTGAGACAAGGCCAAAAGACTTTAATAATATATATAGACTAGGAAAAAAAGACTTGAAACAAAACTTAATGGTCCAGTTCGTCTCCAATTTAACAAAACAATTGAATTGAATTGAATTGAATTGAACATATATATAAAAATATAAGCAACCTCAAGGGGACTAATATTTCCATAGCAGAAGACCTTAATAAAGAAGAACGGGAAGAAAAAAAGTTGCTATACGTGCACTACAAAGAAGCCAAAGCTAAACAATTCAACACAAAAATAAAAAATAATAAATTGTTTATAAACGGCGAATCTTTCAGCTACGAGCAATTAAAAAATCAGGTGTCGTCAGAAAAAGTCGAATTAATAAATAAAGAAGGGATCGTAGAGCAAGAAATAGAGAATATAGAAAAGAAACGGAAAAACACGGAAACTATCCCGAAGAAAGAATCAGCAAAAAAAAAAATAAATCGACAGTAGTTTTGAGAGGAAGTATAAGGAATAAGTAATATACAACGGTATATATTTAAATGTTAAATTTGAAGTTTTAAAACGCGCATTCGCCAAAAATTTTAAATTGATTTTTAAATATATTTTTAAAAGAACTGAGTTTTAGGTTAAATTTTTATTTGTTTTTTAAGTAGTTTTATTTCGTCTTAGGTTTTAAGTTTAATTATTTATTAACATTTTTCTATTCTAGTCTAACAAAAAAAAATAAGAATAATTCCTACGTTTTTTTTTAAATTATTACATTTTACATTTTTAACTTTTTAAATTATTAATTTTTTAACTTTTTAACCTTTTAACTTTATAACTTTTTAACTTTATACATATAGTAATTTTTAACTTTTTAACTTTTAGTAACTTAGTAACCTTTTAATTTTTTGATTTTTTAATTTTTAATTTTTTAATTCTTTAATATTTTAATTTTTTAACTTTTTAACCCCTTAATTTTTTTAATTTTAACTTTTAAGCTTTTTAAATTTTTAACTTTTTAAATTATAAATTTTTTAACTTTTTAACCTTTTAACTTTATAACTTTTTAACTTTATACATTTTTACTTTTTAACTGTTCGTCTATATTATTTTATTTTATTTGTTTAGATTTAAATAGTTTAGTTATTATATTATTAGGTATTTATTAATAATTATTAGTATTAAGGTTTTTATTTATTATTAAGGGTTAAGTAAATTATTTAAACATACACATAAAAAAAAAAACTAAAAAATGGACACATTTATAAAAGATTTTCAGGAACAAATAATAAATACGGAAACAGTTAAAAATGCCATAGAATGCAATGAAGTCTTTCAAATAAATTCAAACTTTGCAAATCTAAAAATATTACATTTAAATATAAGGAGCGTAACCAAAAACTTATCGGAATTGGAAGTATTATTAGACCAATTTACAGCCAATTTTGACTGTATTATTCTTACAGAATCATGGCAGGTAAACATAGACTATATTAAATTGGACGGGTATAAAGTAATATACAGCGAGGGGAAGTTTAATCAAAACGATGGGGTTATTATGTTTATAAAAAATTATATAGATTTATCATTTAAAATAGATTATATTAACGAATGCAAAATTATACACTCAGAATTGAATTTTCACAATAAGATAATTAAAATAATAGGCATCTACCGATTACATGGTATTGATCTAAACGCTTTTTACCTGATCTTGATACATACTTCAAAAATAATATTTCAAATAAAGATTCTTGTCTGTTTGTTGGTGATTTGAATATTGATATTCTCAACCCAGTAAATACAACAAACGAATATCTAAACATAATGGGTACTTATAATTTTAAATCTTTAATAAATAAAGTAACAAGAAAAAGTGGCAACAACGAGGGTACGTGCATTGATCACATTTTCTTGAAAGATCAAAATAATTTTCAAGAATACATCATACCGATTATAATGAAAACAAGCATAACCGATCATTACCCTGTTGCGGTTCAATGGGTTTTAAAAAATCAAACACAAAAAATACAAAATAAGATTAAATTTATTAAACAAATTAATTATAAACAGCTTAACAGTGAGTTAATTAAAATAAGTTGGGACGATATACTCAATGACGAAATTGAATCTGCAACAAAAAAGTTTATTAGTTTAGTTCAGGAAAATATAGAGGCAAACACGATATAAAAAAAAATTAAACAATCACATAAAAAACGTAAGCCCTGGATATCTCAGGGTATAATTAACTCTATTAATTTTAGAGACGGACTACTAGAACAATATTATAGGACTTTGGATGAAAATCTAAAATTAGAGTACAAAACATACCGAAATAAATTAAATAAAATAATACAAAAGACAAAAATAAACTATTATAAAAACAAAATTCAGAACTGTAATGGCAATAAAGAAATGTGGGACGCAATAAAACAGCTAAAAAATGGTAATTCAAATAAAATTGAAATCAAAGCACTTAAGAAGGAAAATAATATTATTACCGATAGACAAAAGATTAGCGATATTTTTAATAAGCACTATGTGCAGATAAATTAGCCAAAAAAATTAAAAAAGTAAAAAATTATAAAGAAAATAGACTTAAAATATCCGAATCGCTTTTTTTAATGCCAACGTGCCCTCAAGAAATCGAGCTAGTCATAAAAAAAATAAAAAATGAAAAATCTGTAGGCATTGATGGTATCTCAAGTTAAATATATTAGTAGTAGTATTTCAAATCCCTTAGCTAGAATAATAAATAAAAATTTTGAAACTGGAGTATGTTCAGAGGCGTTTAAAACTTCAGTTGTAATACCGGTCTATAAAAAAGGTGACAAACTTGATCCAATAAATTACAGACCCATCTCATTAATTACAAACTTTGCCAAGATCTTTGAGACGCTCTTAAAAATCAGAATAGAAAAATTTGTTATAAAACATTTAATAATATCTGACAGGCAGTATGGCTTTCAAAAGGGGAAATCTACACAACAGGCAATTGCGACATTACTGGAAGAAATATATGAAGCTATTGATAATGGCTTGCCAGCTCTGTGTATTTTTCTTGACCTTGCGAAAGCTTTCGATACTGTCTGTCATGATAAACTCTTAAGCATTCTCTGGGATCTTGGTATAAGGGGCAATACTTTAAAATTAATAGACAGCTACCTTAAACAAAGATTACAATGTGTAAAAATTGGATCTATTTCTTTCACCAGGTTTTGGCGCACCGCAGGGGACAATACTGGGACCTCTACTTTTTATTCTTTACTTAAATAATATTTTTAGGCTTAGTATTAGGGGTAAGTTGATTAGTTTTGCAGACGACACAACCGTATTTTATAAAGGCCTAACATGGCAACAACTAATAAATATGGTAGAAAATGACTTTTCGCTGATAAAGGAATGGTTTGACCATAACTTATTAACGCTTAACATTGATAAAACCATCCATGTTCATGCCTTTCGCTTCATATTCAAATGGTCTGCCAAACCTTAATAATTTAACATTTAAAAATGAAAATCAGACTTTTACTATCAAATCTACTGACTATAAAATTTTTAGGCATTACAATTGATCCCCACTTAAAATGGGACTTACAAATAAAAAATATTAACAACAAAATAAGAAGCCTTATATCATACTTTAAAACCCTAAAAGAATATCTGGACATTAAAAACCTTAGTACTATTTATAGTGCACTGGTTGAGTCTCACCTAAGGTATGGTATTCTAGGCTAGGGAGGGGTTTATAAAAATTATATAGAGGATCTGGAAGTTACACAAAAATATATCCTAAAAATAATTTACAACAAAAACAGAACTTACCTTTCCGATGAATTATTTAAATTGGCGGGAAAAATGGACTGTAGACAACTATTTTTTCTATCATTGGCTTCGCATATCCACTCTGAAAAAAGAAAGGTCCATATAATAACTAAAACTAGAAATAAATCACACTTATCAGTACCAAAATTTATAATTCATTACCTACTGATATTAAAAACACAAAATGTATAATTAGGTTTAAAAAATTATGCAAGGATTATATTTTAGAGTTGCCAAGAAATACAATTAGTCAAACAATAGATCTAAAAAATAACCCTTCCTAAATATAAAAAATAAATGAAAAAAGAAAATACACATATATATGTGTATGTGTATATATACTACTTTCTTACCTACTTACCTTGAACTTATTATTCAGCTTTATTTATCAACTTTTTTAAAACTATATTTTAAATTTCAATATTGTTCGTCTATGTTTCTATTTGTTTGTCTCTTACCTACACATTATGTTTATTTTTGGATTTTAAAACTGTTTTTATTTTATACTCTTTAAAATTATTTAATTTTTTGTATGTTTTGATATTGGTTTAACTGTTTCTTGATATCTAATATGTTTATATATTAGTCTTTAAGTTTTTCTAAATTTTAGATTTTAAGTTTTCTATTCCATAATTAATCTCAAAGGATAGTATTATTTTGTAGTTATATTATTATTTTGTATTTATAATGCACATACAAATGCACTAGTTGCGTTTAGGTGCTTATGGCATATTTATTGTATTTTTATTCAATAAATATTATTATTATTATTATTATTATTATTATCACAATATAATGGTGGTCTCGAGTTAGTATTTCTAGCACTTTTTCAAAGTTGGTTAAGAACATTTCAAAGTCTCCCAAGCAAGGTCTATAAATTGAAACTATTATTGTTTTTACATTGTTTATTTTTAGCATACAGGCACTCAATTAACCCCTCTTTGGATAGGGCTGTTATCTTCCTTAGTTCACTCCTAAATATTCCTTGTTTAATGTATATTGCACTTCCTCCATGACTGTTCTCCTTTTCTCTACAGAAACTTGATGCCAGGTAATATTGGTCAATCCCGTATGCTGTTGGTCTTCTGTTTTAAAATGCTCGGTTATGCATATGCCTATACAATTTGGATGTTTTTTGAGTAATGCCTGCACTTCTTCGACACTATTTCCGATAGATTGGACGTTTTGATGTAGTATACACATTTCCTCAGTTCCTGGCTTATTTTTATTTGTGTTAGGTTTATTTTTTAGGTTATTTATAAAAAATTATTTGTGTTTGTTTTCTCGGTTTTTCCAGGTTGGGAATCGCTTAATTGCAGTTCCTTTGGGCCAGAATGCAATATCATATAGTTCATCCTTTTTGGTTAGTGGGGCATATACTATATATTCTTTGTGCCACTGTCCTTCCACTTTTTTTTCAATAACTTTTACTTCTTCGTTCTTAAAGCTTTCCTTTTTCTTTATGTACGCCTTAACTTTAGCTTCGGTGCACTGGTTCTGGACTCTGTATAGGTGGATCCAAGCTTTTTTTTCGATTCCTTCGAAGCCGGTTTGTTTTTCCTCTTCTGAGAGCGTTGCCGTTCCAATAAGCGTGGGGACTCGAGTTCTTCGTATTGGCTTTTCTGTGTTTGTTGTATTTTCGTTTATATTTATTTATTCATAACATCTCTTTGTTTGTTCTCTAAACTAGCAATGTTTTGTTTGTTTACATTTGAGACGCTTGTTTCTGGTTTACGTGTGTTGGTAGCCCTGCTACTGCTTGACAGCGATTCAAAATTTGGCGCTATTTGTGACGTATTTGAATTTTGAGACACGATGTTGCTAAATAACCTTGGATTTTTTTGTACATCTAACAACTGTGTAGTTTTTTATTTTCCATGTCAAGGATTTGTGATTTTTCTACCAATAACTGGTTATTTTGTTTTAAGATGTTGTTTTTATCTTGGGTTTCCTCTAGTAGTTCTTTGAGATATTTGATTTCTAGCATTAGTTTAGATTCGATTTCGCTTACTTGTCTGTTTGCTTGATCACAGCATATTATTTTGTTGTTTTCTAGAGTTGAGTACTTGCTCCTTTCTGCACAACTAATGTGGTATATGCCATAACAGTTAACACAGACACATATTTTACATTTTTTATTTTTGCAGCACTTAAAACTTGTATAATTTTCGGAGAGATCGGACGGATCGCCGTCACCGTCCGCCATCTTGGAAGGTAATATAATTAATAATTAACCTATCTAAAAAAAAATAGTTTGTATGAACCTCCCAGTCCGCACATACATGGATGCAACATCACAAAGAAAGATTGTTTAGGTAACAAGTGCCATATTACATGAGACGTAATATACATATGTATGCTACATAACATGCCCTATAACAGAAAGATTTTTTAAGTTACATGTGCCATATTACATAAGATGTAACATACATATGTATGATACATAACATGCAATATTGCATGTTATATATCATATATATGGTATGAGAACATACCAGATACATAAAATGTTATGAATTAACCATAATATGGTGACCGTATGTACAGGTTAATAATAATAATCCGGTCGACTTGAAATTTTCAGGAAAAATCCGAGGTGAAGATACCTATTATTTTTGAAAGTAATCCCACCAAAAACAAAAAATTTATGGAGGGATAAAGTTTTTAAAAAAAATCGAAAAAAGCTGAAAAAATATTCCGATTAACGTAATTTTTTAAGGAAAAATTACTTTTATTATAAAAATCAATTCTACAAAAACAAAAAATATTAAAAATTTTGAAAAAAATTTTAGTTTTTTTGAAAACTTTTTTTGAAAAATTTAATTTATATTTTTTTCAATAATTTTTCGTTTTTCAAAAAAGATCTTTAAAAAAAAATACAATTTTTTTTCATTTTTTATGATTTTTTTTAATATTGCTTGTTTAAAACTTCAGTTTGGTTCGACTCGGATAAAACTCACAAATAAGTTATTATTATTATTATTGGTTAAATCAAATTTACTTTTTTAAACTTATTTTGGAAATCTACAAATTCCCATAATCGTTGAATACGCCTATCCGCATTCATGGTATAACTATTAGGGTGGGTCGATTTTTAAATTTTACATGACCTGTAGTGGGAAAAGTTGTGTAATGTTCTTAAATGAAACGGTTTTTTTTTATTTTTTTTATTTTAATATTTAACCCCCCCGCCGGGCCCCTAAAAAAAAATTAAATCAAAATTATGAATCTAAGTTGCCTGTATTGGGAAAAGTTTTGTAATGGTTCCTTAGGCACGCAAAAAAATTATTTTTAAATTTGAAGCATGTTAAGAAACCCAGCCTATGTTTATTGAGCTCTGAGCATGATTGCAGACTTGTTTATACGTGTCGTATAATTTGAAGTGAATATTAGTTTATCCACAGTAGTCTCTGGTTTATCGCTGGCTCTCGTAATATAAAGTTGTTGGTGTGCTTAATCGTTTAAAAAATTATAATATAATAATAATATAATTATAATAATTACTATGGCGGCGGCTTTGAAGCGAGTTTCCACTCGAAAGACGATTCGCGATCCCGTGTTTGGTGAACCTCGTGACATATGTCAAACAGTATTACCGTGTTATGGTGACGTAATGCGATATTTTCTTTTGGTACAAAATGACTTAAGTGGAGATAGTTTAGGTAAAAATAAAACAGTTGCCGAAATTTCAAACATTGTTGTGGGAAAAGTACAAGAAATTTGGCGGAAAGCTAGTTTACCAACGATATCAAATCAACAGTGTATTTCATTATTGAAAAAATATCATAAACAATTTATGGATCTCAAGAAGTCTCTAAAAAAAACAAGTGATTTTGTAAAAAATAAATTACGGAGTTTCCAAATCGAAGCAAATACTAAACTTTTTGATTTATCAACGTGTAAATGTGTAGATTTTTCTTTATGTACTTGTCAGAAGTTGAGAAATGTCCCTATTCTGGAACAAGAATTTTTGAAGGACCAAAGAACTACAAGGTTGATGTTTATTCAAAATGTGGATGCCAAAACAACCAGAGTTTTAAACAAAAGACAGCAGAGAAAAGAATTGAAGGTTAAGTACAATGATGCCCAATCTGAATCAAAAACTCTGACCTGACAATGTTTTATCAGAATCAGATACATCAAAGGAGGATATAGATTGCGATGTAAACTTTAAACCAGCACCTTCTACTTCCACGTCTGTTGCAGAAATAAAAATTGCACTACCTTTACTAGCAAAGGCAATAGACCGAGCTGGATTATCAAGTCTAAAGGGTGCAATGATAGCTAGTGCAGTTCTTGAGGATGTCGGATTAATTACAAAAAATAATACATCTTATATAATCGACAAGTGTAAGTTAGATCGTGAAAGAACAAAATCTCGGCTCAATTTACAAAGAAAAAACAGACAGCACATCTTTACAAGCACTTTACTTTGATGGACTCAAAGATCGTACTCTTCAGATTGTAAATGAAGGAGGTTCATCGCATAGAATAATAGTACTAGAAGAGCATATTGTTTTAATACAAGAGTCAGAAAGCGATTATATTGGACATGTGGCACCTGAAAACGGAACTGCTAAGAAAATTGCAGCAAGCATTTTAAATTATCTTGAAGAAACTAGCATACCTACTACTGATCTAGTTGCTATTGGGTGTGATGGGACGGTGGTAAATACGGGACCACACGGTGGTGTTATACGTTTGATGGAACTACAGTTGAAACGACCCTTACAATGGCTGATATGCCAGTAGCACGCAAACGAGCTGCCACAGCGCCATTTACTCCGATACCTAGATGGAAACACTACAGGTCCTATGTCATTTTCAGGGCCTATTGGTAAGCTTCTTGAAACATGTGAACAATTACCGGTTGTCTGTTTCACGAAAATTGAAACCGAGTTACCTATAATACCTAAAAAGGATCTAGAAAACCTTAGTTCTGATCAAAAGTATTTGTACGAAATATGTCATGCCATATCTACCGGAAACTGTCCAACAAACTTAGAAACTAAATCTCCGGGCAAGATGTCGCACGCGAAATGGCTAACTACAGCAAATCGTGTGTTACGAACCTATATTGGAACTAAGGAGCCATCTGCCAATCTCAAGATTCTTACAGAATACATTCTGAAAGTGTATGCAAGGGTTTGGTTTCTTGTAAAAACTTCATCATCGTGCGCGACCGGGGCTCAGCACCTCTGGACACTGATTTATTATTCTGGAACTCAATGGCAGACACCTCCTCGTGGTGAGTTCTGGGTTATTTTGTGTCAATTATTGTTAATATTTTGTGCAAAATAAGCGAAGTGCTGCTGTAATACTAGCAAAAAGAAAATTTGGCAAAGTTTGGAGGGGTGCACCCGGGCGGCGGGGAGTCTAAACATATTAATAAATTAAAAATATTTTTTTTTGCATGCATAAGAAATCTTTACAAATCATTTCCCAATACAGGCGATATATTTTGATAATTATTTATTTTTTATTTTTTTAGGGGCCCGGCGGGGGGTCTAAACATTTAAAATTTAAAAAATTAAAAAAACCTATTTTAACTACAGATAAATACACAACTTTTCCCACTACAGGCAATTCGAAATTAAAAAAAAAGTTAAAAATCGACCCACCCTAATAACTATAATTATAATTATGTAATATCTTGTAAAATACAGAAATCAGAGATGACATCACATTGTGATTTCTTGGAAATAGAAATTAGAATTTTGAAGTTCCCGCCAAGCAATCTAGTAGTAGAGTATGGCGTCATAATTAACGGAATAGTGTTTGTTGTTGTTGTTAATTTTTGTGTTGCAAAAGCTATTTTTTGGAGAGTGTTTTATGATAGGTTAGTAATAAAACTAATTATTAGTTTATACAAGTTTTATAATCTACATAATCGTAATACTTTTTTTAAAATTAACCTCAAAATAAGATTTCAAATTATAATGGATTATACTTTTTTAGTAAATTGGAATATGCAGTTGTGTCATTTATTGGAAATGATGACGTCAGTGAGATTCCATCCCATGGGATGGATGATGTATCCCAACACAAAAAATGTTTCCCAATTAATTGCAAAAAAAAGGTACCTATTACCTATAAAAACGGATAGATAAAATAAATGGAGAACATTTGAAGTCATTGTGGTATGTTAATCTATATTTATGGGTAAGCTGTTTGCTGAGAATTATCAGGTTCTATGTCACAACTTTGATGAAAAAGAGATATACTTTTTTTATTTATTTATCCTCAAGGAGTTGGGATCCTTAATGTAAAAGGCTGAAGAAAACTAAAACTTGTTCTAAATGTATTTTGCGAGCTAAATCTCCTGCGAAATCTTGTGTACCACCCTCGCGAAATCTTGCGAAATTCCCGAAATCTTAAATAATTTAACACGTTGGCTATCATGAGAGTCACCGGCGACTCTCGGTATTTTTTACACGGTACCATCAGGGAACGTTCAAATATTATGTAACGCAAATTGTACCAAAATTCATACACTTCATACCCCGGTTTTCGCATTATTTAAGGCTGTAGAGATTTCATATTTTGGCTACCCCCCCTAACACACCCCCTATTAGGGGGGTAGGCAAAATATGAAATCTCTATAATCTATAATAACGCGAGAGCCGGGGTATGAAGTGTATGAATTTTGGCACAATTTGCGTTACATAATACTTGAACGTTCCCTCACCGGCTACTCTCAGTAGCATAGGTTAACATAATATTGTAACTCTTAAACTGCCGAAACAAAAGCATCCATATTATAGGTGTGGTACACCAGAAGTACTACTTATGTCATATTTCAGTGGGACGCGGTAATATTGGTGAAAAAAGTTGTAAAAATGTTTTATTAATATCACAGTTACACAAACTAAAGTTGGATCTCCGACAGACTCGTCTAGTCTGTCTGCCGCTTAATCCGAGTCGGAGTTTAAAAATTGGGTCCCATTTTCAAAATAAACTCAAAAAAACATCCTTTTTGTACTCTTTTGCTAGGTTTTTTGAGGTCTTTTAAAAACTTTTAAATTTCGACCTCACATTCGCATTCAGCGGCTCAAAATATATAGGAATTGACTAGTCGAGTCCTTCGAAGATCCATTTTTTTTGTGTGGCGCTGTATTTATTTTATTCTTAGAGATTTTAAATGAATTTTTTTTTGTGTAATTTACGCAAAAACGTATAATATATATATACTAAGTATATTATACTTGAAAATGTAAAATTATTTAGTTTTTTTTTAGACTTTGCGAGAAATCTTGCGAAATCCCCCAAAATATTTCAAAATCCTGCGAAATCTTGCCAACTCCCGCGAAATCTTGCCAACTCCCGCGAAATCTTGCCAAATCTTGGGTAATGCAAAATTTGGTGTACGCGAGTTCGTATGAGATTTACCCCTCGAAAAATGCATTATTACGTTTTTTTTTTTAATTTTAAATATATTTTTTTTTCAGAATAGGTTTATTTATTTTACGTTTTTAAAAAAAATGTACAAACAGTTACCTTTTTTAAAATATATTTTATTCAGAATATGTAATATGTAGTTTTAATTTTTTTGTGTGTATACCTAGCAGGACAACCGAGTGTCAGTTTAAGATATATTTTTATTTTTGCAAAATAAACGAAATTAAGACTTCGACCGGACCCTGTAGATATCGACTTTAGATTTCGAATAGGTAAGTGGCACACAAATATGTATTTCATATTTGTGTATCATTTACCTATTCGAAATTGGAAGTTTATATTTGCCGGGGGAATTTAAACGGACATTATAACATCCATGTTACATATCACCCATATAATTTTAATGTATTAAAGACCTCTCATCCATATGGCAAGGGATAACTTATGATGTATTTGGTATGTTTCTGCTACATATCAAGGAGTATAAAAACGACATGGCTGATACCTCTCATCCATATTGCAAATGTTATATAATATGTTATGTACCTGGTATGTAGCTGATATGTTACATGTTATGTACCTGATACATAATTTGAGGCGGAATTGTTAAAGTCCAAGGACTGTACATGGACTATAAAAATAACATGGCTGCAACATCACATAGAACAGTGGTTATGTACCTGCCATGTACCTGCCATGAATTTGTGCGGACTGGGCTAGGCCTATAGGGAAAGGTATAGTTTTATTGGCAGCAGTATTTTTTGTTTTAAAGCATTATATGATTTTATATTTGTGTCTTCGAAGGCATTTTAGAACTATTTTGATTTGTTCGATAAATTCACTTTTTTCTTCGAAGCTGTTTAGACAATTTCTTTTTTCGCGAAAAAGCAATAAAAGAACTGCTGCCAATAAAATAAAACTTTCTCTTATAGGCCTACGTTCATTAAAACCAAAAACCAAAAAATAAAAAAAAAAATAAAAAAATTATTTTTTTAAATCATTTTTTTAAATTGAAAAAACAGTGTTTGAAAAAAATGTTTTCACCCTATTTTACCTTTTACCCTAATTTGATTTTTACAAAAACAATCCCAGCCTAGAACTTTGGATAATTGACCTATTGTCTGTTGAAGTCTGTTGAAGTCTTTAGCCTGAAGCGTTCTTGAGTTATCGTGGTCACAAATTTACCGAACACACAGACCGACCCACAGACAGACTTTTTTTACGAAAATAATATTTTTTGGCAATAAAACGTCCAGAAACGTATAAAAAGGCAATAAAAATCTTTTGAACATTTTACTAACGCAAGAATTTCCTTGAAGAAAGTAACTTAATCATATATTGCCGTAGCAACTTTACCCTCATTGATTAATAGCAATAATTATACTGTCGTTTTCATTTTACTAAAAAAGAATAAAAAAAGAATTTTTGATTTTTTTTATATTTTAATTTTTTTTCTGTTTTTGATTTTTCTCCACAGGGGAAAGTATTATTTTTTTTGGCAGCAGTTTTATTATTGCTTTTTTGCGAAAATAGAAATAGTCTATGGGCTTCGAAGAAAAAAATGAATTTATCGAACAAATCAAAATAGTTCTAAAATGCCTTCGAAGACACAAATATACAATCATATAATGCTTCAAAGCAAAAAATACTGCTGTCAACAAAACAACACCCTATCCCTAACATCCAAACTAATCTTTTAGAAAAACTAAATAGAAAAGACTAGTACTAGCTACTATTCATACTACTATATAGTATAGTATTCCGTATAATAGCTATTAATAATTTGGGTACGCCACTCGCCTACCGGCTCGTGTCGCAAAATTCACCTTCACTCAATAATATACTATTAATGAACTTGTCTATAAAAAAACTTGGCGTGAGAGGCATTTTTTTAAAAAGGTTTGGATAAATAGAGACTATATCCAAAAGTTTTGATCAAAAAGTGGTCAATTATCGAAAGTTCTAGACTGGATTGTTTTTGGTAAAAACCAGATGGGGGTAAAAGGTAAA
The DNA here is from genome assembly GCA_958510825.1 of Brachypterus glaber. Classification (NCBI taxonomy): domain Eukaryota; kingdom Metazoa; phylum Arthropoda; class Insecta; order Coleoptera; family Kateretidae; genus Brachypterus; species Brachypterus glaber. The sequence continues at coordinate 22,753,917 of OY294047.1, read as the reverse complement.
ATAGGGTGAAAACAATTTTTTTCAAATACTGTTTGATTTAAAAAAAAATATTTTATTTTTTTTTTATTTTTTTTGGTTTTTGGTTTTAATGAACGTAGGCCTATAAGAGAAAGTACTATTTTGCTGGCAGCAGTTCTTTTATTGCTTTTCCGCGAAAAAAGAAATTGTCTAAATAGGCTTCAAAGAAAAAGTGAATTTATCGAACAATCAAAATAGTTATAAAATGCCTTCGAAGACACAAATTAAAAAAAAAAAGACTCCTTGGGGAAAATAAAAGTTTTACCCCCCAAAAGCACATGACAAAAGAAAGGTCCTCAATTTGTATGACTAGAAAACAAACAACAAATCCGGAAGCACAGTGCAACTCACACTGTGGGCTTTTTGTAGTAGTAACTAGTCTTTTTCATTTTTTCTAAAAAAATATTAGTTTGGATGAACCTAGGCGTATAGGGATAGGATTGTTTTTTTTGGCAGCAGTATTTTTTTCTTTAAAGCATTATATCTATATCAATCATATATATATAGCAATCATGATTGTATATTTCTGTCTTCGAAAGCTATTTTAGAACTATTTTGATTTGTTCGATAAACTCATCTCTTTCTTCGAATGAGTGAAATAGGTAAAATAATTTTAAATTTTGATTTTTTGTTATTTAACAAAAATTCTGGTACGTAACACATAAAATGTGATCATACCTAACCTCAGAAAACGCCAAGTAAAATCTAATGCATTAAAATATACCCACCTGTTGTGAAAAAATATTAATTATATCTTTTTCATTTATAGTATGTCCCAACTGTCTAGAATCAGCTATCAAAGCGTATTTCAAAACATATGGCTGCATCGGATTTCTTGTAAAAATAAAGCATATATCTAGGCAACATCGCATTGGGTCACTTGGTAAAGAAATTATATTTAATATATACAAAAGGGTGCCTAAACAGAAAAATTTATCTAGGGGCCTGAACGACACTTTTTGTATATACACTGGGGGTAACTAACGACGACAATTATCTAGGTGCCACTTGATAAGAAAATTATGTATATATATATACAGGGTGTTCCGTGAGGACTTTTATTTATATATATATATATATATACACGGTGTATTTAAAATAGCGTCGGAAATTTTAACAGATGATTCTACATCATAAAATATGACAAAAAGTTCCTATAAACATATGTCTAAAAATGCGTCATAAGGGAGCTACGCCCCTTTGAAAGTGGATAAAAAAATCGGATTTTATCCAATAACTCAGGAACCCTTTGAGATATATCAACGAGGTTTTGCACGTCAACTAATCCTACCAAGGCCCGTTTTTGTGTGTTATTTTCATGTACTTATTTCAACCAGGGGTGTGCGAAACGGGGGGGGGGGGGCTTATCAGTTTTTCGTCCCAAACTTTTTTCTGTGTAACTTTTTTGCAATTTTATTTTTGAAATATGATTCCTCAGGTCAAAATACATGAAAAAGGTACTCTTGTAATACTGTAGGATTAACCGTTTTCGAGAAAAATTCATTTGAAGGTAAAATTTCACGATTCGAGGACGAAAAATTAAATACTAAAATGTTGAAAACCAAAATTTTAATGATTTTTGTTATATTTTATGATGTAGAATCATCTGTTAAAATTTCCGACGCTATTTCAAATACACCGTGTATATATATATATATATATATATATATATATATATATATATATATATATATATATATATATAAATATATATAAATTTAAAGCACATCATCAATCAAATTCATGCAGTACTTTTTAAGTTAACTGAAAAAATGAAAACTTTCAGGAAAATCCTGATATCTCTAAACCAGAAGTAAAAATTAAAAAAAATAAAAAAGAAAATATTCATAATAAGAAAAGCTTTAATAATTTAATAAACAGTTGCAGTGGCGTACCATGCAAGTCCTAGAGGATGGGGTAAAAAATATAGTTGTACATTATTTGTTGCTGTTAATACGAAAAAAAAAATTAATAATTCGTAAAACAAACAAAAGTAGAGAATGTTTAAGCTTTAAAACAAAAAGGAATCAGTCAAATCCATTAATTACTTTTGGAAATATTTGAATTTAAAAAATGTCAATTTTTTAGGTGTCCGGAATTTAATGTGCGGCAGTGTACATACATTAGGGGAGTGAAAACTTAACTAAAAAACTTTAACTCTAAAATAATAAAAGATTTTTTGGTAGTATGTGTTCATGATCAATGATATAACATAAACTGTTAATCATAGGTATTCAAAACGAAAAAAAAGCGTGTATACCTTACAATTATGTTTGTTAACATTAAATTAGACATCATCCTTGTTTATTTTAGGTCATTTTTAGTAAAGTTAGAATGCGAAAACTAATTTACGAACACTTTACAAAAATTACTAGTCCCTGGTTTTTACCATGAACCCATGGGCTTCTTTAATGTAAATATTTTACTTTTTTTAATAAATACATAAAGATAAATATGAAAATTAATAAAACTATTTTTTTTAACATTTATTTATGACCTAAAAACTACAAGAAAACTGGTGACTAGGCCTAATAGTAATATAAATAAGTACTAAGAATTAAGATATACAAATTTAGATACGGACCGAAGAAGAATTTTGTGATTATTTAAGTTTATGCTCTCAACTAAAGTTAATAAACTTGCCTGAAAATTTTATTTTATAAAAATAAGACCCCAGTATTTTTAACATAATAATTTTCTAATAAAAAACATTCACTTTTATTATTTTTAGTCTTATTTTGTTATGAATTTTATGCCACCTAAAATACGACTAAAATATTTTGGTGCATTTATACCCTTTTACTGCCAAAATATTCTTCAACTTTGCTTGAAGGCAGAATAATAATGTAAATATTTTACTTTTTTAATGATTACGATAAATTTAAATATGAACATTAACAAAACTTTTATTATAAGAATTTGGATATGGACCGAAGAATAATTACCCTGGTAGAAAAGTACATAAATCTAACTTAACATAACATTAGATTAGTGACATTTTTATGTTTAGTCTCAAACGTTATACAAAAACGTTATAAAATATATAAATCTAACCTTAAAAACTAACGTTTGATAAAAACGTTATAAAATATATAAATCTAACCTTAAAAACTAACGTTTGACAAAAACGTTATAAAATACATAAATCTAACGTTAGTTTCCTAACCAAATTCTAACCTTTTTCTAACCTTATTCTAACTTTAAATATTTTTTTAAATTTTCATTATTAATACGTAAGCTATAGTAGAAAATACTCATTTCAGACAGCTATGTGCCTAGGTTTAATAATTATTTATTATTTCTATAATAAGTTTAAAAAAATATCCCCCAAAAGTCAAAATTATAGTAAGTCTGGCAACGCTGTACTAGATATAATTAAAAAAAAATATTTTAAGACTAACTAAATATAAAGTTTTTCTGAGAGGTAAACGTATTTATCGAAGTATAACAGGATATTACACGAAAAATATTTAGGGCCACCTAAAAAGATGGCTATTTTATAAATAAATGTAACGAAATTATGTTTAAAAATATTATGATTGTTAAAATATATTAAGATTTATTTATATGAATAAATTTATCTCCAGCTGCCATTTTATGATGCAGGTAGAAATTTCCTAGTTGGCCACGCCCCCTCCGAAAGTTAGAAATTAAACGTACTTATAACGTATTTCTAACTTAAAAATCTAACGTTAGATTTACGTTTGTAACTAACGTTAGATTCTAACGTTAAAAAGCGGGACATTTTCTACGACTGCTTTAGAATGTAGGCAAATACACACACTTTTTAAACACAGAATGAATCCATTCTAGCTCTAGATACGGTATGAATATTCCGTATCAAGTGTTAGAATGAGCACATGTAGTGCCATCTCTTGTTTATAAAAGTAAACAAAACTGTAGCAAAATTAGCAAAAATATATTTATTTTACCATGAAATATCGAATAATTTAATGCAATTTAAAGTTTTGCTTTAAAATTACATAAAGTTTATTAGTTTTTCTTAATATTTGAACAGTTTTTTATCAATTTAGTTCAAAACAAAAAATCTATTAATTATATGGAGCACTGTTGCTACCTATAAATATTATCATTAACTATACAGTACATGTCTAAAGTCCCCCCCACATTTAACTTTTGAACGCCTAAAGATATCAACATTGAAATGCTGAACGCGTAAATAACACAACCCAAATATTTTTTTGGTATATATAATAGCTTTAGGAGGCACAATAGAAGCAGGGGGCAAGGAGGAACATTTTTTTATATAAAAAGGGGGGTCGTGTGATATTTCATTTTAAAGCTTATTAAGTTGTCTTTTCGACCATATAATTTTAATTTTTTAATTTTTTTTTGTAGGTGTTAAATTTTTATATATTTTTTTTTAAATGCGACTTTCTTGGATTTTCTTTGACATTTTCATTTACATTATTAAAACTTAGTTTAAAAGTTATAACTTACGTTTATTTATTATGAAAAATAAATATTTTTTCACGAATTTTTTTAAAATGTTAACAATATTTTAACCCCACAAAAAGTTTAAAAAATTTTTTCACGGCATTCCTTAAATTCTTTTTGTGGTCGTCTCATATTAGTTGATTTATTATTTATAAATTAAATTATTATAATAAGTTTCCGTTACATAAACATCATTAATTTTCCCCTAAAACTTTTTTAAACAATTTTCTTACACAGGAAAATCCAATATTTTTGTCCAAAAAGTTAAATTTCTGTGGACGTCCAGGGACATAGATCATTTATAAGCCAAATTTTAAATTAAGTATAACTTTATATATAAATAATAATTTTCCCGTAAAACTATTTAAAGCAATTTTCTCACAGAGGAAAAAAAAATATTTTTCTCCGAAATATAAAATTTCTGGAGTGAACTTCCCGGGACGTAGATCATTTAATGCCAAATTTTAGTTTAAGTATAACTGTATACAAAAATAATAATTTTCCCCTAAAACTTTTTAAACCAATTTTCTTACACAGAAAAAAACAATATTTTTGTCCAAAATGTTAAATTTTTGGAGTGGATGTCCCGGGACATAGATCATTGGTATGCCAAATTTCAGTTAAAGTATAACTGTATACAAAAATAATATTTTTTTCCTAAAACTTTTTAAAATAATTTTCTCACAGAGGAAAACCCATATTTTTGTCCGAAATATCAAATTTTTGGAGTGGACGTTCCGGGACGTAGATCATTTATATGCCAAATTTTAGTTTAAGTATAACTGTATACAAAAATAATAATTTTGCCCTAAAATTAAAAAAAAAATCCAAACGAAAAACCAATATTTTTGTGCAAGATCTTAAATTTTAGTAGTGGGCTTCCCGGGACGTAGATAATTTTTATGGCATATTTTAGTTTAAGTATAATTTTATACAAAAATAATAATTTTTCTATAAAAATTTTTAAAAATAAATCATTCATATGCCAAATTTTAGTACGAGTATAACTGTATATCAAAAATATTATTTGTCATTAAAACTTTTCAAAACATTTTTCTCACAGAGGAAAAACCAATATTTATCTCGAAAATGTTAAATTTCTGGAGTGGACGTCCCGGGTCGTAGATCATTCATATACCAAATTTTATTCATAGTGGTTGTGCATACAAAAAATAAAATATAACTTTATTTTTAAACCATGTTAAAAAAATTATTTTTTTTAAATTTTTTTAGTGTATTTATAAAAATAGAAAATAGATTAGTAGATTAGTAAATCTACGTCTATATCGTCCATTTTAATTCTATTAGTTTTTTAAAAAAAAGGTCCTTTGCATTCGATATATATTAAAATATAGCTAAAAAACTAGCAGAACAACTTTAAAGAACCGTCTTAAATTAAGTAATTTTAAAGCATTTAAGAAAAGTCGTATTTCAAGGCCAATTAGATTTTTCCAAATATTAATTTTAGGTTAATTTTATTTATTAAACCCTTAGTTCTAACTTTCATTTGCAACTTTTCAATTTTTTATATGATTTTACCGGATATAGACTTTTGTTCCTCTAGAAAACCAATATTGATCACTGTGTGTCGCCCAGAATATTTCCCAAATAAGATAATCTTAATCAAAATCGTCAATATCGGATAAAGCGTTTGGCTTCAGGAGATAATATATAAACATACCTAGACTGTAAAAAACGGAACCTTTTCTTTTTCGAAATAGTGTCTGTTCTTTGCATTTACAAACCGTAAAGACCAGTTTCTTTTATTTTTAAGTGATTTTGGTAATTTAGTGATAAAAAAAGTTACTGGACAAAAATCGTTTTTTTTTTACTGTAGAAATACCCATATGTCGCCCTCTCTCTAAACTTGCACTATCCCAGTGACAGAATAGTATATTCTATAACTAGTATGGAATAAACAATATTCCGCGCGAGCGGAAAGTTTGTCATACGAGCCGGTCCCGCGAGCGCGGAATGACTATTCCATACGTGTTGTAGACTATACATTTTCGTCGACTGCAAATATGAAACACTCTATGGCTTTAAACTGCGGACAAGGTTAAAAACAATGTTTTTTGTGACTCGGCAATGTAAATGCAACAAAACACATATTTTTAAATAAGCAAATAATGTTATTTAATAATTTTATTAAATCAGTACTTAAAAAAGATTTTTATTTAATTGTAGTACATATTTACAAATTATAATGAAAAAATTGAAGGTTATGTCAGATTGTTGTGACAGATATCAGGTTTAAATATTTAAATAGATTTTTTGTTTTGAACTAAATTGATAAAAAACTGTTCAAATATTAAGAAAAACTAATAAACTTTATGTAATTTTAAAGCAAAACTTAAAATTGCATTAAATTATTCGATATTTCATGGTAAAATAAATATATTTTTGCTAATTTTGCTACAGTTTTCTTTACTTTTATAAACAAGAGATGGCACTACATGTGCTCATTCTAACACTTGATACGGAATATTCATACCGTATCTAGAGCTAGAATGGATTCATTCTGTGTTTAAAAAGTGTGTGTATTTGCCTACATTCTAAAGCAGTCGTAGAAAAATATAACTACGAGTTCTATTTGAATGTGAACAATCTCGCATAATTTGGATTAAACTTCCTACAGGTAAGTCGTTTAATCCTTAATTATTCTTCGGTCCATATCCAAATTCTTATAATAAAAGTTTTGTTAATGTTCATATTTAAATTTATCGTAATCATTAAAAAAGTAAAATATTTACATTATTATTCTGCCTTCAAGCAAAGTTGAAGAATATTTTGGCAGTAAAAGGATATAAATGCACCAAAATATTTTAGTCGTATTTTAGGTGGCATAAAATTCATAAAAAAATAAGACTAAAAATAATAAAAGTGAATGTTTTTTATTAGAAAATTATTATATTAAATATACTGGGGTCTTATTTTTATGAAATAAAATTTTCAGACAAGTTTATTAACTTTAGTTGAGAGCATAAACTTAAATAATCACAAAATTCTTCTTCGGTCCGTATCTAAATTTGTATATCTTAATTCTTAGTACTTATTTATATTACTATTAGGCCTAGTCACCAGTTTTCTTGTAGTTTTTAGGTCATAAATAAACGTTAAAAAAAATAGTTTTGTTAATTTTCATATTTATCTTTATGTATATATTAAAAAAAGTAAAATATTTACATTAAAGAAGCCCATGGTAAAAATCAGGGACTAGTAATTTTTGTAAAGTGTTCGCAAATTTGTTTTCGCATTCTAACTTTACTAAGAATGACCTAAAATAAACAAGGATGATGTCTACTTTAATGTTAACAAACATAATTGTAAGGTATACACGCTTTTTTTTTGTTTTGAATACCTATGATTAACAGTTTATGTTATATCATTGATCATGAACACATACTACCAAAAAATCTTTTATTCTTTTAGAGGTAAAGTTTTCACTCCCCTAATGTATGTACACTGCCGCACATTAAATTCCGGACACCTAAAAAATTGACATTTTTTAAATTCAAATATTTCGAAAAGTAATTAATGGATTTGACTGATTCCTTTTTGTTTTAAAGCTTAAACATTCTCTACTTTTGTTTGTTTTAAGAATTATTAATTTTCTTTTTTCGTATTAACAGCAACAAATAATGTACAACTATATTTTTTACCCCATCCTCTAGGACTTGCATGGTACGCCACTGCAACTGTTTATCAAATTATTAAAGCTTTTCTTATTATGAATATTTTCTCTTTTATTTTTTTACATTTTTACTTCTGGTTTAGAGATATCAGGATTTTCCTGAAAGTTTTCATTTTTTCAGTTAACTTAAAAAGTACTGCATGAATTTGATTGATGATGTGCTTTAAATTTGAAGCTTAACCGAGTTCTAATCAAGTTTATCAAAAACATAAATTGGGTTTGAAAAACTTGAGTAGAAGAAAAAATAGGCCACTCCGTCCGGCGGCAGTTCTTACTTCAGTGGCATTGCAAGAAGAATGGGCACAAATATCCCAACAGAATATTGTCACCCTCATTCAAAGCATGCCACGTCGTTTGAGGGAGGCTATTAGAGCTCGTGGTGGTAATACTAATTATTAATTTTGTTTTGTGTTAGTTTGTTATTGTGTTATTTTATTGTTTTAAGTTTTCATAAAAACGTTCATTTTAATTTTTTGCGGTTTTTAATTTATTTTTTTGTTAAGGGATATTTTTGCTCCATTTTTTTAAGTGTCAACATAAAATTTCACTTAGTAAGTACAATTTAAAACATTCCATTGTTTCTCAGTAATTAAAACAACAATTTTCTAGGTTTTGTTTTCTGGTTTAGGAGATATCAGCATCTTCCTGGAAGTTGTCATTTTTTCAGTTAGCTTAAAAGTACTAAATCAGCAGAGTTTTTTATTGGAAGCTCATGTCTTTTACTTCTTATACAGTTTCTTCATCCCGGGGCAACTTTCTATTGCCGTCTGACGGAGGCTTAACGGTGATTTCGCAGAACTGTAGCCGGACGGAGTGACCCTATTTTTTCTTCTACTCAAGTTTTTCAAACCCAATTTATGTTTTTGATAAAGTTGATTAGAAGAAAAACGTAACTCGGTTAAACTTCAAATTTAAGGCACAGCATCAATCAAATTCATGTAGTACTTTTTAAGTTAACTGAAAAAATGACAACTTTCAGGAAAATTCTGATATCTCCTAAACCAGAAGTAAAAATGTAAAAATATAAAAAAGAAAATATTTATTGAAACTGTGGTAATAAAAAAGATTTAATAATTTAATAAACAGTTGCAGTGGCGTACCATGCAAGTCCTAAAAGATGGGGTAAAAACATAGTTGTACATTATTTGTTGCTGTTAATACTAAAAAAAAATAATAATTCTTAAAACAAACAAAAGTAGAGAATGTTTAAGTTTAAAAAAAAAGAATCAATCAAATCCATTAATTAGTTTTCGAAATATTTGAATTTAAAAAATGTCAATTTTTTAGGTGTCCGGAATTTAATGTGCGGCAGTGTATTTAAGTTATTTATTTTACTGGTTTATTAGGCAATTGATTAAGCATCAACATATGCAATAATCTAATTTTTGAACAAAAATGCACTTATACCCTTTTACTTCCAACCCTCTCAATATATAATTGCTCTAATATATTATGCAATCTGGAAATGTGTGAAAAGAAGAACAAGAAGTAACTGTACCATAATATTTTATCGAGTATTTTATAATCACCATCAGCAGTTTGCTGAAGGCAAATGTCCTTTAAATTAAGTTTTTTTATCCCCTTTAAATTAGTTTCTAGCTTCAAGTTTGTATAGTTACAGTATTATTAATTTGAGCCATTTCGCGTCAATGACTATTTATATCGTAAAAAATCTAAAACAGAAAATAAAATTAAAATGTTCTTATCAGGCGCACCTATTTCTAGATGCGCTGGTAAGGCATTGCGTTTAAAATAATACTTATCTGCTATATCTTCTTTACCCAAAAAATATTATTAGTCAATACCTTACCAAAGTTTAAAAATTTTGCCTAAATAGAGAATTTTCAATAAAATTATAGATTCTAAGTTTGTATAGGTTATATTACTGTTGTTCATAAAGTTCCAGATATATTACATAAAAACTCTTTTTATTAATGTACATATGGCATCCAAAACACTTTATTGGTGCAATTATATCAAACATTTACTTGACTATTTCACAAACAATATATCGGCGAATCAAAACCTTACATTTTTAGTTTCTTGACCAATCAGATCAAAATGAATCTTATAATTTTTGCACATGTGCAATTATCACTTGGTTACTATGGAAACAAGAAACTGATAGTTACTGACATCTTAATAAATGTTGTATTTTTGTAAAATGTGTTTTTAATTTGTGAAGCTTACCCTGGTAGAAATTTAACGTTAGAATAACGTACGTTATAAATTATGTACAAATGTCCCGGTTTTTAACGTTAGAATCTAACGTTAGTTTCAAACGTTATTCTAACCAAAATCTAACGTTAGATTTTTAAGTTAGAAATACGTTAGAAGTACGTAAAAATCTAACGTTAGATTTTTAAGTTAGAAATACGTTAGAAGTACGTAAAAATCTAACTTTCATTTAAAAATTTTACAGGGTCATTGACCTTTTTGTTTAAAAAAAATACAGGGTCATTGACCTTTAATTGGTTCATTGACCTTTAATTGGTTCATTGACCATGCCTATTTTTTCTTTTTAGTTTTGTTTTCCTTTTTTTTAGGCTTACATTGTGCTATTTCGGTGATATGCAATTTTATAACTAATTTTGCTAGACATCAAAATCAGGGATTGATTGGTTAATTTTTTTTTCTACATACTTGCATATCGCCAAAATTGCATAATACAAGACTTTACATTCAAAAAATCGCAAAAATATTTATTAAACATTTTTAATTATGGTCTGTTTTTTTTAAGCAAGGTAGTAATTTAAAAATGACAGGTAATATTTTTACAACAAGTTTAAATAGTGTATGTTTGTGTATAGAATATAGTTATGTTTTATAAAATAAGCTACGCAGTATATTCGCACATCCAATAATCGAATCTGTTTTAAAAATATTCACTGTGCGATTTTTAATTTACTACCTTGCTTGAAAAAACAGACCATAGCAGCAGCAGCAGCAGCAGCAGCAGCAAATATCTAATAGTTGTTGCTGGGATACAATTTTCCTTTAGGATATCCAACCTTGATTATTATTATAATATGTCTGAATAAAGAAATTTACAGCAATCTAAACTTTCTTTAATAAATATAATATAAATCTATCTATTAGATATACTTGATGTAGCATATAGCCATTGATCTCATACCATCTAGTAATACAAACAAACACAATTATCTATATTGCATTGCTTAACATTTATTAATAATTAGAAGTAAGTAATAACAAAGTATATATTGTACGTGTGCGTTACTTTTACCGACCACCATTGCTTCTTGTCTAATTGGTTGTTCACATGCACTACGGGTATTGCAGTGTTGCCTAGATTTCTCAGGGTGCATATCATTATTCTAATACTATCAATCTTAATCTAATCTCTCCAAGTCGTCTTGATAAATAATAATAATAAGTATATCCAAATTTCAATTCCAATATCTCCACGTCGTCACAATAAAACAGGTTTCTAAATTTCTAGCTCTCTATCATGCTAATCTTGAATACAAATTAAGTTTTAGTGACTTTCCAACGCAAACCAACAGTTAGTCCTGTTAGTAGAAAGTCTACACATTATAAAATCATTGACAGTTAAATCTAAGGTGCTAGGTTTCGGAAGATAATGGACTTTTTTCATTAGAAATGACCACAGTCTACTTAATAGTTCTTCATTTTATATTGTTTTAGCTTATTCTATATAGATTTTGATCAGAGAATTTAAATCCATTCTATTTATGTGAACGGATTTAAAATCTCTGACCAAAATTTATATAGAATATTCTAAAACAGTATAAAATAAAGTTTTATCAAGTCCGCTATGGTAATTTTTAAGGAAAAAAAAGTTCATTATCCGAAACCGAGCACCTCAGATTCTACTGTTAATAATTTTATAATGTGTAGACCTCCTACTAGAAAAATTAACTCTTGGTTTGCGTTGGCAAATCATTAAAACTTAATTTGTATTTAATTAGCGTGCTATGTCATCATAATCTAATCTAAAATATTTTACATGTCACTGTCATTATCTCTGGCATGTGCAGCTGACTTCTTTCTTTGATTCTTGTGTTTGCATGTCCAAACCAGTTCCATGCCGTGCATTTAAATATTTCCGTTGTACATTTGGGATGCTCTCTTCGAACACAGCTAAAATATTAAATTAATAGTTAGTTCTACGTCGAAAGTTCGGTGGACAGGTGGTTATATTAGGGACACTATATCAGTAAAGACATAAACACAAAAAACTTAGTCTGTATTATTAATGGGGGGTTTTCATTTAAGATTTTAAAGTTGGGGTGATTGGACCCTGATAGCACAAACATTCTAAGAATATTCTAAGATGTTTCTAAGCATATTCTTTCCTTCTTAGAATGTTCTAAGAATATTCGTAGAATAAAGTGTGCTATTAGGCGAGACAAGAGTACAAAACGTACAGGCCAATTTACAAAATATTAGCTCCGTTTTGTTTTCGTTTGGCCGCCCTGTATAAATATATTTAATATAAAATTTTATTCTATATTATTTTAAAATTTTGTAACATTTATGTCTGAATATAATATACCCACTTAACTATGCTTTCGCGAGAGAATCGAACAGTCGATCTCCAACACATCTTTGATTTAAATGATATTTTTTTTCCTTATTCCTACAACTAACTACGAGTCAAATCTAACATTTTTCTTTGCTTGGACCAAAACTTTGGCCTCTAGGACCAAAAGAGTTTTAGGTCCCCAAAAAAGATAAAATTTTGTTTTTGCGTATATATAAATTATTTAAACACCTATCAACTTTATTTCTGGTATGTGTATGACTTTCATGGATTACTAGATTTTCACGAAAAAAAAAAGTTTAAATATTTGCCTAGAGATGGCGCTGTGGTCATTTTTTCTAAAAATATTGACCATTTTTATGATCTATGAACTCGAAGAAGCATCGCTGCGAAGAAAAAGTGGATATGGTGCATTAAACTACAATTTTTTTTTTGTTATTTGCCGTAGAGACTGACTAGGGGTAATTTGATTCCTTTCGGCAAAATCAATTTTAAAGTGACTCTGCACGTAGGCATTGAATTTAGTTTTTTGGGTATATAAAAATTAATTCAGTACTCATTAACTTTATTTTTGGTACGTATATGACTATCATGAATTACTAGATTTTCACAAAAAGTTTGAATATTTGCCTAAAGGTGGCGCTGAGGTAATTTTTTCCAAAAATATTGACTATTTTCATGATCTATGAACTCGAAGAAGCATCGCTGCGAAGAAAAAGTGGATATGGTGCATTAAACTACAATTTTTTTTTTGTTATTTGCCGTAGAGACTGACTAGGGGTAATTTGATTCCTTTCGGCAAGATCAATTTTAAAGTGAATCTACACGTAGGGGTGTTCCTTACATTGTTTACTAGGATAAGCTTATTGATGTGCTTATATACATTAAAACTGCACATAATACTGCACATTAACTCTAAAAAAAGTTATTTCCTTCTAGTTCTGAATCTGAGATTCAGATGGCACTGCTTTATCTTTATAATTTCCTAGAAATAAGAGATTTAATGTAAGTGCGCTTTCAAGAATAGATGCTATTTTTACTAATTTGGGGTCGACAAATAAAATAAAAGGTTGTTTCATAATAAAAAGTACTATTTGACTAAAAATTATAAATATAGTATATATTATAATATAATTTATATACATATTTTTAAATAAAGTTATCAGTTGCGAGAAAATACGACGTGCAGTCACCGCTGATTGAATCAACAATTTTTTTTTAAATGTCTTTTAAAATCAAAAAATCAAGTAGCTACTTGGCTCTAAAGTTGCAAGACTACCAGCTAAACGGAACTTATGTTTTTTTGCCCTAAGAATACTTGCAACCCAGTCAAATTCGTGGATTAATATCACAATACACAAAAAAAAATATGAAAAAAAAACATCCTGCAACAAAAGAAAAGCGATTACTCCTTTAGACATGGAAGATGGATTTTCAAAAATTGGGCCCAACATCAGTGAAATTATTTCCACTGTCATAAATAACATAGAATAATTTCGAAGGAAATTTTATTAAAAAAAGGTAAGATAACTATAACTATACCCATAACATCTTCTCTTATATATTAATAACTTTTTATCCTTTCTGAACTTCAAAAAATACTACAGCGCCATCATGACTTAAATATAAGAACTTATTCCATAGTTATATACACAAAAATACAATAAGCCAGTAAGCAATATCATTCAGTCATAAATAAGTAATGTATCTTCAGAGAATCAGAAAGATAACTGCAGTGCCATCTCAAGCTCAAATTATAACTAAAAGGAAATAGGTTTTTTTAAGCTAATGTGCAGTATAATGTGAAGTTTTGATGAATATGAGCACATCAGTATGTTTATCCCAGTAAACAATATCAGGAACACCCCCTGCGTGCCGAGTCTCTTTTTTATCGAGAGGAATCAGATTACCCCTAGTCAGTCTCTACGGTAAATAACAAAGGAAACTTTGTAGTTTAATGTACAGTATCCATTTTTTCTGCACAGCGATGCTTTTTCGAGTTCATAGGTCATGAAAATAGTCAATATTTTTCGAAAAAATTATCCCAGCGCCATCTTTAGGCAAATATTCAAACTTTTTTTTTCGTGAAAATCTAGTAATCCATGATAGTCATATGCATACCAAAAATAATATTAATGGGTATTGAAATAATTTTTATATACCCAAAAACCTAAATTCAATGCCTAAGTGCAGAGTTACTTTAAAATTGATTTTACCAAAAGGAATCAAATTACCCCTAGTTAGTCTCTATGATATATAACAAAGAAAACTTTGTAGTTTAATGTACAGTATCCATTTTTTCTGCACAGCGATGCTTTTTCGAGTTCATAGGTCATGAAAATAGTCAATATTTTTCGAAAAAATTACCCCAGCGCCATCTTTAGGCATATATTCAAACTTTTTTTTTGTGAAAATCTATTAATCCATGATAGTCATATACATACCAAAAATAATGTTAATGGGTCCAAAAAGTCCAAAAGTCACTTTAAAATTGATTTTGCCGAAAGGAATCAAATTACCCCTAGTTAGACACTATGGTAAATTACAAAGGAAACTTTGTAGTTTAATGTGCCATGCCCACTTTTTCTGAGCAGCGTTGCTTCTTCGAGTCCATAGGTCATGAAAATGGTGAATATTTTTCGAAAAAATGACCACAGCGCCATCTTTAGGCAACAACTTTTTTTTCGTGAAAATCTAGTAATCCATGAGAGTCGTACACATACCAAAAATAAAGTTGATAGGTGTTTAAATAATTTATATATACGCAAAAACAAAATTTTATCTTTTTTGGGGACCTCAAACTCTTTTGGTCCTAGAGGCCAAAGTTTTGGCCCAATCAAAGAAAAAATTTAGATTTGACCTAAAGTTAGATGTAGGAATAAGAAAAAAAAAATCATTTAAATCGAAGATGTGTTGGAGCAAAATTCCCAAAAACTGTTCGATTCTCTCGCGAAAGCATAGTTAATAAAGTAGTTCATCAAAGGTAGACCAAAATTTATGTGCCCTTTTTTTCATGTAGCATTAGGGGGCTCCCCCAATTATTTTGAACATCATAGTGGTCCTTAGATATTTTTCACCCCTCTCCCAACACTTTTTATACCCACGCTATGCAAAGTGACCACAGGTTTTGCAAATTAAGATTTCCTGATTTCTCCCTGATCAAAATTCAGAGTTTTTAAAACCAATATGCGCAAAAAAAAAGAATTAGAATCTTCGGTAAAAAAAATACAATTATATTATTATTTATTATGTTATAATTATACTATTCACATCGCATAGCGCTAGAAAAGTATTATACGCATAGGTGCTGACTTCGGGGGGCCCGGGGGCCATGGCCCCCGGACTCTTAACAGGGGGGGCGGGCCCCTCTTGGAATATTGTCTATACTTTTAAATATTATAAAATCTTCACAAATTTTAAATATATGTAGTTGTAGTCGTATTTTCATACTTATAACTTTTATGTATTTTTTTTTTACTTTAAAAAATGTTGGGCTCCCCCTGGGATTTTAAAAAATTGTAGCCTATATACGGTAGTTTCGAATTTCCCAAAATCACCAAAAAATTAAACTTTTTTTTTGTGGGCCGGTGTAATTATTAATAATTATGGTTAATTAATTAATTAATAGTTTATAAATTAAATATTAATAATAAACAAGCCGTCAAGATATGTAATTCCATTATACAGTATATTATTCAGTAAATGGTATATTGAATTTCACAAATAGGTAGGTACTTAAAAACAATAATTTTCAAAAAAAAATAAAAAAAATACAATAAAAAAAAATCTTTTTTGAAAAACGAAAAATTATTAAAAAAAAATTAAAAAAAAGTTTTCAAAAAAACATAAGCCCCCAAAAACAAAAAAGTTTAACCCCCATAACTTTTTTTGTTTTTGGGGGGATTACTTTCAAAAACAATATTATAGAACTTGATTTTTTGTATTTTCGATCAGATTATTTGTTCTTGAGTTATCGTGTCCAGGGCCGGCCTTTGCATTTCGGCGCCCTGAAGAAAGCCTTGAACTTGGCGCCCCGAGAAAAAAAACAACCTCAAAAAAAAAGCTTTGTCCCTTTGTCCCCAAAAATTGGCGCCCCTACAAAAAAATTGGCGCCCAAAAATTACCCTCAAGAAAAAAGCTTTGTCCCTGACGGTTTCTACCAAACTTGACGCCCCTACAAAAAAAAAACATAAGCGCCCAAAAAATACCCTGAAGAAAAAAGCTTTGTCCCTGACGGTTTCTAACAAAACTTGGAGCCCCTAGCAAAAAAAATAATAAACAAACAAACGACCTCTAAAACAAAAGCTCAGGCTCAGAAAAGGCCCCTGGACAACACCCTTGGACGGCGCGATCGCGCCCTGAAGCAGGGGGTTCACTTGATTCATACAAAGGCCGGCTCTGATCGTGACATCGGACAGACAGGCGGACGGACGGACAAAAAATTTTCTTATGTTTTCATGACACCAAGAATTTTTTTTGACAAAATTTTGTCCAGGACGATTTTTAAGTAAAAATGTTAGGTAACACTTAAAAAATTATAAACTTATAAAATGTTTATTGGATCAAGTTTTTAACAATGATCTAGGTCTAAGTTACGGATTGGTTGCAAAATTTTATTGCACACGGCGTTCAATAAATCCTCTAAAAAAAATGAGATGGAAAACTATAGGCAATTACCGGTTTTCGGTTAACAGGTTGCGGAAATTGCCTCAGACAGGTTTTTGGTTAAAACACGGAAGCAATAACCGGTTAAGAACCGGTTTAAAACTTAAAACAAAATTTCTTTCCTTTTTGTAAAAAAAAATGTTACCTAAAAATGGGGTAGGAGTCTTGAAAATGTTACGCCGCGTTACATGGGGGGTGGGGGTCAAAAATGGCCAAATTTTGCGTTACGTAATACTTGAACGTTCCCAAAGTAGCTGAGTATTTCCACGTCAACTAGCCCCTCGATCCGGAACTCATCTCTCCGATTTTGCTGAAATTTTGCATGTTCCCATAACTTAGTGTTTATATACCCCCAATAATGGCGTTTTGCAAAAAAATCGTTGGTTGCTGAGATATTAGGGTGGGTCATTTTTTGCCTTTTTCAAAATCGGAAAACAACCATGTAATAAATTCGTAATAACTTAACTTCTATTGAAGATATAGACTTTAATCGTATTGATTTTTAAAGAGAATCAAATTATGGTCTAGAAAATCTATTTTTTTAACCATTCTGAAATTTCCAAGATAACGGACCGCCATGCCAATTTGGGGAAGTTTATATTTTGTATCCCCAAAATAGCTTATCTTCGATATCTCAAAGGGGGGAGGGTAGTCAAAATTTTCATATGGACTTTTTATTTCATTTTAATGAGATAAAAACATTTTTAAAATAATATATAGCATTTTTGAAAAATTATAAAAATATTTTTTTACGGTCCTCCTGCCTTTGAATTAAAAAAGTTCCTTTTTCTCGGAAACACTTCATTTTATCGATTTTTTTGTAGAGTAATTTTTTAATTAAAATTACTCACAGAATGTACAAAAGTAATTAAAATTCTAAAATTTGTACCCCTAAAAAAATTTAGGAGTTAGAAACCATAAGGGAAGTCCGCCCCTGACTTTTCTGATAATTTTTAAAACTTCTGTTAAAATCATTCAATGCGAATTAATTTTCTTAAACAACTCAAAAAAAAATTCAATAAATATTAGAAAGTAAAAAAGTTATAAAAAAAAAATAATTTGTCTATTTCATCTAGGGAGGCAAATATCTCAGAGTAGGGGGCCGTAGCCAAAAATTTTATATGAACTTGTGGCATTATTTTGACGAGATCTAATTACCCTTAGATTTTGGAAACATTCTGGGACACCCAGTATAGGGTGCTCCTATATTTTTGGCACACCCTGTATATTGTTATTGATGACCCTTTTCATTAAATAAGTAATCAAATTAATAATATTGTTCAATGGATTTAGTTTCTTCATTAAATTCCTCACAGAGCTCATTTTTTGTAGTTAAAAATGAAAAAAAAAATAGGATATGGTCGCACATTATGGGTCATATCTCCCACAAATATTTTATAGGGACATACTACCACTAAATACAAGTAAATAGTAAAAAAATAAAAAAAATCGAAGATAAGCTATTTTGGGGATACAAAATATAAACTTCCCCAAATTGGCATGGCGGTCCGCCATCTTGGAAATGTCAGAATGGTTAAAAAAAATGGTTTTCTAGACCATAATTTGATTCTCTTTAAAAATCAATACGATTAAAGTCTATATCTTCAATAGAAGTTAAGTTATTACGAATTTATTACATGGTTGTTTTCCGATTTTGAAAAAGGCAAAAAATGACCCACCCTAATATTTCAGCAAGCAACGATTTTTTTGCAAAACGCCATTAATGGGGGTATATAAACACTAAGTTATGGGGACGTGCAAAATTTCAGCAAAATCGGAGAGATGAGTTCCGGATCGAGGGGCTAGTTGACGTGGAATTACTCAGCTTAAATAGGTCTTCGGTTTTTATTTAATAAGCCAGAAATCTGTTTTATGTATTTTGACTTTTTGGCTTTTCGTATTTGTTACGTAACGGTAACATATTAATTATTAATTAATTTATATTTTTCTTATTAATTGGAAACTGACAAAGTTACCACTTTTTACCCTAAGCTCTATAGCTTACTTTTCGCGTACATGAAGTGCAATGTGCGCAACTACAAATCAGTTCAACAAAACATAACTCAACACACGTGCTACGCTCGTTCGCTCTAAAATGCACTTAAAAAGTCCAAACCGCTTACGCTCTCTCTCTCTCTCTCTCTCTCTCTCTCTCTCTCTCTCTCTCTCTCTCTCTCTCTCTCTCTGTCAGCAGCAGCGGGGTTTAGAAAAAATCAGAATTTCAATAAACGTTGGCAGTCAAGAGGATCAACATATTTAACACAAAACAATGCTAAGAAATGTACTCGATGTAATTTTATGCACGACCGGGGGAAATGTCCAGCTTATGGAAAGTCATGTGGATCTTGTGGAAGAATGAATCATTTTGCAGTATCATATAGAAATAAGGTAAATTCTAAGTATAAAACCATTAATTCCATTGCTTGTGATAAAAAAGAAATTGATAAAACTCATTTTTTATTTATAGGGGAGATAGGAGCAAATGAACCAGGTGAAAAATCATGGGTCGAGGAACTACAAGTTGCTGGGACCAGTGTGCAGTTCAAGCTAGACAGCGGGGCACAGGCATCAGTGGCACTTCATCTATTAAGGGTAATAAATTTTAATATTTCTAAATTGTTTGATACTGATATTAAATTGCATTTTTATTCGAAAACGTTACTACCAGTTATTGGTAAAGTCTATTTGGATTGTGCTATTGGCAAAACAGTGGAAAGGCTACCATTTTTTGTTGTTGATATGGAAAGTTTTCCAGTGTTGGGTCTTGAAGCATGTTTAAAATTAGGCTTAATCCAAAGAAACAAACAAATAAATGTAGATAACATTGATACTTTTTTAATGTCTGATAAAGCCAATGTTACTGATAACGATCAAAATTTTATCAATTCTTGTTCAGATTTTGAAGTCAGTGTTTTATTAAATAAATATAATTTTTTATTTAGTGGTATAGGATGTTTAAAAAAAACCATATCATATTAAATTAAAAGATAATGCAGTACCTTTAGCTTTTCCTCCTAGACAAGTACCTTTTGCTCTTTTAGATGAACTTAAAAATACTTTGAATGATTTAGAAAAAAATAAAATTATAGTTAAAGATGATAAAGCTCCTATTTGGTGTCATAACATGGTTATTGTTAGAAAAAGTGAAACTTAATCTTAAATATTTTGACCCTAAAGCTTCAGTAACTATTGCTAGTGACTCTAGTTGTTCAGGAATGGGGGCATGTCTCTTATAGAACGGGCAACCAGTTGCATTTGTGTCTAGGGCTTTTACTGAAACACAGTCTAGATACGCAATGATTGAAAAAGAGCTTTTAAGTATTTTGTTTGCTGTCGAATGATTCCATTAATACGTATACGGTTTAGAATCTTTTATTGTAGAAAATGATCATCGTCCTTTGTTGCAAGTATTTAAAAAACCTTTAAATAATGCTCCTGCTAGATTACAAAGGATGCTTCTTCAATTGCGTAAATATAATTTTGAATTTGTTCATAAAAGTTCTAAAGAAATAGTTTTAGCAGATACACTTAGCAGAGCATATGAAAATAAAATATTTGATGAAAATATAGACATAGAATTATCTTCTCAGGTTTTATTGATTTCTATGAATTTAAATGTTACTGAAGAAAAATAAAATAAAATAAAAGATTGTGCAAAAAATGATCAGGAATTGATATGTTTAAAAAAGTTTATATTAGATGGCTGGCCTAAAAACATTAAAAAAAGTACCAAATGATATAAAATTTTATTATAGATTTAGAGACGAATTAACAATAAATAATGACTTAATTTATAAAGGTCAAAAACTTATAGTTACTAGTAAATATCGTTCAGAAATTTTAAATTTATTGCACTATAGTCATATGGGAGTTAAAAAGACTCTCGATAAAGCAAATAAATCATTTTATTGGCCTCATATGTTTAAACAAATAGAAGAGTTGGTACTCAGCCATTCTGTCTGTCAAGAGTTCCAACCTTCTAACTCGAAAGAACCCATGATTTCTCATGAGATAACTCCTATTCCCTGGTATAAAGTTGCTGCGGATATTTTTCATTTTGATGGAGAGAGTTTTTTACTAGTTGCTGATTACTTTTCCAAATATTTTGAAATTTGTAATTTAAATAATGATTTAACTTCTGTTAATGTAATTTCTCATTTAAAACCAATATTTGGGCGTTTCGGAATCCCAAGATTTTTTTGTTGTGACGGGGGACCTGAGTTCGATTCCCAAAAAATTAAACAATTTATTAAAGACTGGGACATGGAATTTGTAAAGAGCTCTCCCAGATATCCACAAAGTAATGGTTTTATTGAAAGATTTGTAAGAATTGCAAAGAATATTTAAAAAAAATGTAAAAGTAGTAACAGGGACATTAATTTGGCATTGTTAGACTATAGAAATACTTGTGTTGATTCTAGACATTCGCCTGCCAATATATTAATGAACAGGAACCTTAGAGACCTTTTGCCCAGACCCAAAAGTCAGTATGAATCCAAAATTATTAATAAAAATCAGTATGTAAAATATTTAAATAAAAGTAAAATAATTTAGAAAAAATATTATGATAAAAATAATCCTAAAACTTTACCTATTTTAAAAAATAATGACAAGATTTTATTTCAATATAAATTAGGTGATAAATGGACCCCTGGGCAAATTTTAAAAAATTATCCAATAGGAGATATAAAATTTTAACTGAAAAAAGTACTATTATTTGTAGAAATAGAAAATTTTTAAAATTATTTAGGGAAAATGTAAATATTTCAGGAAATTTTGACAAGGTTAAAGAAACTGAAAATAATGATAGTTTTAATATGAGTTTTGACGACAGTTATGTAGAAAAAAATGTACGTTTTGATTTTTTCAAAAAATTAAATAATAACCACTCTAATGTAGATTTAGATTCAAGAAGTAACGTGAGCGAAATTGCCCCAAGACGGGAAAAAACTATGATCACAGGGGAAAAAGTAAAAGGACAAAGTGATTGTTCTAAGTTAGTAAAAAATAGTTTTGAAATAGTTCCTTCTTGCAGTTCACAAGAGCAACCTGTAAATTCAAATATAACTGAAAGTTGTTCATCAGAAAATTTTAATAAAAAACATAGTTCTAAATCTAAAAGTTCAGTTATGCTAGAAAGTACACTAATGTTAAAGCTTCAAATTCTACAACAAAATCTATTGTAACTAGATCTGGCAGAACTAGTAAAAAGCCTTTAAAACTAGTTGACATTTATGAATGTATTCCATAAAAATTTAAAGCTTTACATTTTTGATATTTTGCAATACAAATTGTAAAAAAAATTTTTAAAAATTTATTTTAATTAATTAATTAAATAATTACAAAATTTACTGGTTAAATAATTTTTATTCAAAACATATTTTTAAACTCTGTCAAAAAACAAATTAAAACTTATTTAGTACAAACTCCTATTAGGTATAAATGTTTTTAAATGTTAATGTTAATAATTACAAGATTATTATTGTATATTGTTTATGTATTGTTATTTATTAGTGTACTTTAAGTGTGAATACAAATTTATATGTTATATAATTTTATGTGTTATAAATACAAATTTATATGTTATATATTATTTATTATGTTATGTATTATTAGTTCTTATGAACAAAGGGGATGTGGTAATAATTACCCCCACTACTATGTAAATGTATATAAGGAAGTGAATCTTAAATAAAGCCCTCTAAATACACAGTCGAGTGAGTGACAGTGAAGAGGTCAGACGTCGCCCAGCAGATTTCCATTGAGTAAGATTATTTTGGTATATAATTATTCTAACTAACATATGCTCACTTGTAAGCTTGCTTGCTAAGTGCTGCAGCCCTTTTCACACTGTGGACTTAAGCCAATTCCCACGAACCGCTGAGGCTGGCGGTTTGGTGTGTTAAAGGTTCCCTGAGACCTCAACCACTAACAATTAGTGCTTAACACTACATCCCCCCCCCGCCCGGGGCCTCCCAGGCCCCCGAGAACTCTACTTCTATTTTTACTCCCGAATCAAAAATCACTATGGCTGATACCCCCGTAAAACCCAACAGCGACGCCACCATGGCAAATTTCCCAAATCAACAAATGTCCGTCTACCTCCAAGACCAAATTAAGGCCCAGGCAGAACACTACAAAATCCAAGCTGAACAACATAAAGAACAGCTTGAATTCCTTCAGACCCAATTAGCCACCGCAAACGAAACCATAAGCGGACTCCGAGAGGAAATTTCCCGCCTCTCCTCTCAAATAGGGACACTATTAGCCCAAAAAGACAAAACCCCCGCTCAAGAGCCCTCCGATGCCCCCGATCAATTCGAAACGGACATGTCCGTAGTAGAGACTGATTCGGACGCAGTCCGGTCCCCCATAGCCTCCCCGCGAAAGCGCCTAAACCGGCGCAGAAGGAGCCAGAAACACAAATTAAATTCAGACCACGAAAACAAACCCGCTAAGACCCAAAAAACCCCCGGTAAAGCGACTGCTTCCGAAGAAGTCGCTAACCCCTCCGGATCAGGGCCCCAACCCCCCGCTACGGCCCCTGTAAACCCAAAAATCCAAGCTACTGGCCCAGGAACCCCCCCCGACCAGGAAGCCCACAAAACCCCCAAAATCCCCCCCATCATCATCCGAGCCCCTGAAAAATGGCTAGCTTTGTCCCGCCATTTCAACTCGCAAAAAGTTAACATCCTCCACGCGAAAAATACCTCCGAAGGAGTTCAAATTCGCACACAGACCAGTGACGACTTCCGCAAAGTCACTAGGCACTTAGATGCCGAAAAAATCCCATATCATAGTTTTACCCTCCCGGAGGACAAGGCAATCCACGCCGTAATCCGGGGAATCCCCACCCAGATAGACGTCGCAGACGTCCAAGCCGCTCTTATCGAGCGTGGCTACCTCCCCACGTCAGTCGCGAGAATGACGCGTACTAAAGACAAGACCCCCATGCCCCTGATCCTAGTCATCCTTCCCAAGGTGACAGGACAACAGCACCCCATATTCAAAGAGACTAGGCTTCTACACCTAGTCATAAAGGTCGAAAGCCAGACCTATAAACCCAAATTCAGGCAATGTCACAAATGCCAACTCTTCGGCCACTCCCAGGCCAATTGCAACGCCCCGGCCAAATGCGTAAAATGCGCACAAGACCACCACACAACAAAATGTGAAAAACCCCGTCACACGGACGCAAAATGCGCCAACTGCCTGGGCCCCCACACGGCAAACTATCATAAATGCCCCAAACACCCATCAAACATCGCTCCAACCCGTACAAGGGTCATACCCCCAACCCAAAAATTCACCCCGGGCATCTCCTACGCCCAAAAGGCAACTAACGCCGCCACCCCACAACAACCCAAGGCGGCCCCAGGTCCCAGTGCAAATCCCCCCAATATTTTTGATCAATCCCAAATTTCAAAAATCCACACCTTCATGCAAGAATTCGCCAGCTTCATGCAGGCTTTTGGCTCCCTTCAATTACCCAATCTAGGCCCCCAAAATGTCTAGACAAACAAAACCCAGAGCCCTTAAAATAGTCACCTGGAACGCTGATAGCCTCAATTCAAAAAAACCGGAACTCATAGAATTTCTACACGAAAATCAAATAGATATAGCCCTCATCCAAGAGACTGGTCTTAAACCACATCATAGGGGTACCATACCCAACTATTCCTGCTACCGTAACGATAGACTCCAGGACCGCAAAGGAGGCACAGCAATCTATATCAAAAAACACATATCTCACGATCTTCTCCATGCGCCCCCCACACAAAGCGATCAAGTCGAAACTACCTCCATATTCGTCAACATGCACGACAATTCCAAATTCAGGATCGTGTCCCTCTACAAACCCCCAAATAAGGAGGTCAGACCCGCCGACTTCGAAGGCTACTTTAACGACAATCATCCAACAATCCTAGCCGGAGACTTGAATTGCAAACACGCCCTTTGGCACTCTAGAACAACTACGGCCAACGGCCGTAGGCTTTACGAAATATTACAACGTAACCATATAATGGTTACCGCACCCGATTCCCCAACCCACTATGGCCACGGCCTTCCTGATATCCTTGACATCGTTTTGTATAAAAACACGACACTAAACATTAACATCGAACTAAGACACGAACTAAGCTCCGACCACCTTCCAATCATTATCACGGCAGGAGGCATACCAACCGCAAATCACACCAAAAAAACCGTTTACAACTTCTCCTATATTTCCGAACTCCTAGAAAGCAACACCAAAATCAATTCAATAAATTCCGCCCAAGAACTAGATATTGCAGTAACCACCCTTACCAATACCATAAAATCCGCAATGGACAGCGCCAAATTAATCAAAAAAGTAGATATCCAAAACCCACAGGACCTTCCCCGAGATCTCAAAGACTTAATCAGAGAGAAAAACCGACTTCTTCGTCGTGCACGCACCCTCCAAGACCCCCATATAAAACGCGAAGCAAACAGACTTACCCAGGAAGTCAAAGACCGACTAAACGTACTAGCAAATTCCCGCTGGGAGGGAAAAATAAAGTCACTCAACCCCCAGGATAGATCACTTTGGAGAATGGCCAAAACCCTATCCCTCGACCACCAACGAGGCATGCCCCCAATTCACGGCGAAAGAGGAGTCGTCTACTCCACCCCCGAAAAAGCCGAAGCATTTGCTGACGCAATGCGGAAACAATTTCAACCAAACCCTCCAATCCCCCCCGACTCCGACTCCGAATCAGAGACCGACTCCGAGCCCGACTCGGACGACGAGAACTACGAGCAACTCATGCATGAAAGAGACATAAACCACATCTATAATAGAGTCACTAACCAAGTCGAAAACGACATTATCACCCCCACATCCCCCGAGGAAATCAAACGCATCATCAAAAATCTCCCAAAAAGGAAAGCCCCCGGTCCCGATCAAATACCGAATAAAATCCTTAAAATACTCCCCCGGAAAACCATTATGGAAATCGTTAACATTGTTAACGCAATGCTCAGACTGCGCCACTTTCCAAAGCCCTGGAAAAACGCAGACGTAATAGTAATCAAAAAACCCGGACAAAATCCAACTTTTGCTGAAAGCTACCGCCCCATAAGCCTCCTTTCCTCCCTAGGCAAAATAGCCGAGAAAGTCATACTAACCAGACTTCAAACTCTTGTTGAAGAACTAAATCTCCTTCCAAATGAGCAATTCGGCTTCCGAAGCAGACCACAGTCCACCAGGTAGCTCGCCTGGAAGACTCTGTAACGGACGGACTAAATAGGCGCGAAGCCGCGGGACTGATCCTCCTGGACATCGCAAAAGCCTTCGATAAGGTTTGGCACAAAGGTCTTGTAGCCAAACTCCACTTTCTCGGCCTCCCCCCAGGCATCACCAAACTCATAGCCTCCTTCCTCAAAGACAGAGATTTTCAGATAAAAATAGGCGACTGTAAGTCTAACACCCGCCGCATCAGAGCTGGCGTTCCACAAGGTTCCCCACTATCCCCCCTTCTGTACAACCTCTTTACGGCAGATATTCCAAAAACACAGGGCACTGAACTAGCCCTGTTCGCCGATGATACCGGCATCCTAGCAAAAGCCAGAAACCCCCAGCGCATCCATATCGCCCTCCAGCGCCAAATGGATGCCCTAATCAAATGGTTCTCCAAATGGAAAATCAAAGTAAACGCCAATAAAACCAAAGGCATCCTAATCTCTAGGATTAGAAGAGGCCCACCCCAACCCATTCAGGTAAATGGCCACCCCATTAACTGGGAAAACCATGCCAAATACCTCGGCATTACAATCTCCAAAAACTTGACGTGGGATCAGCACGTCAAAAACACCCTCCAAATAGCAAATTGCCGCCTCTCCAAACTCTACCCCTTAATAGGCAGAAAGAGTCCCCTATCCATTAAAAACAAACTTCTTCTCTACAACCAAACCCTAAAGCCGGTACTTCTTTACGGAGCCCCAGCCTGGAATAAAATCACCCTTAACAAAGCGCTCTCAGCAAAACTTCAGGCCTTCCAAAACAAGGCACTCAGAATATGCCTCGATGCCCCCTGGTTCATGAGGAACAACCAGATACACAGAGAACTCGAAATGCCCCTCCTAAAAACGGAAATCATCCGCTACAGCACGTCTTTTATACAAGACAATTTAGATCACCCAAACCCCCTCATTTCAAACTTTCTAGATTACGACCATGAAATACACAACACTCACAAAAAGATCAAAAACGTCCTCAACCAGTAATGGTACCCACTAATACAGGACAGATGCATTCCCAGCATCAGTGAGATAGTCTCACTCCTCCCGCACATCCCTCCTCTCCCTATCACATCCCTCCCCATCCCCCTCCCACCCACTCCACAGCGCCAAATTATGACAGATGCAACTCGCATCAGTGAGCAGAGACTCACTCCCCCCAAATTATGACAGATGCAACTCGCATCAGTGAGCATAGACTCACTGCCCCAACTTTCAATTCAGATTAAATATTTTTTTAGATAAATGAGCCATAGGCTGCGCCTGTCTCTTAAAGACCCAAACAAACTATTGATGATGATAAAGCCCTCTCTAGTCAATTCCTGTCTTTAATATAACTTCATTTAAAATTTATAAATTTAATATAAATACGCATTTTTTATATTTTTAATAAATACTAATATCTTACTCTCTTACTAAACGACAAGCATAATTTTAGTTTGTTCGTTTCGCATTTATTTTTTACGATTATGCTAAAAAATAAAATCTGGAATATAAACCTTTATATTAATTAATTGCTAATTAATAATTATGTACTATTGTTCATTTTCTTTCACTTTAAAGAAAAATATAATATTAGGGAAATTGAAATTATAGGAATTTTTATTGGAGCTCGAGGAACAATTTCTAACTTTTTTGTAAATTTTTTTAAAACTTTTAAAATTCCAAAAATTCTTCTTAAAAACATAGCTTTAGATGTTATTAAATTTTCTGTGCAAATTTTAAAAAATCATTTATACTCTCAGCATATTACCTAGGTATTAGAGTGACAGGTGTGCAATGCGCACCTTTTGCTCTTTTACTTTTTTGTTATTTACAAAAAATACAAATTTATCTTATAATGATTTTAAAAAGTTTATTATTTTATCTTTTACATTTTATGTAATATTTTATTGTTTAGTATTCCTTGTTTAACAAACAGACCATATTGTTGGTAGGAAGTTATGTATGTATTAATATATGTAATTAAATATGAGGTGGGGGAAAGGTACATATTCGCTGCTCTTTTTTCCAGGACATTTACTAATTAATAATTATGTACTATTGTTGATTTTCTTTCACTAATTAAGGTGGGGAAAGGTACATATTTGCTGCATTTTTTTGCATATACCGCTGTTTACTCTCAATTCTCGCTGCTTTTTTTGGAATTTAACGCTACTTTCAAATTACTCACAGTGTGAGTCTTACACGAATCTCGCTAAATTTTTACTACTACTACTGTAGTGGAAATAATTATATTTTTTCTTTGCTCATCTTAGACACATTTTTACGCAATATTAGGGTGGCACAGATATAGATATTTTTTTCTCTCGTCGCTTTAGTTCTCATTTTTTCTCTCGCTATATTTTAGAATTTGAATCTTGCCATGGCTACTACGGATGTTAAGGTCAAAACGGCAATCGTTCAACGCGATAGCTTTATTAAAAGGCTAGCATCGGTTAAAAAAGCTGCCGACGAGGTAGATAATAACGATGAAAAATTAACGCAATTTAAATTAAGGTATGCTAAGGTTTCTACCCAGTCCGCACATACATGGATGCAACATCACAAAGAAAGATTTTTTAGGTAACAAGTGTCATATTACATGAAACGTAACATATATATGTATGCTACATTACATGCCCTATAATAGAAAGATTTTTTATGTTACATGTGCCATATTACATAAGATGTAACATACATATGTATGATACATAACATACAATATTGCATGTTATGTATCATATATATGGTATGAGAACATACCAGATACATAAAATGTTATGAATTCACCATATACAGGTACAGGTTAATAATAATAATCCGATCGACTTGAAATTTTCAGGAATAATCAAGTTGTCCGAGGTGAAGATCCCTATTATTTTTGAAAGTAATCCCACCAAAAACAAAAAAGTTATGGAGGGATAAAGTTTAAAAAATATCGAAAAAAAGCTGAAAGAATATTCCTATTAACGTATTTTTTTCAGGAAAAATTACTTTTATTATAAAAATCAATTCTACAAAAACAAATAAAAAAAATTAAAAATTTTGAAAAAAAAGTTTTTTTGAAAACTTTTTTTGAAAAATTTAATTTATATTTTTTTCAATAATTTTTCGTTTTTCAAAAATCTTAATAAAAACATATTTTTTAATTTTTTATGATTTTTTTTTAATTTTGCTTGTTTAAAACTTCAGTTTGGTTCGACTCGGATAAAACTCACAAATAAGTTAACCAAATTTACTTTTTTAAAGTTATTTTGGAAATCGACAAATTCCCATAAGCGTTGAATACGAGTATTCGCATTCGTGGTATAACTAATTATGTAATATCTTGTAAAATACAGAAATCAGAGATGTGATTTCAATGGAAATAGAAATTAGAATTTTGAAGTTCCCGCCAAGCAATCTAGCCTACATCCTTTGACCAATTATTGGTCAAATTATAGTAGTAGAGTATGGCGTCATAATTAATTGTGGGAATAGTGTTTTTGTGTTTGCAAAAGCTATTTTTTGAAGAGTGTTTTATGATAGGTTAGTAATAAAACTAATTATTAGTTTATACAAGTTTTATAATCTACATAATCGTAATACTTTTTTTAAAATTAACCTCAAAATAAGATTTCAAATTATAATGGATTATACTTTTTTAGTAAAATGGAATATGCAGTTGTGTCGTTTGTTGGAAATGATGACGTCAGTGACATCCCATGGGATGGATGATGCATCCCCACACAAAAAATGTTTCCCAATTAATTGCAAAAAAAGGTACCTATTACCTATAAAAACGGATGATGCATCCCAACACAAAAATGTTTCCCAATTAATTGCAAAAAAAGGTACCTATAACCTATAAAAACGAACAGATAAAATAAATGGAGAACATTTGAAGTCATACCACAATTGTGGTATGTTAATCTATATTCATGGGTAAGCCGTTTGCTGAGAATTATCAGGTTCTATGTGACAGCTTTGATGAAAAAGAGATATACTTTTTTTATTTATCCTCAAGGAGTTGGGATCCCTACTGTAAAAGGCTGAGTGTACTGGAAGAAAACTAAAACTTGTTCTAAATGTATTTTGCGAGCTAAATCTCCTGCGAAATCTTGTGTACAACCCTCGCGAAATCTTGCGAAATTCCCCGAAATCTTAAATATTTAACACGTTGGCTACCATGAGAGTCACCAGCAACTCTCGGTATTTTTTTACATTGGTACCACGTGTATTAGGGAACGTTCAAGTATTATGTAACGCAAATTGTACCAAAATTAATACACTTCATACCCCGGTTCTCGCGTTATTTAAGGCTGTAGAGAGTTCATATTTTGGCTACTCTCCTAACACACCCCCTATTAGGGGGGTAGCCAAAATATGAAATCTCTATAATCTATAATAACGCGAGAGCCGGGGTATGAAGTGTATGAATTTTAGTACAATTGAGTTATGTAATACTTGAATGTTCCCTCACCGGCTACTCTCAGTAGCATAGGTTAACATCATATTGTAACTCTTAAACTGCCGAAACAAAAGCATCCATATTATAGGTGTGGTACACCAGAAGTACTACTTATGTCATATTTCAGTGAGACATAGTAATATTGGTGGAAAAGTTGTAAAAAATGTTTTATTAATATCACAGCTACACAAACTAAAGTTGGATCTCCGACAGACTCTACTAGTCAAATTCTATGTATTCTGAGCCGCTGAATCCGAGTCGGAGTTTAAAAATTGGGTCCTATTTTCAAAATAAACTCAAAAAAACATCCTTTTTGTACTTTTTCGCTAGGTTTTTTGAGGTCTTTATATATAGGAATCGACTAGTCGAGTCCGTTTGAGTTCCATTTTTTTTTGTGTGGCGCTTTATTTATTTTATTCTTAGAGATTTTGAATTAATTATTTTTTTGTATGTAATTAACGCAAAAACGTATAATATATATACTAAGTATATTATACTTGAAAATGTAAAATGAATTATTTAGTTTCTTTTTTAGAATTTGCGAGAAATCTTGCGAAATCCCGCTAAATATTGCAAAATCCCGCGAAATCTTGCCAAATCCCGCGAAATCTTGCCAAATCCCGCGAAATCTTGCCAAATCTTGGGTAATGAAAAATTTGGTGTACGCGAGTTTGTATGAGATTTACCCCTCGATATTTTGCATTATTACGTTTTTTTTTTTAATTTTAAATATTTTTTTTTTCAAAATATATTTATTTTATTATACGTTTTTAAAAAAAAATGTACAAACAGTCACCTTTTTTAAAATATATATTATTCAGAATATGTAATATGTAGTTTTAATTTTTTGTATGTATACCTGGCAGGACAACCGAGTGTTAGTTTAAGATATATTTTTATTTTTGCAAAATAAACAAAATTAAGACTCCGACCGGACCCTGTAGATATCGACTTTAGATTTTGAATAGGTAAGTGGCACACAAATATGTATTTCATATTTGTGTATCATTTACCTATTCGAAATTGGAAGTTTATATTTGCCGTTCAACGGGGGTACGGGGGAATTTAAACATCCATGTTACATATCACCCATATAATTTTAATGTATTAAAGACCTCTCATCCATATGGCAAGGGATAACTTGTGATGTATTTGGTATGTTTCTGCTACATATCAAGGAGTATAAAAACGACATGGCTGATACCTCTCATCCATATTGCAAAAGTTATATAACATGTTATGTACCTGGTATGTAGCTGATATGTTACATGTTATGTACCTGATACATAATTTGAGGCGGAATTGTTAAAGTCCAAGGACTGTACATGGACTATAAAAACTACATGGCTGCAACATCACATAGAACAGTGGTTATGTACCTGCTATGTACCTGCCATGAATTTGTGCGGACTGGGTACGCTACATACGGGTTTCTTTAAACAGCACAACTCAATTTGGCCCTGCTAGGGGCTCAAGAGGGTGCTGATTTAGGGGCTCAACATGAAATTTGCGATAAATTTGAAGACATGTACTATAATGTACAGAGTGTTTATGAAAGATATGACGTAACTAATAATACCGCTAATCAAACACAAATACCTCCGTTGCAGGGACGGGTAGTCACATTAAATTACCTAGGGTCGAACTTCCTAAATTTTCAGGGGATGTCAAAACTTGGAAAACCTTTATTGATATGTTTCGAGCTATGATTCATTTTAATAATAATCTCCAATATATAGAACGATTCAACTTCTTAAGGTCCTCATTGGAGTCCCTAGATATTGTCTCACAGGTCCCTATGACGAATAATACATATAATATCGCTTATGACGCACTTGTTTCTCGCTATGAAAACAAAAGAATCTTAGCAACCGCGCATTGGAAAGCAATAGAAAATACCCCTAAAATTTCCAAGAATTTTACACCGGAAAATATTCGCACATTAGTTAACACTTTTACCGAAAATGTTGTCGCGCTTAAAAATCTTAGATTACCCACTGATAAATGGGATTTTATCCTATTTTAAATGTTACTCAATCGGCTAGATAACGCTACTTCTACTAGATTCGAGTTAGAACAAAACGATTCCCAATCTATTCCCGCTTTTCAGTCTCTTGTTGATTTTTTAAATAAACAATGTAACGCACTTGAAGCTGTAGCTTTTGGCTCCGCTTCAACCCCTAAAAAAGTTTTATATACTAACCCCAAAATACCCGCGCGCATGGAGTCTAGGGTGAAACAAAAACCCAGATTTTCAAATTCTTTTATTACTACCTCCGCTATTAATTTATGCGCCCTCTGCGAATCAAATCATTTGATTTATAAATGTTCCAGATTTGTAGAGAAAGCGCCCCGGGAAAGATTTGACCTAATTAAAGGTAGTAAGTGGTGTGTTAATTGTTTGGGCACTAAGCACACACTTACCTCGTGCAAATCTGAGAGTGTTTGTCGCATATGCGGTAAAAAACATCACTCGATGTTGCACTTTCTCGAGTTGCCCCATAATACGGTACCATCTCATGTGCCACAAGTTACCGCAAATGGTCTAGCTGGTTTTAATAAACCACCGACTAAAATTTCACACGCATATACGCCTCAATCCGTGCTGCTAGCCACAGCACAAGTTAGGATTGTAGACTCACGCAAAAAAAATTCAAAATATTCGGGTTCTTCTGGATTCCGGAAGTGAGTTGAATATCATCTCACAGGCCTGCGCAGACAGGCTAGGTCTCAAGACTACCGCTTCTCCCCTAAAGATTAGTGGCTTGGGCCTAGGTAGTGTGTCTGCTTCGCTGTCAGTTCACTGTCATATACGACCTTGCGATAATGACGAACTGGACTTTAAATTTGACGCCGCAATATTACCGCAAATATGTCCGTCTCTACCTTCATCCCCTATAAAGCTTGAACTCCCACAAATTTCTAATTTAAAACTTGCAGACCCACAGTGGGCTGTACCCTCTCAGATAGATCTTTTGTTGGGGGCGGAAGCCTTTCCGCAAGTACTTACAGAGGGACGTATTAAAACTTCAAAAAACCAACCCATTGCTATAAATACTATATTTGGCTGGGTTTTAATGGGTCGCATAAATAATTCTCCCGCTTCACATGCTAATAGTTTTTTAACAATCTCAAATGATGTTTTAAATGACACGCTAAAGTCATTTTGGCAAATAGAAGAAGTACCCAAGGTTTACGCATTTTCCCCTAAAGATAAATTATGTGAAGACATTTTTCAAAAGACACATTCTCGTGACGTCACAGGACGTTACACCGTGACTTTACCCTTTCGCCATGATGAGCCTCGTTTTAATAATGCTCGGTTTCTTGCTTTAAAACGCTTCTACAGTCTCGAGAGAAGACTTTCGTCCAATCCTGAGCTGTACAAACAATACTCAGATTTTATGAGAGAATATTTAAGCGAGGGTCACATGGCTGAAATAAAAAATGTATCACATAACAACAACGCGTGTTTTGTAATTCCTTATCACCCCGTGATCGGTAAAAAACTACGCTTAGTCTTCGATGGGTCATTTAAGCCCTCAAATAATTTATCTTATCTTATTTAAAACTACAGCAAGATTTATTAAAAATATTGCTTAACTTTCGCCTTCATGTAGTCGCGTTTAGCACTGATATTCGCATGATGTTTAGACAAATTAATGTCGCCGCACATCATCAGGACTTTCAGCAAATATTATGGCGCTTTTGCCCTTATGATGAAATTTCTACTTACCGCCTCGCAACTATAACATATGGTCTTAGCTGCAGCCCGTTTTTAGCTAATGGGACGCTAAAGCAGCTAGCTCATGATGAACGCAAAAATTTTCCCCTCGCCGCGCAAATACTAGAAAACGATACTTATGTTGACGATGTCGTGTCTGGTGGCTGCTCTATTTTGGACGCACTTACCCTACAATCCGAACTTATTAATATTTTAGGTAAGGGTGGGTTCGAGCTTCGTAAATGGGGGAGTAGCTCGGCTGAATTGTTATCACATTTACCGGAATCGCATTTACAGACGGGATCTTATGATTTTGACCAAGATTCTACTATTAAAATTTTAGGCCTACAATAGAATCCTACCGCAGATGCATTTTTATACAATGTTTCACCCCATGAGGGGTCTTGTACAAAACGTAGTATTTTGTCTGAAATCGCACGCATTTATGACATTATTGGTTTTCTTTGTCCGGTTATAATCACGTCAAAATATTTAGTCCAATATTTATGGAGTTTAGGGTTAGATTGGGATGAAACTCCTCCCCCTGACGTCATAAATAAATGGAACTTATTTAAATCGGAACTACCGCTATTATCTACAATTAAAATACCCCGCTTTATCCCCGCTTTAAGTAATGACACGCTGTCATACGAGCTACACGGATTTTGTGACGCTTCGGAGCCATCTTATAGCGCATGCGTATATCTTAGAGTAACTTTAAATAATGCTACGCAAGCTAAAATATTTCTCTTGTGCGCTAAGTCTCGCGTCGCGCCGCTAAAACGTCTTTCCATACCGCGTCTAGAACTCTGCGCCGCCGTGCTTCTAGCAGATATTCTAGATTACATTAAAAACGCTTATAAAAATAAATAACACATAACAAAAATTTACGCTTGGTCGGATTCGACTATAACCCTTTCATGGATTAAATCATCCCCGCATAGATGGCTTACATTTGTAAGCAACAGCGTAAGTCACATACAAGAAAAAGTTTCACCAGATTGCTGGAGGCATATCCCCACCGCGGACAATCCCGCGGACTGCGCAAGTCGCGGAATTATGCCGTCAGAGCTGGTGGGTCACGCCCTATGGTGGTCTAGGCCCTCATGGCTCGCACACGCTGAACAATTCTGGCCCTGCATGGAAGTGCCCTCCTGTCAGGTTCCAGAGGAACGCAAAATTATACTTACCGCTACTGTTGAAAGTAATTTACTTGATACCTTAATTAATAATTTTTCCTCTCTAGGTAAATTACAGAGAATAATTGCATATATTCAACGTTTTATTCACAATACGCAACATAAAAATAAAAAACGCACAGGTTTTTTAACCTTACAAGAATTAAACACCGCTTTATTTGTTTTTATAAAACACATTCAGTCTGTTCATTTTCGGGCTGAAATTTCTACACTTTCGAAAAAGCAGCCAATCTCAAAACCCGCTTTATTACCAAGTAATAATCGCTTTGTTGATCTTTTAATTACTGAAACGCATATAAAATATTTGCACCCAGGTATTCAAACTATGCAGTACCTATTAGCTCAAAACTTTTGGATATTAGCTGGCAAACGAGTTATTCGCAAAGTAGTATCTCGCTGTTTACGCTGTTCGAAATTGAATCCAACGTCCCCGCAACCCCTTATGGGTGATTTGCCTGCGCTACGCGTAGCTCATTTAAAGAGCTACTCCACTGTCGGCATGGACATGGGGGGTCCGTTCTCAATAATAATTAATAGTTGTCCGCTATGTGCGTTTTCAGCCGATCCGAATGATATGCGCGCACTAACTCCAGGTCACTTCTTGACCCTGGAACCGCTAACATGCTTGCCAGAGCCTAATGTGCAAGATGTTCCCTTAAATCGCTTAACGCGCTGGCAATTGCTGCAGCGCCTCCACCAAGATTTCTGGTCTAGGTGGAGTACTGAAATTTTGCATGATATTTCACAAAGAAGTAAATGGACTTCTGGTCCCCCCTCAATTACGGTAGACACCTTAGTTCTACTAAAGAATGAACTTACTCCCCCGCTACAATGGCGACTAGGCAGAGTTATTGCTGTGCATCCCGGCAAGGATGGGGTGGTTAGGGTGGTCTCCGTACGCACCGCCAATGGTATAATTAGACGACCTGTGGTAAAGATTTGTCCTTTGCCTCAGTGTGATTAATTTTCATTTAATTTTTATTTAACCGCATACTCTATTTTTATTTTATTTTTATTTTTATAATACGCTTAGTTTTAATTTTTGGGATTAAAACCGGAGCTTTTAATGGGCGCCGGAATGTTACGTAACGGTAACAT
This sequence comes from Brachypterus glaber, assembly GCA_958510825.1. NCBI lineage: Eukaryota > Metazoa > Arthropoda > Insecta > Coleoptera > Kateretidae > Brachypterus > Brachypterus glaber. Next base: position 22,716,837 of record OY294047.1, on the reverse strand, counting down.
ATTAATTATTAATTAATTTATATTTTTCTTATTAATTGGAAACTGACAAAGTTACCCCTTTTTACTCTAAGCTTACTTTTCGCGTACATAAAGTGCAATGTGCGCAACTACAAATCAGTTCAACAAAATTAAGATAACTCAACACACGTGCTACGCTCATCCATAATCATTGGTACCAATGCAACGCTAGGATCACATCACACCAGGTTAGTGTACATTGACTTTACGCCATTTTGTAATATTCCCATTTAACCCAATACCCAAATTATATCCCCAAAAGTATCGTAAAACCAACCAGCGACTTATCACTATTATTTACCTATGATTTACCAGCAAACTACAGTTCACCGTTCAGTATTAGTTACCAAAGTGGCGGTTATGTTTATGGTTATGATTGGTTATAGATTGGTTAAAATAATAACAAAATGCTATAACCGCTCTCAAAGCACGGCCACAGATTTTAATTCCAATTGGTTCAACCGCACGTAACCAAAGCATTTCGAAATCAAACGGTAAATACCAAACCTATGACCAAAATTACCAAAATTTTTTTGGTAAGAAAAAAGAAAAAGAAAAAAGTTTGCGACAAAAAACTGACCAGACCCCTTAATTAGGTATTGTTTATACAGGACTATGTAGTAAAAATACTTACCATAATTAACTTTTTAGTTATTTTAATTGTTTTTGTAGATTTTATCAGCTATAACTGCTATCAAATGTCTAGATTGCCTTTTTAGGTACCATCCCAGAAGCTAAAAAAAAAGAAAAAGTTTAATGAACCTTTGTAGGGCTGTACAAACTGTTTAAACTTACCCCTGACCACAAACTCTACTGATAAAAAATAGATTAGAATCATAGTAAAATAATAATTTCGACTTTTAAGCACAAACGAATCACCTTTTTTGTCAAAAATAATTTAAATATCAAAATATTCTAGCTCTATTTTAAAAACACTGACAATCTCCCGAAGTATATTGAACTGTTGAAAAGTTACTGTTCCCAACTCAAATTACTTTATACCTGGGTACCCTGCCCTTTTAGAATGAACGCGGCAAATCCAGATAGCAATACAGTCGATATTTCTGTGACCGCTTATGTAAAAGTCGACTATATTAATACAGTCGATTAGCAATTGCTATCTGGATTTTCCGCGTTTATCCTAAAAGGGCAGTACCTAGGCAGGTACATGCTTATTCGTAAACTTTGTACCTGCAGGTACAGTCGCAACAAAATACTATACCTTTTATGAAAGTTAAATCTAGGGTCACCAACTGTTAGGGCAACTTGCGACAAGTTTTGGTCTGGGATCTCAGCTAAACCGAGTTTTACTTAAAAATGCTGCGTTCTGATTGGTCGGCTGTCAATTTAATCCAAGTTTAAAGTTAAACTATCATTGGTGCAAGTGGCCCTGAATCATTCAAATGAAGGAAATGGCTCTCTAAAAATACTGCTGCCACCAAAATAATAATAGGCCTAGCTTCATTATAAGCACAGCCCGGATCGAAGTAGCCATTTACCGGGGGCATGTAAAAATTATTATTTTAAAAAACTCTTTTTTCAAGTAAATATACACTTTAAACTATTATTCACTAAGCGGAGTATCATACGACGCTTTAAATACTAATTAAAGTTAAGTTAGTCACTTGGTCATGGTCCATATTACTCATGGGAAAGTTTAATTTTTTTTTGAAAATTGTTTCTCTTTTCAAAAAACGAATAATTAATAAAAAGACACAATATTTTTGTATTAACTATACGTTTTTTGAAAAACGAAACAATTTTCAAAAAAAAAGTCCTTCTCCATGAGCATGGACCATAAGCAAGTGACTCACCCAGTATTAACAACATCGACATTACATTTCGCTTGGTGAACAATAGTTTAAAGTGTCTTTCATGTATTTATTTCATCCAGGGGTGGGCGAAACGGAGGGGGGCTTATCAGTTTTTTGTCCCAAACTTTTTTCTGTGTAACTCTTTTGCAATTTTATTTTTGAAATATGATTCCTCAGGTCAAAATACATAAAAAAGGTACTCTTGTTGTAATACTGTAGGATTAACCGTTTTCGAGAAAAATTAAATTGAAGGTGAAATTTCACGGTTCGAGGACGAAAAATTAAATACTAAAATGTCGAAAACCAAAATTTTAATGATGCAATGTTATTCTACATCAAAAACTAAGAAAAAAAGTTTCCATACATGTAGGTCGATACTGATAAGGCCCCCCCGTTTCGCACACCCCTGGTTTAAATAAGTAAGTGAAAATGACATACAAAGATGGGCCTTATTAGGATTAATTCACGTGCAAAACCTCGTTAATATATCTCAAAGGGTTCCTGAGTTATTAAATAAAAACCGATTTTTTTAGTCAATTTCAAAGGGGCGTAGTTCCCTTATGACGCATTTTTAGACATATGTTTATAGGAACTTTTTGTCATATTTTATCATGTAGAATCACCTGTTAACATTTCCGATGCTATTTCAAATACACCCTGTATAAAAAAAATAAAATTTAATTTTTTTTAAAGTTGCTTTTTTCGTAAAACGAAAAATGAATTAAACACATTTGTTTTTTTGAAAAAAATTGTTTTTACCCCCATTTTACCCCCTTACCCCAACCCGATTTTTACCAAAAACAATCTCAACCTAGAATTTTGGATAATTAACCTATGGTACAAATTTGAAGCCTTTAGCTCCCGGACCCACTGATTGACCGACATACAGATTTTTACTTTCTCATAAAAGAAAGTATTGATTTGTTTGCTTAAATTATCTTAGTTTTTTTTTGAGGAAAATCATAGGGGAAGGGAAATCGAGCGCCGCGTTGTACCAACTCCCTACCCAAAGGACAGAAGTGGAAAATAAAGGACTTTTTAAAATAAATTACGGTTGGCAACCCTATAGTAAATATAATTGTTAAGGAAATATTTGGACTTTACCCCTCACTTTAATTTTCCCAAATATATATGCAGGTACTAAATGTTTATAGAATAAAGCAATTAGATAGAGTCAAGTCGCGTTAAGAAACGCTCCCTAGCAACGGCGCATTTTTCTTAGCAACGAACACGTGTTGATGTTTCCATGTGAGTACGGCGTTTTTTTACAAATATTTATAGTAATAATTACAATTAATTTTTTTACACGCCCCTGGAATAAATCCGTTTACTCCGCCTATAATATTGTGCGCACCGACGTCATTAATTTTATGACGTCAGTGTACCACTCTTAACGCGACCGGACTATAGTCTCTGGTTTAGATTTTATAAATACGTAAAGTTGAAATAAGCTCTAAATATAGCTTATCCAACTCGCCTAATCATAAATAACATTAGCCAATTCCTAGCTTCTATTCAAAAAAGCTTGTAAAAAAACCGCTTATATCCCTTCCCCGCCCACCCTGTAGTTTGTCCGCATAAAAGTAGAAACATTTTAGTAGTGTCGAATATATGTATGTAATAAAAATAGTAACTTTTAGTGTTGTGTTTTCAAAAGAAAAAGTAGCAGTGGCGGATATGCTTAATTGCGTCGCCATGTAAACCCAAAGAAGAAGAAGAAGCTCTAAATATTATGTTTTTTTTGTGAAAACATATGGATAAATAGTAACCTATTACCTATAATGGATTCGGTAAGTAAATGGATTTACATATATCTAGTCTAAAATACTTATATTTTTACACATTTTTAGGTATTATTTTAATAGATTTTACAAAATTTAATAGTATTAAAAGCCATTGTTTCAGTCGATTTTCTTCCACGTTGCACCGTGCAACTTGCACCTAGCTAGAGTAAACAAGGACTTTTCTAGGTATTCCTTATTCAAATAGAGTAAGCAGGGTGTTTAACACGTTGGCTACCACGAGAGTCACCGGCGATTCTCAATATTTTTTCCATATAAGATTTTATACATGTTAGAAAGAGAAGATTACGGGTGGTAGCCAAGGTGTTAATAATAGTACTATTACAGGGTTATTCTTTTAAATGGTACCCGTCGGTAATTTTGAACGGGGTGAGATATAAACTTTAAATTTGGAATATGTATATCACACAACAAATACTATCATTTGTCATATTTTTTAATTTTTTATTCGGTACGCCGCGGCGGGGGCAGTGCGGGGAATATTTTAAATGGCACCCTAGGTCTTGTGATACGTCATTTGGAACTTCTCTATTTAGGGCCTATTTACCAATACCTACGACGTAAAAACGCAAGAAATGCAGTAAGCTACCCAGTCCGCACATACATGGATGCAACATCACAAAGAAAGATTGTTTAGGTAACAAGTGCCATATTACATGAGACGTAACATACATATGTATGCTACATACATATGTATGCTACATAACATGCCCTATAACAGAAAGATTTTTTAAGTTACATGTGCCATATTACATAAGATGTAACATACATATGTATGATACATAACATGCAATATTGCATGTTATGTATCATATATATGGTATGAGAACATACCAGATACATAAAATGTTATGAATTAACCATTATATGGTGACCGTATGTACAGGTTAATAATAATAATCCGGTCGACTTGAAATTTTCAGGAAAAATCCGAGGTGAAGATCCCTATTATTTTTGAAAGTAATCCCACCAAAAACAAAAAAATTATGGAGGGATAAAGTTTTAAAAAAAAATCGAAAAAAGCTGAAAAAATATTCCGATTAACGTAATTTTTTAAGGAAAAATTACTTTTATTATAAAAATCAATTCTACAAAAACAAAAAATATTAAAAATTTTGAAAAAAATTTTAGTTTTTTTGAAAACTTTTTTTGAAAAATTTAATTTATATTTTTTTCAATAATTTTTCGTTTTTCAAAAAACATCTTTAAAAAAAAAACAATTTTTTTTCATTTTTTATGATTTTTTTTAATATTGCTTGTTTAAAACTTCAGTTTGGTTCGACTCGGATAAAACTCACAAATAAGTTATTATTATTATTATTGGTTAAATCAAATTTACTTTTTTAAAGTTATTTTGGAAATCTACAAATTCCCATAATCGTTGAATACGCCTATCCGCATTCATGGTATAACTATAATTATAATTATGTAATATCTTGTAAAATACAGAAATCAGAGATGACATCACATTGTGATTTCTTGGAAATAGAAATTAGAATTTTGAAGTTCCCGCCAAGCAATCTAGTAGTAGAGTAATTAACGGAATAGTGTTTGTTGTTGTTGTTAATTTTTGTGTTGCAAAAGCTATTTTTTGGAGAGTGTTTTATGATAGGTTAGTAATAAAACTAATTATTAGTTTATACATGTTTTATAATCTACATAATCGTAATACTTTTTTTAAAATTAACCTCAAAATAAGATTTCAAATTATAATGGATTATACTTTTTTAGTAAAATGGAATATGCAGTTCAGGGGGTATCATCTGGTATTACAGACCTAGCAACAAGGAATTAATAGTTTCGCATACCATTCTTAGATGGCGCTGGGTGTTTAATTCGTGATGTTCGAGATATAAAAAAACAAGGTTGGCTCGCACCCCTCAATCCCCTCGTTGAATTTAACTATTTATATGTTTTTATTTTTATTGTTATTATTTATTACATTTTTATCGTCTTTAAACATGTAGTTTATTATAATATAATGTTTTTTCTGTTAAAAAATAAAGTTTACGTATGTTGAGCTAACCTCTTCTACTCGCCAACCTTGGACCGTCACGAGACAAGCGCCTAATTTCAGCTCTCCGTGCCGGAGCTTGTTTTGGTTTTTTGTTCTTTGGTGTTCTTTTTTCTAATGAGGGGACCTTGGTTTACGTTAACGTTAGTTTTAGCGTCTATTTGGTGTTTTTTTTTTGTAAAAAAATGTTTTTTAATAATATATCGATAAACGGTCGGCGCATGCGCAGTTTATCAAAACGCGGCATAAAGAGCTGCACTTAAGCGCTGCTGTCACGTTTTTTCTGTGGTTTGACATAACCTATAAATACTGTTGCTTTTGGCGCCTATTCTTTAACATGTGAATAAAAGTAAGTAAAATAAAAAAGCTAGCAATAATTATAAATATAAAGCAAAATAACAATTATGTTTAACTAATTACAGTACTATGGAATGAATAAACGAATGTTTGATTGGATTGATAGCTGATAAGACCAAAAAGTTAGAAGAAACAAGGGTCATAGATTTTTCTATTAAAAGTAAGTACACCTGAATTTGTTTAAATACATTAATAAATATCGCTTAATATTGTTTTATTATTTACTACTAGACTGCCCTTGACAATTTTAATTTATGTCATGAAATTTGTTCTTTATTGGAAGGTCACAATTTAGTATTTGTTTTTTGTTAGTACGAGTATTTTTAAATAAAATCATTACTATATATGCCAAACAGGCCCTATTTGGTTTCAACATGAACATTGACATAAAAAATATTTCTCCCGCCAGCCTCTAGCAAGTGTATAAGAGAATTGACATACAATACCAAAATGCCCCACTTTTATTTAGTTTTTAGTTTTGTTTGTTCAGTACGGGGTTCATAGCCCCCAACACCTGGTCTCTATTGACCTTTGTTAACCACACAGACCTCCTTATATCATCCCTGTTTTTTTTGTCAACAGCAGTATTTTTTATTATTTTAGGCCCCGCTAAGCCCCCCTAGATATGCGCATAATTTCTTTAAAAAAAATATTCTCACCCTGAAATAATAACTATTTGTTAGTAACAAAGTCATACATGTCCAATTATTTAAACACCTCTTGTTTTTTTAGGAAAAGTTGGAGATAAGACAAGATGGATAAAGTAAGATACAATTCAACTTAATGGGATCCCAGGACAGCCCCCCCGGCCTTGGTTTGAGTCCACCTGGTATTTTTTGGGGCCCCAATTTTCTTTTGCAGGGGCGCCAAGTTTGGTAAAAACCGTCAAGGACAAAGCCTTTTTCCTTGAAGGTAATTTTTGGGGCGCCATTTTTTTGCAGGGGGCGCCAAGTTCGGTAGATACCGTCAGTGGTAAACTTTTTTTTCGTAAAGGTAATTTTTGGGGCAGCATTTTTTTTGCAGGGGCTCCAAGTTTGGCAGAAACCGCTAGGGACAAAGCTTTTTTAATTTTTGGGGCGACAATTTTTTTTCGCTGATCCCCTGGTATTTTTTTGGAGCGCCAATTTTGTTTTACAGGGGCGCCAAGTTACGGACCTGTCCCAGGATATCAGCTGAATTATTTTCATAATATTTTTTACTACTAAGAACTACTTCTTTAGGGGCTATTCAACAATTAGGTCACCATGGGGTCAGAGGTCAAGTTACAAAACAAAAAGTGGGGTGGGGGGGTTTGATGTATTAGTAGCGATATTTTTTCGGGGGGTAGAAGCCAAATTGACACGGGGTCAAAAGTTGTCTAAATTGTGGGGACGTAATTTTTGAATAGCCCCTAAAAATGTTAGAGTAAACATTATGTTTATAATTATTAAGTACCTATTTGATAATAGGCGCGTAGATGGGATTTTTTCTTGGGGGGGGGGGGGGGTAGTCAGCCTCCAGTGTCGGACTGGGAAGCCCAAGGCTAGTGAGATTTCTAGCCTATGGGGCCCAGCTATTAAAAATGTATTTTTTTTCCTTTCTAAAATAAAATTTTTCATTCAAAATTTGACGCCCCTACCAAAACAAAAAAAAACACCCTCAGAAAATAGCTTTTTCCCTGAGCGTTTCTACAAAATTTGACGCCCCTACCAAAACAAAAAAAGCACTCTCCGAAAAAAAATCTTTGTCCCTGAGCGTTTCTACAAAATTTGACGCCCCCCTTTGGAAACGTGCAAGTATTACGTAACGCAAATTTTAATCATTTTGGTCCCCCCCCCGTAACGCTATTTTCCTATACCATTAAAATGGGCGTAACACTTCAAAATGACCCCACCCCCCATAGGAGCGTTACGTAATACTTGAACGTTCCCTTAGCGCCCCTACCCCTACCTAACAAAACAAAAACACCCTCCAAAAAAAAAGCGTTTCTACAAAAGTTGGCGCCCCTACCAAAACAAAAACAACAACCCTCGACCTCCGAAAAAAAAGGCTTTGTCCCTGGGCGTTTCTACAAAATTTGGCGACCCAAGCAAAAAACACCCATTATTTTAATTTTTCAATTTTTTATTTAAAATAACAAAAAAATATATAACAAAGACTCTTGTGGGGTAAATACCCCCTCTAACCCCCCCATATCTACGCACCTGTTTGATAAAATATTTTTCTTTATACTTATATATTTTTTTTTAGGTATTTACATAAAGTTTGTATTATAGTTATATTACAATTTTGTTAAAAAAAAATACCTTATTAATTTCTTGTTTTTTTTATTACCCACACAACCATTATATTGATTTAGGCGTTCGGCAATTTTGTCGAATGCCTAAATCAAAGTAATGGTCCAAAAAAAAATAAAAATATTATTTTTAATTTGAATAAGCCGCCATTATGTGCCAGCTGATGTTTAGTTTTCGCATATCATTCATAGGGCGGCGACACATACCATTCGTGGTATTATGTGTTGCCTAACTTTAACATGGGGCTTGGGCTTCTGGTGGGTGTTCTGTGATGCAGTTGTGTCATTTATTGGAAATGATGACGTCAGTGAGATTCCATCCCATGGGATGGATGATGTATCCCAACACAAAAAATGTTTCCCAATTAATTGCAAAAAAAAGGTACCTATTACCTATAAAAACGGATAGATAAAATAAATGGAGAACATTTGAAGTCATTGTGGTATGTTAATCTATATTTATGGGTAAGCTGTTTGCTGAGAATTATCAGGTTCTATGTGACAACTTTGATGAAAAAGAGATATACTTTTTTTATTTATTTATCCTCAAGGAGTTGGGATCCTTAATGTAAAAGGCTGAAGAAAACTAAAACTTGTTCTAAATGTATTTTGCGAGCTAAATCTCCTGCGAAATCTTGTGTACCACCCTCGCGAAATCTTGCGAAATTCCCGAAATCTTAAATAATTTAACACGTTGGCTATCATGAGAGTCACCGGCGACTCTCGGTATTTTTTACACGGTACCATCAGGGAACGTTCAAATATTATGTAACGCAAATTGTACCAAAATTCATACACTTCATACCCCGGTTTTCGCATTATTTAAGGCTGTAGAGATTTCATATTTTGGCTACCCCCCCTAACACACCCCCTATTAGGGGGGTAGGCAAAATATGAAATCTCTATAATCTATAATAACGCGAGAGCCGGGGTATGAAGTGTATGAATTTTGGCACAATTTGCGTTACATAATACTTGAACGTTCCCTCACCGGCTACTCTCAGTAGCATAGGTTAACATAATATTGTAACTCTTAAACTGCCGAAACAAAAGCATCCATATTATAGGTGTGGTACACCAGAAGTACTACTTATGTCATATTTCAGCGGTAATATTGGTGAAAAAAGTTGTAAAAAATGTTTTATTAATATCACAGTTACACAAACTAAAGTTGGATCTCCGACAGACTCGTCTAGTCTGTCTGCCGCTTAATCCGAGTCGGAGTTTAAAAATTGGGTCCCATTTTCAAAATAAACTCAAAAAAACATCCTTTTTGTACTCTTTCGCTAGGTTTTTTGAGGTCTTTTTAAAAACTTTTAAATTTCGACCTCAGATTCGCATTCAGCGGCTCAAAATATATAGGAATTGACTAGTCGAGTCCTTCGAAGATCCATTTTTTTTGTGTGGCGCTGTATTTATTTTATTCTTAGAGATTTTAAATGATTTTTTTTTTGTGTAATTTACGCAAAAACGTATAATATATATATACTAAGTATATTATACTTGAAAATGTAAAATTATTTAGTTTTTTTTTAGACTTTGCGAGAAATCTTGCGAAATCCCCAAAAATATTTCAAAATCCTGCGAAATCTTGCCAACTCCCGCGAAATCTTGCCAAATCATGGGTAATGCAAAATTTGGTGTACGCGAGTTCGTATGAGATTTACCCCTCGAAAAATGCATTATTACGTTTTTTTTTTTAATTTTAAATATATTTTTTTTCCAGAATAGGTTTATTTATTTTACGTTTTTAAAAAAAATGTACAGTTACCTTTTTTAAAATATATTTTATTCAGAATATGTAATATGTAGTTTTAATTTTTTTGTGTGTATACCTAGCAGGACAACCGAGTGTCAGTTTAAGATATATTTTTATTTTTGCAAAATAAACGAAATTAAGACTTCGACCGGACCCTGTAGATATCGACTTTAGATTTCGAATAGGTAAGTGGCACACAAATATGTATTTCATATTTGTGTATCATTTACCTATTCGAAATTGGAAGTTTATATTTGCCGGGGGAATTTAAACGGACATTATAACATCCATGTTACATATCACCCATATAATTTTAATGTATTAAAGACCTCTCATCCATATGGCAAGGGATAACTTATTTGGTATGTTTCTGCTACATATCAAGGAGTATAAAAACGACATGGCTGATACCTCTCATCCATATTGCAAATGTTATATAATATGTTATGTACCTGATATGTAGCTGATATGTTACATGTTATGTACCTGATACATAATTTGAGGCGGAATTGTTAAAGTCCAAGGACTGTACATGGACTATAAAAATAACATGGCTGCAACATCACATAGAACAGTGGTTATGTACCTGCCATGTACCTGCCATGAATTTGTGCGGACTGGGTAATTGGTTCAATTTTAGCCAAGCTTGAAATTGAACCAAACAGCGAACTGCATTTATTGCGTTTTTACTCGCGTTTTTACGTTTTTACGTCGTATTTGTAAATAGGGCTTTAACCATGTAACTATTTATTTTTTAATATTTTTTTTAAGGTTTTTTCTTCAAAATTGATAAAATTTTCAATATTTTTAAAAAATTAATTTTGGAAATTGTACACAAAAAGGTCAAAATAGTAAATTCATGATGTATTATCGTGTTAAGACTAATTATTTATCATTTGCATGGTAAATTTTCAATATTTATGCACAACATAATAAAAATTTCAATAATTTTAAAGAAAAAAACATCTTCAAAAAAAATATTAAAAAATAAGTAGTGACACTGTTAAATAGAGAATTTTGAGCTCTTTAAAATAACGTATCACAAGAACTAGGGTTCCATTTAAAATATTGTCTCCCATTGCATCCCTGGCGCCGGCTTATAAGGCAGTTTAATCGGCTAGGCTGGTTTTTTTATTTACTTAATCTTTACTATTTGTCGTGGTTTGAACGCCCGTAGAGTAAAAATTTATATAAATAACCCTGTGGTACTTTTAGAACCCTAACAACACTAAAATCATGCAAATATCGATAAAATTCTTATAAAACCAGCCCTAGTATTTGTTATTTTATGAAATATAAAAAACTTAATATCTATATTTTTTCTTTTTGAGTACAAAAGTAAGCTCTCAAAATCTTAGCCTGATCAAAAGTTTTTAACCCGTGCCAACAAGGCCCCGAAATTACCCCTAAATTCCGAAATAGTGCAATTTCTATTAAATTATTAATAAATAAAAAAGGTTATATCTCACATTTTTTTTTCTACATAAACCTATTTTAGTTATTTTCAAATATTACGATAATCTACGCAACGATCATGGGGTCTAAGGGAACGTTCAAGTATTACGTAACGCAAAATGTACCAAAAGTCATTCACTTCATACCTCGGTTCTCGCGTTATTCAAAGCTGTAGAGATTTCATATTTTGGCTACCCCCCTAACACCCCCTATTAGGGGGGTAGCCAAAATATAAAATCTCTATAATCTATAATAACGCGAGAACCGGGGTATGAAGTGTATGAATTTTGGTACAATTTGCGTTACGTAATACTTGAACGTTCCCTAACCGCCATTTAATATCAACATTTATTTTGATGCGTTTTTTGTTAAAATGTTGATGTTAAATAGCGCTTAGACACCAAACTTGTTGCGTAGATTAACGTAATATTTTAATATAAGTAACTAAAATAGGTTTAAGTAGAAAAAAAAATGTGAGATATAACCTTTTTTATTTAATATTTATAATTTGTCAGTAGCACAAATTAATAGAAAATGCACTTTTTCGGAATTTAGGGGCAACACGGGTTAGAAACTTTTCATCAGGCTAAGATTTTGAAAGCTTATTTGGATACTCAAAAAGAAAAAATATAGATAACAAAGTTTTTAAATTTTATAAAACTACAAACACTAGGGATGGTTTTATACAAACTTTGTCGATATTTGCGCGATTTTAGGGTTTTTAGGGCCCTAAAAGTACCCCTTAGGGTTGTCTGTAAATTTTTACTCTAAGGGCGTTCTTACCACGACACATGGAAAAGATTAAGTTAATAACAACTTTTTTGGACCACCCTAATAATCGGTATAACGATTACAAAATTGAAAAATATGGCAAATAATAGCTTTTATTGTATAATATACATATTCTACATTTAAAGTTTTTATCTCATTTCGTTCAAAAGTTACGGAGAGGTGTACTATTTAAAAAAATAACCCTCTATATAAATACAAATGTAATATAGAGGCGATTCCAAATAAATTGACTGAATGTTTTTTAAATTAAAATTTTTAATACGTATCAATACAACATTTTTATAGGGTACCTATACGTGCGTTAAACTTTTGTAAAAATATAATACATATTATTATATTATTCACAGCGCTTGCCCTAGAATAATATAAGGTAGTTTCGAATTTTCAAAAAAAATCATATATCATCCTAGACAAAAAAAATCTTATAAATTTGTTTCATGAAAAAATAAGCAACTTTTTTTTTCAAATTTCCGTCCCTCTGTCCGTCCGTCTGACCGTCTGATGTCAAGATTTTTGCGACACGATAACTCAAGAACGAATAATCCGATCGACTTGAAACTTTCAGGAAAAATCAAGTTCTACGAGGGAAAGATCCCTATTTTTTTTCAATAATATCTTTTTCATTTTTCAAAAAAGATCTTTTCTTGTTAATGTAAATCTTTTTTGTTATTTTTTTTTAATTATTTTTTTTTATTAATTATTTTTTTTTTTTGAGTATGTATTTGGAAAATAAAGGGGGGTGTGGTGTGATAAATCGTCTTAGAACTTATAACACATCCATTTAAAAAAATGTCCCCCATGTCCCCCTCCTCACATTTTAGGAGCTGAAAATACCAAATAAGATAGTTTAAGTTGTCTTATTTATGTCCAAATTTTAAGTGGATATCTCAACTCGTTCAAAATTTAAGAGGGGGACCGCACTGTATAATGGAATGCGTAGCATTATATATCTTCACGGCTTGTATTAATTTATGTTTTTTTTTCAGAAAACTTATTCCAAGATACATTTTAATAGATTACTCGCTTCAGAAATGAACAAACTACATGAAGAACTTGATCATATCAAAACAAATAAAAACATTTCAATAAGGATAGTAATATTTGACAAAATTAGGAATTGTTGAAGAATATGAACATTTATCTGAGTATGATTGTTCTGAAAACAATTATGAGTCCTACATTAGTCCTGAAGAAACAACCGAACTAACCTGTCAACATAAAATTAAGAAGTTACATACAAGTGGGTTGGTTATAAACAGAGTCGATACTTTCATTACAATAACAGGGTCGGACAATTGGAATTTTAAATTATTTTTTTATTTTTGGCGAGTTTCTTTAAAAGATACCTATGCCAAATAAGATTATATATGTCTGTATACAGAAATATAACACTGGTCGACAAATCTGAAGATTTATCTAACTAAGATTCCAGACATAGGTTTATACTAATTTTGGGTCGCTGAATCCAAATCCGAAGGCCGTTTGTCTCCATCACCCTCACATTTTTTTATATCATAAAAAAGTTAAAATTAGAAAAATCATTTTTGTGTAATTATAAGAAAATGCTTTGACTTATCACATTAAAATTTAGTACGGTTAATAGAGTTAATAGAATATAAGTAATTTATTCCCCTACTTACCCAAAAATACAATTGTGTGTATGTCAGAGGCGTGCGTTCTAAAGTGTTTCTGTAATATATTTCTCCAACAAAATTTATGTTTAAGAATTTTACAATTTCGATAAAAAATTATTATTTATTGATTAATTTTACCTAAAAAACATATTGGACCTTTTGATCAAAGGTCAATAGTTTTCGAGAAAAATAGGTTTAAACATATCTCTGCAAGTTCCACTAAGAAAAAAACTACTGCCAACAAGATAATACTTTCTCCTATAGGTCTAGGTTTATTAAAATAAAAATAAAAATAAATAAATTAATTTAAAAAAAAAAAGTTATTTTTTTTTCCGAAAAGTCTCTTTTTTCGTTCCAAACGAAAAATAAATTGAAAAAAAAAAATAAAAAAAAGTTTTAACCCACTTACCCCACCCCGATTTTTATCAAAAAAAAATATCCTAGCCACACAAAAAAAGGTCAATAGTTTTTGTTTTCCTATGTATTTTGAGGAAAAAAACTATTGACCTTTTTTTGTGTGGCTAGGATATTTTTTTTTATAAAAATCGGGGTGGGGTAAGGGGGTAAAATTGGGTTAAAACTTTTTTTATTTTTTTTTTCAATTTATTTTTCATTAAAACGAAAAAAGAGACTTTTTTCGAAAAAAAAAATATATATATTTTTTTTAAATTTATTTATTTATTTTTATTTTTATTTTAATAAACCTAGACCTATAGGAGAAAGTAATATCTTGTTGGCAGCAGTTTTTTTCTTAGTGGAACTTGCAGAGATATGTTTAAACCTATTTTTCTCGAAAACTATTGACCTTTGATCAAAAGGTCCAATATGTTTTTTACGTAAAATTTATCAATAAATAATAATTTTTTATCGAAATTGTAAAATTCTTAAACATAAATTTTGTTGGAGAAATATATTACAGAAATACTTTAGAACGCACGCCTCTGACATACACACAATTGTATTTTTGGGTAAGTAGGGGAATAAATAACTTATATTACCACTATTAACCGTACTAAATTTTAATGTGATAAGTCAAAGCATTTTCTTGTAATTACACAAAATCAATTTTCCTAATTTTAACTTTTTTTATATCAAAAAATTTGAGGGTGATGGAGACAAACGGCCTTCGGATTTGGATTCAGCGACCCAAAATTAGTATAAACCTATTTCTGGAATCTCAGTTAGAGAAATCTTCAGATTTGTCGACCAGTGTAATCCTATTCGGCATATATGTCTGTATACAGACATATAAACTTATTCGGCATAGATATGTATTAAAGAAACTCACCAAAAATTGGAAATAATTTAAAATTTATGTTGTCCGACCCTGTTATTGCAATTAAAGTATCAACTCTGGTTATGAATGAAAAGAAAATTGATGTTTTTCTAAATAATGCCATTTGTGATGCCCCCGCAAATGTTAAAAAATATGTGATTTTTAAATTTCCACATGAATTTTAAATTAGTTATATCATAATTTATTATATACAGGGTGTCCCAGAACTCGTGTCCATCCTTGAAGGGATACATAAAATATCAAAAAATATGAAAAAAAAGTTGAATGAACATAGGGCCGCAAATCGGTCCTAATGGACTTATGGCCTCTTAAATAGGGCCCAAAAAAAAAGCGCTAATAACATAATTTAACACAGCAGGGCAAATCCATATTAAAAACTAATAAAAAAAGTTTTTTTTTACCCTGGCCCAAAAATAAATATTAAGTGAGTTATGGACACTTTTCAGAGGCATGTCCTGCAATTTTTTTTAATTGATTTTTCTCGGAAACGGTTGCTTTTACGGTATTACACTAAGAGAATCTTTTTTATGTATTTTTACTCTAAAAATCTATAAATAGAATGCGAAAAATTTACACTTTTTGATGTAGTATTTGTACCTTCAAGGATGGACGCGAGTTCTTGGACACCCTGTAACTATATTTATATATTTATATATTTATATATTTATATATTTATATATTTATATATTTATATATTTATATATTTATATATTTATATATTTATATATTTATATATTTATATATTTATATATTTATATATTTATATATTTATATATTTATAAATCTATATATTTATAAATCTATATATTTATATATTTATATATTTTTATATTTATATATATATTTTATTCATAAAAATTAAACTGTAAAAATGTTTTTTTTTATATATAATTTTAGCATTGTAGTTTTTTATTTTCCTACTTCCAGTCTTGATAGATAAAGATAAAACATAAGGAGTAATTAAAAGGCATTATGTATTTCCGTTTTTTTTAACCAAGCTAATGAACATAATATTATCTCCATATGTCCAAGACATATGTCTTTTGATAAGTTACTCTTCAAATTATTTACAAAAAAAGAAAAAATAAAAATGACTAAAAGTCAAAATAAAAAAGAAAAAATATTACATTTCATGATCTTGTATGTAAGATTAAATAAATATGTATTAAAATAAATTTTCTTATTTAGTGCAAAAAGTGTAAATTAAAAAAAAATAACACTTTCTTTTGTTCAGCAAAACAAAACAAAAAACATATTTTTTCATTTTTCGAAATAAGAAAAATTTTGAAAAAAAAAATGTTTTGGAAAAAAAATAGTTTTTACACCACTTCGAATTAAAAAAAATACAGCCTAGAACTTTGGATAAGCGATCGATGGAAGTCTTTAGCTTAAAGCTTATCGTGGTTACAAAAATCCTGGACAGACCGACTGACAATTTTTTTTACGGAAATCATCTCTTTTGGATACAAAAGAGCAATAGAAATATTTTTACTAACGTATGACTCCTTGTAGATAGTAAAAATATTTGAGGACAACAAACAATATGCACTGCTGCTAAAAAGCCCATTACACTATCCCACAAAACGAAATTTTTGAAGCATACTTTTTTTCTAACATAACCTATCTTAAAGCATTTTTTCTCCTGATTCTGAATCTTTTTTCAGATTTGGGCTACGACCGCACAGTTTTTATATACAGAGTGTTTTAGAAAAAAAAACACCTTTTTCCAAATGACTGTAGAATTTATTTTTATTAATATTTTTTAATCAAATTCGGGTCACTTATAAATAAAGGATGTGCTTTTGAGACTTTGTAAGATTTTTTTAAATTTCGATCCCCATTTTTTTTTACACTGAAAAAAAATATTTTTTTTTACTGTCAAATTTAGTCGTAGGTGTTTAAACTATAAAATATACAGTATTCGTTTATTAAATAAATGATTATACAAAAAATCAATGTATTTAGCTTAATTTTATCTACCAGCCTTAATGGCTTGCGTTAACAAATATATATCTTAACCTAAAAATAATGTAAATGTTTCTTACCTTTTTTTTTCTTTTGTATGCAGTTGTATCAACTTCTACTACGGACCAACAGTAATCACCCATCATAGCAGGATTTCCTTTTTCCTGATATCGCTTTTCCATATTCGCAATTTGTTGGTGAAATCTTTCACCTTACTCCTCACCACCTTCACCTTCCAGATGTGAATGTAGAAAATGTATTTTAAGGGACATTCTACATCCGAGCTACATAATTCTTTTCCCTTTTATTACCCAGAAACCCAAGTTTAAATGAATGCCAGGCCAACTTCTCAGTCTGAAAGTTTTGACTCAAAATTCCTATCTTTAACAATTTTTCTGATTTGTGGTCCTACAAATACGCCCGCTTTAATTTTGGTTTCTGACAGCTTCGGGAACTTTTCTTTTAGGTACAAAAACGGTCCTCCTTCCTATTTCAATGCCTTTATGAAATTTTTCATTAGCCCCATTTTAATATGTAGAGGGGGTAATAGAAATTTTTTTGGGTCAAGTAGTTCATAACATTATTACAACCTGGTGCAAACGTTTTTCTTTTTTCCCACTTTTTAATTTTGTAATGCTTTTTTACAGCTCGAATATCCCATAAGCACAAAAACAAGAATATTTAGTAAACCCACCTTGCATTTGCTACCATTTTCAAATCCCCACAAATCTGCCATTTGTTTTCTTCATACTTAATTTCATCCAAAACTATTTTCATATTTTCATATGATTCTTTCATATTTGTAGAAGACGCAATAGGAATTGAAGGCTTCTTAGCCTTGAACCCAAAAGTTCAGATTTTCCTTTACATAATCCCAAGTCTCGCAACAAACTATCCAGGTCATCTTGCTCTAACAAATTAATTTCATTATAGTCAAATGGCAAATCTTGAGATGTCGCAGTCATATACTCCCCCATTTCAATATCTTCAGATTCTTCATTTACATTTTCGTTTATTTCAATATCTTGTTCTTCCATTTCAATATCTTGCTTCAAAACATTTGTGTTACTAACATTTTCTTTTAATTTAGGCAACGTTACTGATTTTACATTAGGATAAACAACGCTACTTTTGCCTTTCCAATTTGGCCCACGCCCAATCTTGGTTAAACAAAAATAGCGATCTTCCTGGTGGTTATAAGTTTTATGCCACAATGCAGAAGTTAAAAAGTGAATAGAGTTGTTATTAATTTTTATGTAACATGAATTACAACACTTTTTGGGTGTCCAGTCCTTTTCCAAATTTAGAATTCTTCGTCCAAATACCCGTAAGTATGACTTTTTTGTTAATTCTGAAATTGGACGTAAATGTTTATAGCTTTCATAACTTCCAAAAACATAGCAGAACTTTTCCGTAGAATTTAAACAAGGCATAATGACATTAAGGCATTAACTAATGAATATACAAGTTATGTTAACATTATTTATTTAAATTTAACTAATGGTGGGGTTAAAAAAATATCGAAATTACCGGGATTAAAATAAATGAATTATAATTCATTTATTTTAATTCCGGTAATCCCGGTTATTATAATTATTAATAATTACCTGAAATAAAGTTTGTAAGATTAGGCAGTTAACATAAACGAACTCACTAGCGCCGATTGCCTTTTTCAGTTAATTAATAATTGAAATTTGGCGATGGCGTACTCCCCAGATATATTGGTTCGAAAGTCAATTAAAGCCGGTGGTTCCCTCTACTACTAGTCCAGACAAGTCCTGGACTTAGGGGAAGCTTAATTAAGTAGAATAGTACGAGGTTAAAAACAAACAACAACAACAAACAACAATTAAATGTAATTACCTGAAATAAAGTATTAAATATTTTTATATACCTATAACACAAATAAACTCGGCAAAGAAGCGCCATATTTAGTTTTAAGGCATATGTACTGTTCCGGCACGCTCGAGAGTGCTCCTACCATGCATATTGGTGTTAAACTTTCCGACATGAAGCACTGAAAATTAATGTAGCGCCACTTCTAGAAGCTCCTCATTAAAAATTCAAAAAGCAAAATGAAGCCAGATAAATAGAGAATGTTTTAATATGGGTAACGTAAAAAAATCCATCTTTTAAAAATTTGACAGCAAAAAAAAATTTTTTTTTCAGTGTAAAAAAAATGGAGGTAGACATTTGAAAAACTCTTTCAAAGTCTTAAAAGCACATCCTTTTTTTATAAGTGACTCGAATTTGATTAAAAAATATTCATAAAAATAAATTCTACAGTCATTTGGAAAAAGGTGTTTTTTTTTTTCTGAAATACCCTGTATAAAAAAACTGTGCGGTCGTAGCCCAAATCTGAAAACAGATTTGAAATCAGAAGAAAAAATGATATTCAAGATAAGATATGTCAGAAAAAAAGTATATTTTCTCTGTGGGACAGTGTTATTAATAAAAACGCATTTTGTCTATTATGATTTACCTACCAAAATTGCCCCCCGGGAGTGAACATTTATTATCAGATTAAATTTTAGCTACTACAAAAGTCCCATATACACTGCGCGTTTTTTGAAGTGAATATCTCGAATTTCATTAACTTAAAAAATGTTTTCAATTTTTTTTATGTTTATTATTTAAATACTCCTTTAATTTTAGGCAGTTTGTATTTTATGTTTATTGTCGAGCAGAATAAAAGAAACAAACCTTTAATTTTTTGTAAAATTTATGTGAAATACCTATCTATAAAAAAACGTTTGCTTGGGGGATTTACCACTTTAAAAATATATTATACGATTCATTCTTAGTAAGAAAAATTTCTTAGTTATCAAATTAGCACTATACAATGCTTCCAAGGAGACTTTCTTCTGACGATTTTGCGGCTATCATAGCGCTTTTGCAACACGGGGGTCATACACAAACACAAGTAGCCCAAATCTACAATGTCTCATAAAGTGTGATTAGTCGGGCTTGGAATCGTTTTCAGCAAAGTGGTCGACAACGATCTACAAGTAGGAGGCAGGACCATTTTGTGGTAACCACTGCCAGAAGAAATCCCGAACTTTCTGCCTCCAGGCTTCGTGCAGATACTGGGGTCCATGTAAGTCTGTCTACTATTAGAGGAAGGTTGCATGAAGCTGGTCTAAGAGCCAAAAGACGTGCCCGACACCCCCTTTTAAACAGGCTGCACCGTGCTGCCCGCAGAAGATGGGCAAACAATCATCGTAACTGTGCTGAAGCAGAATGGGGTAACTGTTTATTTACAGATGAATCCAGGTACGCATTATATCACTCGGACAGCCGTATTTTAACATGGCGTGAACATGGCGAGAGATATTATGAAGAACATATGGCTCCTACTGTTGCTTTTGGAGGTGGCTCTATTACAGTTTGGGGTGGAATTTCTTTAGAGTCGCGCACCGACAGACTATGAATGCATAACGGTATTACGATTTGGTTATTGAACCTATTGTTGTTCCATTTGCCCTTGAAATTGGTCCTGACTTTGTTTTTGTTGACGATAATGCCACGCCCCACCGCGCACGTATTGCGAGTTTGGCGTTGCAACATCATGGCATCTCTCGAATGGAGTGGCCCCCTTATTTACCCGACTGTAATCGAATTAAGCACGTATGGGACCGTCTCCAAAGGCAGCTTCATGCTCGAAATCACCAGCCACAGACTCTTGAGGAGCTTGCTAATGCTCTTACAGAAGAATGGCAAGCTTTGGATGAAGAGTTTATTCGTTCATTAATTATAAGTATGCCAAAAAGGGCGCAGCCGGTTCGTACAGCAAGGGGGGACCTACCAAGTACTAATTGTGAAGATGGAGAGGCCAACCTTTTATTTTTTTTTTAGTTTTGTTTCATCTCATTTTTTAAGAATTTTATGATTTATTTTCTTATTGGTATAACTTTTTTCTTGTTAAAGCAATTTCCTTACTTTTTTTTTAAATAATTAGAGTACTTATTAAAGCATATTTTAATAATAAATTTTTGTAAAATATTTTTACTGGTACGTTTTTTTTTTCAAAGAATTTGAATTATCCACTTCAAAAAACGCGCAGTGTATACCAATTTTTAAATTATTGTAAAAAAATATTGTTTTACATAGTTGTAATTTTTGCACCCGAAATCATTTTTGTGCCATACTTATAGTGTTTTCAATTATACCTAATTAAATATAATTACCTAAAGGTAATTTTAAAATTATTATGTACGTATAATATAATAAATAATATAAAGTCCAAACCAAACGATAAATAAACAAATATTTAAAAGTTAGTATTAGGTTATAAATGGGTTAGTTTATGTTAGAGAAAAAGGTTAGAAATTGGTTAGATTTATCTTATGAAATAAGGTTAGAAATTGGTTAGATTAACGTTAACGTTAGAAATTGGTTAGATTTATGTCAGGCAACAAACGTTAGATTTCTAACCAATTTCTAACGTTATAAAAACGTTAGGATACTAACGTTAGATGTTAACCTTAGATTTGTGTATTTTAAAACGTTTTTGTATAACGTTAGGGACTTAACATAAAAATTTCACTAATCAAATGTTATGTTAATTTAGATTTATGTACTTTTCTACCAGGGTACCTTTAGTTGATTTATTTTTATTGATAAGCAATATAAATGCTTATTTTATTACCAAAACATCCTAGGTATAAACCCTAATTAATTTTAGATAATATTTTATATGTTATGCACTTTCCATCTTAAAAGCTCTGATATTCATAAATTTTAATTTATTTAATTGAATCAAGCACAAAACCAACGTTAACCAACGCTAAAGTAAATCAACGCCCCGCCATAAAAAAAACACCAAACAACAAAAAACCAAAACAATCTCGGTGCGGGTAGCTATAATTAGGTGCTCGTCAAATGACTGCGTTGGTACCAGTACAGCGTTGCCAAACTTTATTATAAACCGATTGCAAATTGTTTTTTTACGGGTGGAAAAAACCGTTATTTTATTTCTTTTAAGTTGAAAACTAAACTTTTTAAACAAAACCAGCAATAATTTTTATTTAAATGCTAAAATGATAACAACTATTTTATTGGAATAATCTCAAGCATAAAATATTCCTCAAGCAAAGTTTAGACTTGGCAACATTCGCGAACAAGTGCACATCGTGGTTTTAAAAAGCGCTGTAAATTTAAGATTTAAAATTTTAATTATAGTTGTAAAATAATATTGTTGTTTAGTTCTTAAATTTTTAATTTAAATATGAAACAACATTAAACGTGTTAAAATTATATACTTCCTTATTTTGTTTGTGAAATAGTCTTTCAAAATACCATTCGTGCATGTTGAATTATACAATAATTTTTTACTGCATATAAAAAAACATTTTGCTTAAGGAAATTGCCAAGCAAAATATTTTTTTAATACAGTAAAAAAATTATCGATAATGCACTTATGATATTACTACTATTTCAAAAACAATATATAGGCCAATTAAAACCTTGCATTTTTAGTTTCTTGACCAATCAGATCAAAATGAATCTGATATATTTTTTTAATTGGTTGCTATGGAAACAAGAAACTGACACTGACATCTTAATAAATGTTGTATTTTTACAAAATGTGTTTTTAATTTGTGAAGTTATTTTATTTCTTTTCAGTTGAAAACTAAACTTTTTAAACAAAATTAGCAATGATCTTTATTTAAATGCTAAAATATATGATAAAACTATTTTATTGGAATAATCTCAAGCATAAAATGTCCATCAAGCAAAGTTTAGTCTTGGCAACATTCGCGAACAAGTGAACATAGTGGTATTAAAAAGCTCGGCAAAGAACCTGGCACACATATAGCGGGGTTCCTGGGCATCAGTCAAACTGCCTCAAATTTTGATATTTTGTAATTTCGGGGGTAAACATTAAATTAGGAAAATTGCAGCCAAATTAAATGACCAGTTTCGGAGAAAACCGCTTTTAAAAATCTAATTTTATGACAGATTTTTTGACGTATATTAAGGTTATTTTTTACTTACGTAAATATTAACTTAATTAGCTATTTTAAGTTTATTATACTCTATTAATTAAAGAACAGGCAAGATAAATATTACATAAAAGGCTTTATTATCATTTACTTACATGCGGTTCTATAAAATTTTTAAAACTTTGTGAAACTTCCACATGCTGGCATTTTCCACGTGTTTGCTAATTATCTGCATATTTTCTGTTAGATTTTTGCCTGATTATGTTGAAACATGGTTTGGTACATCGACATATATTTTAGATTTTCTTGATATATTTTTCCAAAAATACGTCTGAGGCTTGACAAATCTGTCATCATATTTTCATAGGTAAAATGTGTCATTTAGGTTGCATAGGAACAACTTTTAAACTTTTAATAAATATTTCTATTATAAAGGGTTACGCTACACAAAAAGAAATACTGAGAAGTGATTTAGATTTTTTAACACATTCGCTGCTGAAAATTGATGCTGTATCGATCCAAGTACTGGTGCACTTATATATTTAAAAGATAACAACCTTTTACCCAATAAACAATGTCCGGTGGCCGACGAGCGGTAAAGTGATGGCAAATTATCATCACTTTTTGACGTCAGCCCGGCTTTGGGACAACGTCTAATCTGGTCGGCAAAATGATGGCAAATTACAATCAAAATACTACATTGGTTCAACGTCGGGCTGCTGTCGTCATCTGACTAAACGGCCTAACAGCAGCATACAATCGCACTTTGGATCATTATACTGCCGTTTAGCCGATTATTTATTTTTTTACTCATAATTTTTTTTTTGCAGTTACCGCAGGGGAACATTTAGACCAAAGACTACTATTTATAATATATTAAGAGCTTTTATAGGTTATCCTCAGCTCTTTATCTAAGTGTAATAATAATAATAATTTTAAATTTTATAGAGTGATTCTATAAAAAAATTATTCCTTGAATTGTCATACATATAAAACTCAAAAATATTAATAAAACAAGATTTTAACTCCTTGGTAGTGAGAAAAACGTAATGCGCTACTCGTAGGTAAGTTTTTTCTATATTCGGTCGTGTTTATAGGCCTCAGCTCCGCTTCAGTCCACATAATACGACATCATACAAAAAAAATCACTTGCCTCTACCAGAAGCGCAAAAAAACTATTTCTTCTGATCTATACGGTAACAATACTAACGAATTTATGACTAAAATACTTCTTCCTTCGTCTATTCATTACAGCAATATTAGATTTAATGACTACTCTCATAGAGAGGAAATAGCGAAATTTTACTCTGATATAATATCGAACCTTAAATGTGCAATAGCAGCTACTTTTAAAACGAAGAGTATAAAGAGGCGTAATCCGATACCTGGCTGGTCTGAAGAGGTTTCTAACCTATACCGGTCTGCGCATATTGCATTTTTGGAGTGGGTTGCTGCTGGACGTCCTCCTGATGGTCCAATTAATGAGGAGCGGCGTGTTCTTAAGTCTATATTTAAGACTACGGTCAGAAATACCAGAAATCGTGAGGAACAGCTACGTGCCAATGCATTAGCTATCAAATTCCGTAACAAAGACTTTGTTTCATTCTGGAAATCTACCTCGTCTATGGCTGTGAAAAAGTCTACGATAGACACTACTATCGATGGGATCTCAGGAGAAAGTGACATAGCCCAGCTCTGGGGTACCAACTTTGAAAATTCTGGCAATTTATATCCCTCTAATAATGTACCTGATGAATTTAATCTACTCGCTGATGAGTGTCCTATAATATCTGCTCTGGAAGTTGGAAATGCAATCAAATCCCTTAAGCGTAGCAAATCTGCTGGCTGGGATGGAATTTGCCCTGAACACCTGATATATTCTGGTAAAAGAGTCTCCGTTCTTCTTAGCATTTGTTTTACAACAATGTTACGTCACGGTTTTATATCGAACGACCTAACTAAAACCATATTTGTACCTGTTCTTAAGAATAAGACTGGAGACGTGTCTGTATCGTCCAACTATAGGCCTATTGCTCTTTCTACGGCTATGTCTAAAGTTCTTAAAATCATAATGCTTAATGTGCTCAGCCCCTTTCTCTCCACGGAACCTAACCAGTTTGGTTTTAAGAAGCATTTAGGAACCTCCGAAGCTGTTTTTGTACTCAAGGAAACTATTAGATACTATGTCAACCTGAAAACTCCTGTATATGCTCTATTCCTTGACCTCAGTAAGGCTTTCGACCGAGTACATCATCCAACCCTCATGAAGATTCTTAAGGAGCGAGGAGCGCCTTCTCTCTGGTTGCGGCTTTTGTCGCATTGGAACAATAACGTAGTCGGAGTTGCCAGATGGGGTTCCAGTTTATCTCCACCGTTCTATATCAGAAATGGTGTGCATCAGGGTAGCCTTCTTTCACTTGATGTATTTAATGCCTACATCGACAGTCTTCACCTTCGTCTAAAACTCTCCGGTGTTGGGTGCTATATCAATGGAGTGCTAATTAACTGCCTTAGCTATGCGGATGATATGGTTCTGCTGTGCCCTTCCCTTGAGGGACTGTATAAACTCATTAGGATATGTGAAGATTTCGCTGTAGAGCACCACCTTGTATATAATGTCAACAAAACTTGTGCCATGGTGTTCAGACCTTCTAATTATAAATTATTAAGACTTAGTGGTGCCCCCGATCAAACTTAACGGTAGTCTTATAAGTATAGTGTCGCAATTCAAATACTTAGGGCATATTCTAACCTGTAATCTCTCCGATAATCTCGACATTCAGAGACAGTACAAAGCCCTCTGCGTCCGTGCTAATATGTTAACCCGTCGTTTCTCCAAGTGTAACTCTGACATTAAAAAACTGTTATTTCAAACATATTGCTCAGGGATCTACATGTCCGAACTTTGGTGTAATTATACACTGGGATGGTGGAATAATGTGCGCGTGTGCTATAATAATGCGTTTAGACTCTTAAATAACATACCGAGATTTTCTAGTGCTAGTGAAATGTTTGCTACGGCTCATGTTAATGACTTCCTAGCTATTCGTAGATTTCGGGCTTTTGGGTTCCGCGATCGGCTGTTTAAATCTTCCAACCTCTTTATTGTGGCTCTGCTAAGGAGTGACATTCTATGGCGTTCCAATCTATGACATACCTGGAGTAGAGTTTTAATGGGGGGACGGTAGCTCTTTTGAACTTTTGTATATTGGCTAATTATTAATTTTCTTGTAGATATTTGTAGATGTTTTGTATTTTTTGTATATGGCCCTTTGGGCTGGAATAAAGGATTATTATTATTATTATTATTATTATTCACTTACACTAAAAAATACATTAAAATATATAACATATGGAAACACTTTAAGGGCCAGTTGCACCAACTCTTAAACTGGGATTATCTCAACTAAACCAAGTTTGTTAAAAATGGTGCGTTCTGATTGATCGACCGTCAATTTAATCGGAGTTTAAACCGTCGCGTCGTGTGTGCAAGTCGCCCTAAGAATATCATCCAGATTGACTGGTGTACTCGTACTTATAGAGATATTATCCAGAAAACGTCGATTAGTGGTTTATATGGGGGGTTAAAAGACGTTATCTAAAGAAGACGAAACAATATTAGTGAACAACATCACATCAGCTGGGACATGGGGTTTCCTCCAACACCTTATCATATTACATTTATAATTAAGGGTTATTTGGGCAGACAGGGGATAAATATAGAGAGCTAAATAGCTTTAACAAAATTGTTAAATTTATCCCTTTAGGGATAGATGTTATTATATGTTCTTTATGTATGTATTTGGCTAAATAAATTATTTATTTATTTATAATATTTATTTTTAATATTTCAGAACATTAAGACCATATTAATGTAAAAAACTGAGGTGAAAAGCCAAATGTTTCAAGTGAGGAGCACTATGTCCCTAGCTTGAAACACTCATTAAAAAATTTAAAGAAAATAATTTGTGGCATTTAGTAGTATTAATGCGGACTAAAAGTATGGACACTATTTGAATTCATATTTAATAGCTTTTCCTTAAATTTCCTTCAAAGTTGAAAAGTGTTTCAAGTGGTATTGCTTTTTATTGCGAGACAAAGTCAACTAGTCCAGCTTTTCTGACATGACTTAAGTCAAGCCTTTTTGACATGACGAATGAAAACTAATTGTCAGTAGTAATATCATAAGTGCATGTTGAATTATCGATAATTTTTTTACTG
>OY294047.1:22588401-22689289 GCA_958510825.1 Brachypterus glaber | reverse complement strand
GATACGATTAAAAAAATCAACAAATTTCGGTACTTCTAACGCCCATCTAGTGTGTTTTTCATAGCAATAAACGCTAAAAAGTCTGCCCAACTCCTGCATCAATCTCTCTGAGGGATTGGCGGCAGCATGCCGGACCGAACAATGTATATTTTTGATATTAAGGCGCTCTAATTCTTGTTTCCAACGATCAGACGTGAATTGTAAGCCGTGATCGGTAAGTACACTATAAGGCCTAGAAAACTTAGCAAAATAGTCGGTTTTTAAACGGTGTAAAATGGCATCTGAAGTGGCATTTTTTAGGGGATAAAGTGCTACGAATTTAGTGAATAAATCCACAACCACACAAAGATAGGTACAACCCCCAACTGAGGTCGGCAAAGGGCCATAAAGGTCCATTGCCAAAAGCTCATTTGGTCGATCAGGAACTATACTTTGCATCGGAGGGTGGGGTAAAGCACAAACTTTTGCGCGCTGACATAAGTCACAGGACTTTATTACTCGTTTTACCCGAGCATGCATGTTCTTCCACCACACCTCGCGACGCAAAGCACACCAGGTCTTATAGATTCCGAAATGACCAATGGCAATATGAAAAATATTA
This sequence comes from Brachypterus glaber, assembly GCA_958510825.1. Taxonomy (NCBI): domain Eukaryota; kingdom Metazoa; phylum Arthropoda; class Insecta; order Coleoptera; family Kateretidae; genus Brachypterus; species Brachypterus glaber. The sequence continues at coordinate 22,688,688 of OY294047.1, read as the reverse complement.
ATAAATTGTCAATTTCTGACTCCGGAACACATAAATATGCAGGGTTAAATTCTCCTTTATTTATAAATAAAATATTGTCGTGAATTATATATTTCCTGTGCTCCTTAGAGTTAGGGTTGTCCAAAGATTGTATAATCTTTGACAATTTTTCATCTTGCCTTTGTTTTTCGGATAACTTACTATAGAAACTGTCGATCTTTGTCTTCACCTCTCGTTCTGTTTTAAGCGATAGAATTTTAAATACCTTATCCGGCGGCGCAGCGATGCGTGGTCCAGGATGTCTAGATAGTATGTCTGGAATCAGGTTCAGCTTTCCAGAAATAAATCTCACAGAGTAGTCAAACTCCTGTAAAGCCAGGATCCACCTAGTTATTCTCGCGGATAGTAACCTACACGTTTGAAGGTATATTAAGCTCCGGCAATCGCTTAAAATTTCGAAATGTTTCCCAAGCAACCAGACGCGCCATTTATTTAAGGCCCAAACTACCGACAAAGCTTCCTTTTCAGGTATGCTATATCGGCGTTCTCTGTCAAGCAAAAGGCGACTAGCGTAAGCAATTATGTGCTTTTTGCCTTCAATAAGTTGCCATAAAGTTGCATCGAGTGCAAAATCGGATGAGTCGGTCTGTACGTAATATTTTTGCAAGTGCTGGGGATGAAATAAAAGGGTTTCTTTACAAATTGACTGTTTTAAGGCGTCAAACGCTTCTTTTTGTTGTAAGGACCATTCCCGTTTTTTATTATTTCTTAATAAAGCAACTAGAGGTTCAGAAATCGCAGCAAAATTTGGGCAAAAAGCGCGATCAAAATTGCATAAACCCAAGAACGCTTGCAAAGCTTTCTTGTCCTTTGGCACCGGAAATTCTACGACCGCTTGGACGCGGCTAGGGTCGGTTTTCAAACCTTGATCCGATAGGATATAACCTAAAAACTTAGTTTCTCTTTTAGCGAACACACATTTTTTTAATTTTATCGTAAAACCCGCCTCCGACAAACGAGAAATTACTCTTTGGAGATGCTGTAAATGCTCTTCAACGCTACGTGAAAAAATAAGCACATTATCAACAAAACAACGGACAAATCCGCGAAATTCTGGACCTAAAATTAAGTCTAAAGCTCTGCTAAAAGAAGAAACTGCAGTTTTAAGGCCATATGGTAGAACGACAAATTGGTAGCAACGCCCATTTATAACAAACCCCGTGTACTTTTTGTGCGCTGGATTTAAAGGTATCTGATGGTAGGAATTTGTTAGATCTAAGGTACTGAAAATGCAAGTGTTTTCTATATCATGAAGCAAATCATCAGCTGCTTATGCTGTTTCAGAATCAGATATAGTGACACTATTTAAGCGACGGGCATCTAAACAAACCCTAACTGACCCATCTTTATTGACCACGGTAAGTAAAGGCGAACAAAAAGGCGTATTGCTACGTTCTATAACCCCACATCTTTCCATTTTATCAATTTCGGCTTGCACCGCTTTACGGTGTGCAAAGGGAATGGGGTAATTTTTGACGTGGAAAGGGTTTTCATTAGTTAAATTTATATCGTGGTAATATTCATAAGTTCGTCCCGGAATGTCAGAAAATACGTCGTTATACTTGGACAAAACTTTAAAAAGATTGTTTTTTTTTGATCAGGATCTACATCTGAGTTATCGACAAGCGTTTTTAGATCAGCAAGACTATATTCTAAATTTTCCTGAGTATCATTGTAATTTAAAGCTAAAAGACTTTTATTTACTGCCTGAATTTTAAATATTGGTGGTTCAATTTGCTCAAACTCGTGTTGTAATTTAGTTTCTAAAATTTTCATGTCGTATTTTTGAAGAAAAATACATGACTCTTTTAAATCTAAACGAGCCTGGGCCAATCTATACCAATTATAATATTATATGCTAGCTCGGGGATCAACATGAACTCGTGTTGAATTTTTTTTATTATTTATTTCGAAAGGTAATAGGATTTGGTGACTAATAACTCGACGTGCCCCCCGAAATGCTCCCGTGACTCGAACTCCGCTTACGGAAAAATAAGGAATCGTGCTATCAATGGCTTTAACTTGATCGCAGACTGCTGAAGCTACTGCACACAGTTCAGACCCCGTATCTAGTAAAGCCGGAAACTGAATTCCACAAATAGAAACTAAAATAACTGGGGAATTATAAATTTCCGTATGCACAAAGTCGCAAGGCCCCTCTAACAAACTCTCCTTGGGATTATTGACAATAATCGGCCCTTTAGAAATGACCGCGACACCTGGGCAATGCGGCGCGGACTCTAGTTTTCCGATTTTTTTTCATTAAAACTCACGTGGTTCCGATTTGGGCTGTTAGATCGACTATTTGATCGATACGGACTAGGAGGGCGGTTTGCGTATGCAAAGTTGTTTGAGCGGTAAGGAGTTTCTGTCCTGTTCCTTTCATTTCTCTCAGACATCCTGGTATCCGGTTGCATGCCTCCGGTTCGGTTTCCTAGTGAAGAAAAATTAGAGTTATTAGTATTATAAAAATCGGCCTGACAAAGCCTATCTAAAGCCTCACCAATAGTATTTGCACCAATCAGGCAAGAGGCAATCATAGGGGGGTACCCTCTACCTATTATTGAAATTAAAACGTTGGTGGTGTAAGGTGGTTGCAAATACTTAGCTTTTATAAAAATATTCAAAAAATATTCTACATAAGAACCCGAAATATATTTTGAAGTTTCTAGTTCAAACCGTGTTTGTGATTGTCGGTTTGCACTCCAAAATTGAGATAAGAATGCATTTTTAAACTGTTGAAAACCCGGAAAACTGTTAAAAAAAGCGTTCACCCAAGGTCCTGCATCGTTAACCAGCGAGTCTGCCAAATATAATTTGAAAAGGTAAAAAGGCATGTTGTACATATTAAAAATTAATTCCAGTTGTTGGATGCAACGAGTTATCGTTCCTAAATTTCGGAATAAATTTTAAATCAAAATTTGGTATATTATTTACCAATGGTTGTACAGTATTAGTAAATGAAATAGACTATATCAACGCTCGCGTAAAATGTGTTTTGCACAAAAAGTACTGGGAACGCCACCGCGGCCGAGCACATGTGACGCAGAAAGGCTTCGAATCGGATATTTCTGCTTCAGTATTGTTTTGACCATGGCGGCGGATTTAAGTTTTGCTGATCGCTGCAAAATTAAAGTTTTGCATGAACAAAACATATCCAAAAATAATATTGCAAATGCCGTTGGTTGCAGTGTAAGTATTACAACTATTTTACTGTAATTTAGTCAAGACCTTAACAGTTTTTTAGAGAAACAAGTGCAACGTAGCCATATATAAAAAAAAACCTACAAAATATCGCAACTTATAGACTACCAACAAAGATGTAGCCAAAGAATTATGTTTCAAATGAAATTTTTGCTTTTTATGTTGGCAATTAAAACAATTCCAGTTTTTACGAGTTGTTTTAATTAACAAAGACGATTGGTTTCTGAGGTTGATTTTATGAACCTTTTCTAAACCAATTTTAATTTCCAGTTGTCATAGAAAACATTAAAATATTGTTTTTACGTTTTTATAATATTTTTATGAAAGTAATCCCCTCAAAAACAAACCAGCCGTCTCGAATGAGCGAGAATACTTTCTCATAAAAATAGTTATGTCCAATTTCTAATATTGGGGGGGGGGGGGGGGTGCGCTTGAGAGGGAGAGGAATTTTTTTTATCTTTTAGCTCTTTTTAAAATATTCTTCTATGGTGAATACTAAAAAAGGAAAAAAAGTAATGTCCAGAAACAATTTTTCAAATTTTGGAGAGGGGGGGTCATGAAAAAAATATTTTGTCTTATTTTATTTTAACTTTTAGGTGGTTTTTAAATTTTTCTTTTATTGAAATAATGAAAAAGTAATGTCCAGAAACAATTTTTCACATTTTGGAGAGGGGGGGGTCATGAAAAAAATATTTTGTCTTATTTTATTTTAACTTTTAGGTGGTTTTTAAATTTTTCTTCTATTGAAATAATGAAAAAGTTATGTCTAGAAACATTTTTTTTTACATTTTGGGGCGTTGGAAAAAATGATTATAGCGTTTTTTGTGTAGTTTTATTCAACGTAGTTTTTAAATTTTTCCCCCAGACACCCACTTTGCGCCCTAACAAAAAAAAAATACCTTAAAAAAATGCTTTGTCCCTGACGGTTTCTGCTAAACTTGGCGCCTACTTCAAAAACAAATTGGCGCCTCAAAAATTAGCTTCGAGAAAAAAAGCCTTGACGGTTTCTAACGAACTTTTTATTACATTTTCCAAAAAAAAATAATAAAAAAAATAAATAAAAAAATATTTAATCAAAAACTTTAAAACGTTTTTTTGAATTGAATTGTATCGAATTAAAAACAAATAACAAAAAAAAATAACAAAAAAAATTACATTTAAAAAAAGATCTTTTTTAAAAAAAGGTCTTTTTTAAAAAACGAAAAATTATTGAAAAAAAAGCAATTAAAAAAAAATTAAAAATTTTCAATTTTTTTTTCATTAAATTTTCTTTTCACGAAAAACAAAAAAATTAAAAAAAATTAAAAAAATTGAAAAATTTTTTTTTTTAAATATTTTTTTTTGATTTTTTTTAAATTTTTTGTTTTTTGAAAAGAAAATTTAATTTCTTTACTTTCAAAAACAATACGAATCTTCCCCTCTTGGAACTTGATTTTTTCTGAAAATTTCAAGTCGATCGGATTATTCGTTCTTGAGTTATCGTGTTCACAAAATTTGTGACATCAGACGGACAGACAGACGAACATTTGAAAAAAAAGTTGCTTTTTTTTTCATGCAACAAATTTATATCCAAGAATATTTAGTTTAGGACGATTTTTGATTTGTTTTTGAAAATTCGAAACTACCGTATATTATTCTAGCGCCGGCGCTGTGAATAATATAACAATAATAAAATTTACATAAAATATTAATCCGAGATCGAGATTTTAAATCAAATTCCCGTTCGTGGTTGTGATTGACATCTCGGGATTGAATTCCCTAATCATAATTCATATTTTATTATAAAATATAAAACTTATTGACCTTGTAATTTCAAACAGCCAAAATCGGATGCAGAATGTTTTAGTACGTAGAGGGAGAAGGGCGTGGCGTAAAGCGGTGTCGTTCCCTAGTTCAACAGATCTTGGTAACGGTTCGCGTTGGTCAATTTCATTTACAAATACTGTACGTTGTACATTATTATTAAAATTATTTGTATTGTAACCTAAATTAAAATCATTATTATTAAAACTAAAATTATTTAAATTGGGATTTGCATTTGGCATTTTATGCGGTACACTGCAAAAAGCTTTATTTTGATTTGCTATAAGTTGCTCGTAGTGTCGATTGGCAACTGTAGCGTTGTCTCTGTCATACCTATCTGCGCTCCTACCTCCCTGTCTCGGTTCCGCTTGGTACGTATGTGCAAGCAATTCACAAATGAACGGTGACCTTCGGCCGGCACAGAATTAGTTCGCCTCACTCGTGACGTTCCAAACACAGCGGCTCCTGCTTCGCTAGCCGGAGATGCGGACTGGGGCGCCTGCCAACGCTGCTGGTTCCCCCTCTTAGGTACTGCTCCCGTGCTGCGAGCTATCTGCTGCGGGTCGACCAGGGGGGGCCAGCCTTAAGTAGGTGACCTTGCAACACAGCTAAAAATGGCCGCCATAGCATCGCAATTTACGTGCTAGATGTCGCTAGCGTTATTTTTTGTAATTTTTAACAGATAGGTTTCTTTTATCTTTTCATGTAAAGCTTTACATTTATCCTGATAGATGGCATCGTATTAAAAATAATAATAAATTAAAAAATAGTAAATATTTTAAGATAATATTATTAAGAATGATTCTATATTGCATATTGACCATATTTAAAACAAAATCCCATTGAAAGTATTAGACTTACTTTGTTGTAAAAAAATATATATAAAGCGGGGGTTTCCGTGTTTCTAACCTCAAAAAATCTAAATCTTGGATTGGTGTGCGACGAAAAATTTTAATAACTTTGGAAAAGGTAATTATTTGAATAAATATACGTACACAACAATTAAAACTAAATAATAATTATGCTTTCATGTGTTTTTAGTGTTTTTGAAACCAATCAGTGGCGATTAACCAATTGGTTACACTTTTGAAGAGGGTCGAATGTTTCTTTCCGTGAAGCTTTTAAAAGTAAGTAATATACATACGTAACAAATAAAACTAAATATTAATGATCCATTCATGTTTTTAGTGTTTTTAAAACCAATCAGTGGCTATTAACCAACGAGCCACACTCTTAAGGAGGGTCGAAAGTTTATGTCAGCAAAGCTTTTAAAAGTGAGTAATTGATATACAAAACAATTAAATAAAATAATAATTATACTTTCATGCGTTTTTAGTGTTTTTGGAAACAGTCAGTGGCGATTATTCAATTAGTATTACGAGTTTTAGTTTTAACTCATGTTGGTAAAAACTCTATTTTTTAAATTTTATAGCCCCATGCCCCCCCCCCAGCGAGATATATTAGCAGAAAATTTCTATTAGAAATACCTTCAAAGTTATATTTTTGGTGAATGCGCAATTTTTTTCCTTATGGATGCCCCTTCTCCCCTTAAAATGAAATAAATCCGCCCCTGCCAATATCCATACAGAGTGATATTTAGTTTACGCACTGTGACGTGCGATTCATATACGAGAATATATTCTCTTATAAAACGGTGTATAATAATAATAATATAATAATATAATTATTTTTATGTTGTAAAAGCTGAGGGTGATAAAAAAAATAATTTTCGGATTTCGTCCAGTAAAATATTTTCATTGATTTCATAAAAAATTATTCTTTATGTATAGGTAATTAAGAATTATTCTTGTATGTACTTTTTTTAAATGAAATAAATTGTTTTATTTTTGTTTTGCATTTTTATTTCATTCTTTTATTACTTTGAATGGAGAATTCAAAGTAATAATTAAAACACGTTGAAGGACAATGACGCTGCCCAGCGGTATGTGCAAAAATGCAGGCAAACCGCTCGACGGCGTCATTGTCCTTCAACGTGTTTAAATTAACAATTTTATTAAGGATTTGAAATTGGCGCCATCTCTATTACTTAAAATTTCCGCTAGATGTCACTAGGAGTTTTTACAGAAACCGACTATACCGACAATAGTCCGCAATTTACGTGCTAGATGGCGCCAGCAACCTTTTTGTAATCTGTGTTGCCTACGTTTAACACGGAAGCTAAAGTTCTTATATATATTTTCTTTGGGGTCGACTGGTGAAACGTCGCGACGTTCAACGGGGATGTGCTCTTGGTCGAGCGCAGGTGGTGTTTGACGGTACGCATGCGCTTCTTGCGGCTGCTGTTGCTGCCGCAACTGCTGTTGAAGCTGCCCCCTGGTGGTCATCTTTGGAGTCTCTGGCGGCGGTGTTCTCGTGATGCGGCCCATATCGTATCTTGAATTCCAATCTTATCTTGACCAGGCCGGTTAACAACAAATATGTTCGGGCCCCACGTTGGGAGCCAAAAAAAAATATGATGTGGCGGAGCAGAATATTTTTCGCCAAAAATATAGAAAAATGGGTTCTCGGGGTTTCGTGCGTAAGGGTCGTAGATGCAGAAATAAAATTGGATTTATTATGTGATCTAATAAAAAGAAATACACTTGTTACGGACATAATTTTTAAGAACAAACGGTGGAAATATATTTTATAATGGTTAAAGGTACATACCTAATAAAAAGAAATACACTGGTATAACAACTAACAACCATTAAGTTGTACTTGATTTTAAGATCACACAATTTAGACTAGTTAAATGGCAAACTTCAACTGACCTACTCACCGTATAAAATAACTGTGGGTGTCGTGCTGGGGAGATGGATATGCAGTTTTTTACATTTAGTAAAAAACTTCATTTATACTGTACGTTTTGGTGGCGTGAAAGAGCGGGATATTTAAATTTTTATAATTTTTACAGCGACTATTTATTCCGCTACAACTTTCACATACGGTACAGGGGAAACGTCTGATGAGCTGGGCGGAGTTGGATATCTACCCAAATCAAACATACATGTTTCTAAACTTAAACTTACAGTCACGCCAGAAAGGGTAGTGTTATATTAAAAATAGGATCAACGATATAACAGTGGACATAGAGGAGCTTAAGGTACAAACTGGAACATATCGTTGTTATAAGGTAACTGTTCCAGCAACTGCCAAAGCAAAAATTCTCGAAGCCGGTTTTTGGCCAGAGCATGTAGCCATAAAACCATTCCTTGAAAAAAAACATTCATATGAATACAAACCCTAGCAGAAATATAATAAAAGAGCAAAGCCAATGTAACATCTATAAAACTAAAATTATATACCGGGTGTCCCAGCTAAGACTTGTACTTTTTCATATTTTGGCGTTATTATTTTTCTTTTAATTATATTTATTCACTATTATTTACAAAATTTCATTTTACAAAATCATATTATTTTATTTTTATTTATGTTCTTTCTGATAAGAAGATTATACAATTTAAAAAGAATAAAGTGCTTTTCCAAAATCTAACATTTGTCCATTTTTTTATCCATCTGTTATTATTAAAGCTATCGGGATAAAATTTATGTAGACCCAACACGCTATAAGTGCTAGTTCTACTAGCTTTTGTTTTTGAGATTTAGCTTATCTCACACCATTTATTAATTTTATTTTGAATACTACAATTTAAATAATATTTTTATTGATCAAAAAATGTTTTATAATTTGTAATAATCCCTGCTGTGCAAGAATAGTATTATACGGTAGTTTCGAATTATCTAAAAAATTTAAAAATCGTCCTGAACAAAATTTTGTCACAAAAAATTCTTGGATGTCATGAAAAAATAAGAAACTTTTTTTGTCCGTCCGTCGCCTGTCTGTCCGATGTCAAGATCAGAGCCGGCCTTTGTATGAATAAAGTGTACCCCCTGCTTCAGGGAGCGATCGCGCCGTCGAGGGGCGTTTTCTTGGCCTGAGCTTTTGTTTATTATTTTTTTTTTGCTAATGGTGCCAAGTTTTGGTAGAAAGCTTTTTTTCTCCAGGGTATTTTTTTGGGTGCTTATGTTTTTTTTTTTGTAGGGGCGCCGTCAAGTTTGGTAGAAACCGTCAGGACAGGGGCAAAGCTTTTATTCATGAGGGCTTTTTGGGCTCCAATTTTATTATGTAGGGGCGTCAAGTTGGTAGAAACCGTCAGGGAGTCGGGGAAAAGCTTTTTTATTAAGGGTATTTTTTGGGACCCATTTTTTTTGTAGGAAAGTTTTGGTGGAGATAGCAAAAAAAATAACGAAAAAATCGACCCCCTAGTCCCCCAAAGAAGCCCATTTTCAACAACTTCAGAACACCGGGATGTTCCCACTGGGAACTTCCCAGTGGGAATGTTCCCCCAGATGACTGGAGGAACTAGTTCCTCCAGATATCTACGGCTCACCATACCAATCCGATGTGTATCGAATTAGCCGACCAGTAAGTTAATTACTAGTTATTACTAGTAGTATCATTATAAAGACAGCTTGCTTTTAATACTAGTATTCCTAGAAGGCGACTTTATTCGTTTTAAAAGTTTAGTTAGTGGTAGGAAATAACATGTGGCGCCACCTATAGCATAACGCTGTCAAGTGCACTGAAATTGAAACATTACAGAAGCCTGTACTTCTATTCTGTACTGTACTATTTGGGAATCATTCTCAATCGGGTTCCTGGAAACATTTGTTATTTCACGTGGAAGTCATTATGACATCCCTGCTGAAATTGTACGGGTCTGTGCGGTCTGTGCGGGTATAAAATCAAATCCGGTTTAGTATGTTTCATACCCGTCAAGTCGGCTTTAACCCGTCACAGCGTTCTAGACCCGCAATTTCAGATTTAATTTAAACCTGCACAAGTCCAAAATTTACGATAATGATTTATACCGGCATTTTAGGATTTAATTTAAATCTTCTCATGTCAGCACAAATCCGTCACCGTATATCAGCTAAACACATCCGCTTAAGTCAGCACAAGTACGTCTAAACTTGAAAATATGTAAAAAGTCCGCACAAATGTGTCCCATACCCGCCCAAGTCTGTTAAAATACGTTTTAAGTCCGGTCTTTGCACCCGCGTCATAACTCCGCCCAAATCCGCCTAGACTTGCAAATCTATACCGGCCCAAGTCTGCATAAATATGTTATTTACCTGCAAATAGTCATACCGGCCCAAGTCTGCACAACACCGCACAAGCCAAATCCACACAAGTCTGTTTTAATACGTTTTAAGTCCGGTCTTTGCATCCGCGTCACAAGTTCGCCCAAATCCGCCTAGACCTGCAAATCTATATTGGCCCAAGTCTGCAAGCCTTCGACACTTTAGATCATCCAGTTTTGTTATTTATTCTTGAAAAGCTTGGACTTGACGTTAGATTTCTTAAATCGTATTTAGTTGGAAGAATTCAATACTTTCAATATCGTGGTTTCACATCCTTCTTTTCACTGCCACCTCCGGAGTCCCTCAGGGGACGGTCCTAGGACCTCTTTTGTTTATACTTTAGTCAACGACATTACATGCATTCTTAAATGTCTATGTCTTATTTATGTAGATGATATTAAAATGTTAAAAAAGATTGCTTGTGTGAATGATGCTATTGAAATCCAAGATGATTTAAATAGACTACACGAATGGTGTGTAAGAAATCGTCTTCCTCTCAATGTATCCAAATGTAACGTTATGACCTTTACCAAGAAAAAAGTACCTATAATTTATAATTATAACATAACTGGTTCTATTCTTTCTAAACCTGATCTTATGAAAGACCAAGGAATACATTTTGATCCGCAATTATCCTTTGTTGATCATATAAACAAAACAACTTCAGCAGCTTTTAAATCGTTAGGTTTTATCTTTCGTAACTCTGAGGGTATTCAAAATACTCACACGTTTACAGTGCTATATAACGCATTTGTTAGGTCCAAGTTGGACTATGGTGCAGTTATTTGGAATCCTAAACATGAAATTCACAAAAACAGCATTGAGAAGGTTCATAAAAGGTTTTTAAGGTATCTGTACCCAAAAACATATAATGAGTACCCTGCGCTTAATACTCTTACCAAAAGTTTACTGCAGAGATTTGGTTTTGTAAATATAGCTTCTCGCCGTTTTTATTATAGTGCGTTTTTGTATAAATTACTTCATAATATTATTGACTGTCCATACTTATTAAATAAACTCAAATTTCACGTTCCATCCGTTAGTACTAGGAATAGAACTTTATTTTACCTAAAAACACCTCGTACCAATATTCTAATGTTTTCGCCTTTATATATCATGTGTTTCAATTACGAACGCATTGGAAGTGTTCTAGATATATTTTTTACAAATATTAATTCCTTAAGTTCTGTTTGTTATGCTGTAGAATTATAAATCATATTTTCTCATATAATTAAGTATTAATATTTTATGCAAATATTGTTTTTTTTTCTTTCTTTTTTATATAAGTCTCTATAATCTATAAATAAATAAATACATAAATAAATAAATAAATAAATAAATAAATAAATAAATAAATAAGTAAGTAAGTAAGTAAGTGAGTAAGTAAGTAAGTAAGTAAGTAAGTAAGTAAGTAAGTAAGTAAGTAAGTAAGTAAATAAGTAAGTAAGTAAGTAAGTAAGTAAGTAAGTAAGTAAGTAAGTAAGTAAGTAAGTAAGTAAGTAAGTAAGTAAGTAAGTAAGTAAGTAAGTAAGTAAGTAAGTAAGTAAGTAAGTAAGTAAGTAAGTAAGTAAGTAAGTAAGTAAGTAAGTAAGTAAGTAAGTAGGTAAGTAAGTAAGTAAGTAAGTAAGTAAGTAAGTAAGTAAGTAAGTAAGTAAGTAAGTAAGTAAGTAAGTAAATAAATAAATAAATAAATAAATAAATAAATAAATAAATAAATAAATAAATAAGTAAATAAATAAATAAATAAATAAAAGTCTCTTTTAATACGTTTTAAGTCCGGTCTTTGCACCCGCGTCATAAGTCCGCCCAAATCCACCCAGACCTGCAAATCTATACCGGCTCAAGTCCGCATAAATATGTTATTTACCTGCAAATAGTTATACCGGCCCAAGTCTGCACAACACCGCACAAGCCAAATCCGCACAAGTCTGTTTTAATACTTTTAAGTCCGGTCTTTGCACCCGCGTCACAAGTCCGCCCAAATCCGCCTATACCTGCAAATCTGTACCGGCCCATGTCTGTACAAATACGTTATTTACCTGCAAATAGTTATACCGGTCCAAGTCCGCACAACACCCCACAAGCCAAATCCGCACAAGTCTGTTTTAATACGTTTTAAGTCCGGTCTTTGCACCTTTGGCTGTCAATTTAATCCAAATTTAAAGTTATTATCATTATCAAGTTATTATTATTGGTGCAAGTGGCCCTTAGTCGCTTGTATTTTTTTAATTGGTTTAAACAGAGAAAGAGATACACCGGTTAAGGGCAGCAACTTTTGGTCTGGGATTATTAAACCAAGTCCCTTATAAGGGAAACTTGTACCAACTTTTGATCGGATTATCTCGACTATTAAAAGTTAATTAAAAAAATAAAAAAAAAATCAATTCAATTAAAAAGTCCAAACGTCAATTTAATCCACGTTTAAAGTTAAACCATCATTGGTGCAAGTGTCCTCCCAGACAGCACAGATGACTTAAAGAGATCTTAAAGATGTAGCTCGTCATTCAAGACGTCTTTAGAAGGTCGGTTTTCGCCGTATATGTATCTTAAAGATGTCTTAACGACGTCGTATGTTACAAAAGGGGGTGTGTCTAAAACACTAACTGGCTGACTGAGAGGTTTTTTCTACTGACTGGGTATTTAGAAGAATCCGAGAAACTTGAAAATGGGTACAATTATATATTTCACCCTGCTTTACTCAATAAAATATATTTCAACCCCCTATCCAGACTCCTAAGAGTAGTTTTTACCGTATTTTTTGTTTTTTTCTACTGACTGGGTATGTAGAAGATTCCGAGAAAATTGAAAATGGGTACAATTATATATTTCACCCAGCTTTACTCAATCAAAAATATTTCAACACTCATCAACACTCCTAAGAGTAGTTTTTACCGCATTTTTTGTTTTTTTCTACTGACTGGGTATTTAGAAGAATCCGATAAACATGAAAATGGGCACAATTATATATTTCACCCCGCTTTACTTAACATAAAATATTTCAGTACCCCATTCCCTCCTAAGGGTAGTTTTTACCGTATTTTTTCGTTTTTTCTCTGGGTATTTAAAAGATTCCGATAAACTTGAAAATGGGTACAATTATATATTTCACCCTGCTTTACTCAATAAAAAATATTTAAACCCCCCATCCCCACTCCTAAGGGTAGTTTTTACCGTATTTTTGGTTTTTTTTCTACTGACTGGGTATTTAGAAGAATCCGAGAAACTTGAAAATGGGTACAATTACATATTTCACCCTGCTTTACTCAATAAAAAATATTTCAACACCCCATCCCCACTGCTTTGCTCAATAAATAATATTTCAACCCCCCATCGCCACTCCTAAGGGTAGTTTTTACCGTATTTTTTGTTTTTTTCTACTGACTGGGTATTTAGAAGAATCCGAGAAACTTGAAAATGGGCACAATTATATATTTCACCCCGCTTTACTCAATATAAAATATTTCAGTCCCCCATCGCCACTCCTAAGGGTAGTTTTTACCGTATTTTTTGTTTTTTTCTACTGACTGGGTATTTAGAAGAATCCGAGAAACTTGAAAATGGGTACAATTATATATTTCACCCTGATTTACTCAATAAAAATTATTTCAACCCCCCATCCCCACTCATAAGGGTAGTTTTTACCGTTATTTTTGTTTTTTTTTACTGACTGGGTATTTAGAAGAATGCGGCAAACTTGAAAATGAGTACAATTATATATTTCACCCTGCTTTACTCAATAAAAAATATTTCAACCCCCCATCCCCTCCTAAGGGTAGTTTTTACCGTATTTTTTGTTTTTTTCTACTGACTGGGTATTTAGAAGAATCTGAGAAACTTGAAAATGGGTACAATTATATATTTCACCCTGCTTTACTCAATAATAAATATTTAAACCCCCCATCCCCTCCTAAGGGTAGTTTTTACCGTATTTTTTGTTTATTTCTACTGACTGGGTATCTAAAAGAATCCGAGAAACTTGAAAATGGGTACAATTATGTATTTCACCCTGCTTTACTCAATATAAAATATTTTAACCCCCATCCCCTCCTAAGGGTAGTTTTTACCGTATTTTTTGGTTTTTTCTACTGACTGGGTATTTAAAAGAATCCGAGAAACTTGAAAATGGCTACAATTATATATTTCACCCTGCTTTACCCAATAAAAAATATTTCAACCACCCATCCCCTCTTAAGGGTAGTTTTTACCGTATTTTTTGTTTTTTTTTTCTACTGACAGGGTATTTAGATGAATCCGAGAAACTTGAAAATGGTTACAATTATATATTTCACCCTGATTTACTTAATAAAAAATATTTTAACCCCCCATACCGACTCCTAAGGGTAGTTTTACCGTATTTTTTAGTTTTCTCTACTGACTGGGTATTTAGAAGATTCCGAGAAAATTGAAAATGGGTACAATTATATATTTCACCCAGCTTTACTCAATAAAAAATATTTTAAAAGAATCCGAGAAACTTGAAAATAGGTACAATTATATATTTCACCATGCTTTACTCAATAAAAAATATTGCAACCCCCCATCCCCTCCTAAGGGTAGTTTTTACCGTATTTTTTGTTTTTTTCTACTGACTGGGTATTTAGAAGAATCCGAGAAACTTGAAAATGGGCACAATTATATATTTCACCCCGCTTTACTCAATATAAAATATTTCAGTCCCCCATCCCCACTCCTAAGGATAGTTTTTACCGTATTTTTGGTTTTTTTCTACTGACTGGGTATTTAGAATAATCCGAGAAACTTGAAAATGGGTACAATTACATATTTCACCCTCAATAAAAAATATTTCAACCCCCCATCCCCACTCCTAAGGGTAGTTTTACCGTATTTTTTAGTTTTTTCTACTGACCGGGTATTTAGAAGATTTCGGGAAAATTGAAAATGGGTACAATTATATATTTCACCCAGCATTACTTAATAAAAAATATTTCAACCCCCCATCCCCACTCCTAAGGGTAGTTTTTAACGTATTTTTTGTTTTTTTCTACTGACTGGGCATTTAGAAGAATCCGAGAAACTTGAAAATGGGCACAATTATATATTTCACCCCGCTTTACTCAATATAAAATATTTCAGTCCCCCATCCCCTCCTAAGGGTAGTTTTTACCGTATTTTTTCTCTGGGTATTTAAAAGAATCCGAGAAACTTGAAAATAGGTACAATTATATATTTCACCCTGCTTTACTCAATAAAAAATATTTCAACCCCCCATCCCCTCCAAAAGGGTAGTTTTTACCGTATTTTTTGTTTTTTTCTACTGACTGGGTATTTAGAAGAATCCGAGAAACTTGAAAATGGGTATAATTATATATTTACTCAATAAAAAATATTTAAACCCCCCATCCCCACTCCTAAGGGTATTTTTTACCGTATTTTTTGTTTTTTTCTACTGACTGGGTATTTTGAAGAATCCAAGAAACTTAAAAATGGGCACAATTACATATTTCACCCCGCTTTACTCAATATAAAATATTTCAGTCCCCTGTCCCCTCCTATGGGTAGTTTTTACCGTATTTTTTCGTTTTTTCTCTGGGTATTTAAAAGAATCCGTTAGGCATGACATTTTGTGGCGCACTCTTTACGAAATTGGCATTAGTTCAAAAATTATAAAAATACTAAAATTACTATATGAAAATGCATGCCTAACGGTTTTCAATAATTCATAATATACAGATTTCATCAAAATCACAAAAGGAATATTACAAGGAGATTCACTCAGTCCTTTATTGTTTGCTCTATATATTTATGATATTGTTAAATTCTTTGAGGAAAATGGGGCAACATGCATTTCATTGGACAACCTAATTTATATAATTTTGTTACTTTTTGCAGACGATATGGTTATTCTTGCAGATTCGCCAGTTAATTTGCAAAAGTATATTAATATTTTGGAAAAATATAATAAAAGTAAGCAATTAAATTTAAACGTTAATAAAACAAAAATAGTTACATTTAGAAAATCTCCAAATGCCAGAAAACATGATTTTTTTTATAACGGTAACAAAATTGAGCAAGTTAACTCCTATGTATACCTAGGTATACCGTTTAAATTCAATGGTTTGTTTTATGAAGCCCTTTGTTCAAGAACCAGTAAAGCCAATATGTGTATTGGCGCAACAAAGGACCTTATTTTTAAGTCAAAACTTTGTAACTGGGAGGGAGGAATAAAATTATTTAACTCAGTAATCGCACCAACACTTACGTATGCCATTAGTATATGGGGATTAATATATCTAAATGAAGTTGATATAACTCAGCAAAAAATTGTTAAAAGTATGTGGTTTTTACAAAGAACAACGCCAGGATATTTAATCAGAAATGAGTTTAAACTAACCGATCTTAGCGCTCAAGTAATTAGTTTAGCCCTTAAATTTCTTTTAAGAATACAAAATTTACTGCATTCCAGATATTCATTTAAAGCATTACAAAACCTAAAGCATCTTGACACTGTACCTACAAATAGAGTAAAATATAATTGGTATTCGCAACTCAAGGCAGTAATTTATGAAGTATTACCAGATGTGGATATAAATGAAGTGTACAGTGAAAATAATGTTTTAGATATAGTAAGGCGATACAGTTATAAAAAACAATACGATGATACAAGACGCATTCTTTTATCTATATATTGTTCCCAATATAAATTTGTACACCCTATCTCTTACGAATCGAGTAGCAATACTCTTCCATTGTATTTACAGCAATTTGTGGCTCAGTTACGCTGTACAAATGATACATATTGCTACTTGTATATTAATCTTATTGCATGGAATCAAACTAACAAATGCACTATTTGTAACCAAAACGTTTGCGAAACATTAAGACATGTAATACTAGAATGTCCTATATATGAGCCATTGAGACAGGATCTGAGTGGGCTACCACAACCAGTGGACTTGCATGTTATATTATCAAACTTTACTTATACTAATATTCTTTATAAAATAGTAACAAGTATATTAAAAATGAGATCTTTTGTACTAAACGAATGATCAGAACTTTTATGCATGTTTTGTCACAAGACCAACTGGAAGTAAATTTTATTGTTAATATATGTTTTACTTTTATATGTTACTATTACATAAAACCGGTAAGTTGCGCGATACTCTAATTTTATTTATATATATAAATATCCTTTTCTTATTGTAATGTATGTATTTTATAGCACTTATTTTATTTTATGTATTTAATTTTTATTCTTTTGTATGTATTTATAACATTTATTTATCTTATTTTACCAAATTGTCATAGATTGTAATCTGAAAGACAATAAATATTTATTATTATTATATTATTTAAAAGAATCCGAGAAACTTGAAAATGGGTACAATTATATATATTTGACCCTGCTTTACTCAATAAAAAATATTTAAACCCCCCATCCCCACTCCTAAGGGTAGTTTTTACCGTATTTTTGTTTTTTTTTCTACTGACTGTTTTTACCGTATTTTTTGTTTTTTTCTACTGACTGGGTATTAAGAAGAATCCGAGAAACTTGAAAATGGGCACAATTATATATTTCACCCCGCTTTACTTAATATAAAATATTTCAGTCCCCCATCCCCTCCTAAGGGTAAAAGAATCCGAGAAACTTGAAAATGGGTACAATTATATATTTGACCCTGCTTTACTCAATAAAAAATATTTAAACCCCCCATCCCCACTCCTAAGGGTAGTTTTTACCGTATTTTTTGTTTTTTTTCTACTGACTGGGTATTTAAAAGAATCCGAGAAACTTGAAAATGGCTATAATTATATATTTCACCCTGCTTTACTCAATAAAAAATATTTCAACCACCCATCCCCTCCTAAGGGTAGTTTTTACCGTATTTTTTGTTTTTTTTTTCTACTGACAGGGTATTTAGATGAATCCGAGAAACTTGAAAATGGTTACAATTATATATTTCACCCTGATATACTTAATAAAAAATATTTTAACCCCCCATACCGACTCCTAAGGGTAGTTTTACCGTATTTTTTAGTTTTCTCTACTGACTGGGTATTTAGAAGATTCCGAGAAAATTGAAAATGGGTACAATTATATATTTCACCCAGATTTACTCAATAAAAAATATTTTAAAAGAATCCGAGAAACTTGAAAATAGGTACAATTATATACCTCACCATGCTTTACTCAATAAAAAATATTGCAACCACCCATCCCCTCCTAAGGGTAGTTTTTACCGTATTTTTAGTTTTTTTCTACTGACTGGGTATTTAGAAGAATCCGAGAAACTTGAAAATGGGTACTATTACATATTTCACCCTGATTTACTCAATAAAAAATATTTCAACCCCCCATCCCCACTCCTAAGGGTAGTTTTACCGTATTTTTTGTTTTTTTCTACTGACTGGGTATTTAGAAGAATCCGAGAAACTTGAAAATTGGCATAATTATATATTTCACCCCGCTTTACTCAATATAAAATATTTCAGTCCCCCATCCCCTCCTAAGGGTAGTTTTTACGGTATTTTTTCGTTTTTTCTCTGGGTATTTAAAAGAATCCGAGAAACTTGAAAATGGGTACAATTATATATTTGACCCTGCTTTACTCAATAAAAAATATTTAAACCCCCCATCCCCACTCCTAAGGGTAGTTTTTACCGTATTTTTGTTTTTTTTTCTACTGACTGGGTATTTAGAAGAATCCGAAAAACTTGAAAATGGGTACAATTATATATTTTACCCTGCTTTACTCAATAAAAAATATTTCAACCCCCCATCCCCTCCTAAGGGTAGTTTTTTCCGTATTTTTTCGTTTTTTCTCTGGGTATTTAAAAGAATCCGAGAAACTTGAAAATGGGCACAATTATATATTTCACCCCGCTTTACTCAATATAAAATATTTCAGTCCCTGTCCCCTCCTAAGGGTAGTTTTTACGGTATTTTTTCGTTTTTCCTCTGGGTATTTAAAAGAATCCGAGAAACTTGAAAATGGGTACAATTATATATTTGACCCTGCTTTACTCAATAAAAAATATTTAAACCCCCCATCCCCACTCCTAAGGGTAGTTTTACCGTATTTTTGTTTTTTTTTCTACTGACTGGGTATTTAGAAGAATCCGAAAAACTTGAAAATGGGTACAATTATATATTTTACCCTGCTTTACTCAATAAAAAATATTTCAACCCCCCCTCCTAAAGGTAGTTTTTTCCGTATTTTTTCGTTTTTTCTCTGGGTATTTAAAAGAATCCGAGAAACTTGAAAATGGGTACAATTATATATTTCACCTTGCTTAACTCAATAAAAAATATTTAAACCCCCCATCCCCACTCCTAAAGGTAGTTTTTACCGTATTTTTTGTTTTTTTTCTACTGACTGGGTATTTAGAAGAATCCGAGAAACTTGAAAATGAGTACAATTACATATTTCACCCTGCTTTACTTAATAAAAAATATTTCAACACCCCATCCCCACTCCTAAGGGTAGTTTATACCGTATTTGTTGTTTTTTTTTACTGACTGGGTATTTAGAAGAATCCGAGAAACTTGAAAATGGGTACATTTATATATTTCACCCTGATTTACTCAATAAAAATAATTTCAACCCCCCATCCCCACTCATAAGGGTAGTTTTTACCGTTATTTTTGTTTTTTTTACTGACTGGGTATTTAGAAGAATCCGAGAAACTTGAAAATGGGCACAATTATATATTTCACCCCGCTTTACTCAATATAAAATATTTCAGTCCCCCATCCCCACTCCTAAGGGTAGTTTTTACCGTATTTTTGGTTTTTTTCTACTGACTGGGTATTTAGAAGAATCTGAGAAACTTGAAAATGGGTATAATTATATATTTCACCCTGCTTTACTCAATAAAAAATATTTAAACCCCCCATCCCCTCCTAATGGTAGTTTTTACCGTATTTTTTGTTTATTTCTACTGACTGGGTATCTAAAAGAATCCGAGAAACTTGAAAATAGGTACAATTATGTATTTCACCCTGCTTTACTCAATAAAAAATATTTCAACCGCCATCCCCTCCTAAGGGTAGTTTTTACCGTATTTTTTGGTTTTTTCTACTGACTGGGTATTTAAAAAAATCCGAGAAACTTGAAAATGGCTACAATTATATATTTCACCCTGCTTTACTCAATAAAAAATATTTCAACCACCCATCCCCTCCTAAGGGTAGTTTTTATCGTATTTTTTGTTTTTTTTTTCTACTGACAGGGTATTTAGATGAATCCGAGAAACTTGAAAATGGGTACAATTATATATTTTACCCTGATTTACTCAATCAAAAATATTTCAACCCCCCATCCCGACTCTTAAGGGTAGTTTTACCGTATTTTTTAGTTTTCTCTACTGACTGGGTATTTAGATGATTCCGAGAAAATTGAAAATAGGTACAATTATATATTTCACCCAGCTTTACTCAATTAAAAATATTTGAACCCCCCATCCTCACTCCTAAGGGTAGTTTTTACCGTATTTTTTGTTTATTTCTACTGACTGGGTATCTAAAAGAATCCGAGAAACTTGAAAATAGGTACAATTATGTATTTCACCCTGCTTTACTCAATAAAAAATATTTCAACCGCCATCCCCTCCTAAGGGTAGTTTTTACCGTATTTTTTGGTTTTTTCTACTGACTGGGTATTTAAAAAAATCCGAGAAACTTGAAAATGGCTACAATTATATATTTCACCCCGCTTTACTCAATAAAAAATATTTAAACCCCTCATCCCCTCCTAATGGTAGTTTTTAC
Source organism: Brachypterus glaber (assembly GCA_958510825.1). Classification (NCBI taxonomy): domain Eukaryota; kingdom Metazoa; phylum Arthropoda; class Insecta; order Coleoptera; family Kateretidae; genus Brachypterus; species Brachypterus glaber. The sequence continues at coordinate 22,667,762 of OY294047.1, read as the reverse complement.
CGTATTTTTTGTTTATTTCTACTGACTGAGTATCTAAAAGAATCCGCGAAACTTGAAAATAGGTACAATTATGTATTTCACCCTGCTTTACTCAATAACAAATATTTTAACCCCCATCCCCTCCTAAGGGTAGTTTTTACCGTATTTTTGGTTTTTTCTACTGACTGGGTATTTAAAAGAATCCGAGAAACTTGAAAATGGCTACAATTATATATTTTACCCTGCTTTACTCAATAAAAAATATTTCAACCACCCATCCCCTCCTAAGGGTAGTTTTTATCGTATTTTTTTTTCTACTGACAGGGTATTTAGATGAATCCTAGAAACTTGAAAATGGGTAAAATTATATATTTCACCCAGCTTTACTCAATTAAAAATATTTGAACCCCCCATCCTCACTCCTAAGGGTAGTTTTTACCCTATTTTTTGTTTTTTTCTACTGACTGGGTATTTAGAAGAATCCGAGAAACTTGAAAATGGGCACAATTATATACTTCACCCCGCTTTACTCAATATAAAATATTTCAGTCCCCCATCCCCTCCTAAGGGTAGTTTTTACCTTATTTTTTCGTTTTTTCTCTGGGTATTTAAAAGAATCCGAGAAACTTGAAAATAGGTACAATTATATATTTCACCCTGCTTTACTCAATTAAAAATATTTCAACCCCCCATCCCCTCCTAAGGGTAGTTTTTACCGTATTTTTTGTTTATTTCTACTGACTGGGTATCTAAAAGAATCCGAGAAACTTGAAAATAGGTACAATTATGTATTTCACCCTGCTTTACTCAATAAAAAATATTTCAACCCCCATCCCCTCCTAAGGGTAGTTTTTACCGTATTTTTTGTTTTTTTCTACTGACTGGGTATTTAAAAGAATCCGAGAAACTTAAAAATGGCTACAATTATATATTTCACCCTGCTTTACTTAATAAAAAATATTTCAACCACCCATCCCCTCCTAAGGGTAGTTTTTATCGTATTTTTTTTTTCTACTGACAGGGTATTTAGATGAATCCGAGAAACTTGAAAATCGATACAATTATATATTTTACCCTGATTTACTCAATAAAAAATATTTCAACCCCCCATCCCCACTCTTAAGGGTAGTTTTACCGTATTTTTTAGTTTTCTCTACTGACTGGGTATTTAGAAGAATCCGAGAAACTTGAAAATGGGCACAATTATATATTTTACCCCGCTTTACTCAATATAAAATATTTCAGTCCTCCATCCCCACTCCTAAGGGTAGTTTTTACCGTATTTTTGTTTTTTTTTCTACTGACTGGGTATTTAGAAGAATCCGAGAAACTTGAAAATGGGTACAATTACATATTTCACCCTGATTTACTCAATAAAAAATATTTAAACCCCCCATCCCCTCCTAAGGGTAGTTTTTACCGTATTTTTTGTTTATTTCTACTGACTGGGTATCTAAAAGAATCCGAGAAACTTGAAAATGGGTACAATTATGTATTTCACCCTGCTTTACTCAATAAAAAATATTTCAACCCCCATCCCCTCCTAAGGGTAGTTTTTACCGTATTTTTTGGTTTTTTCTACTGACTGGGTATTTAAAAGAATCCGAGAAACTTGAAAATGGCTACAATTATATATAAGGGTAGTTTTTACCGTATTTTTTGTTTATTTCTACTGACTGGGTATCTAAAAGAATCCGAGAAACTTTAAAATTACTCTGTATCATATGACATTAAATGTCAATTTTATAAGTATTTTTTTTTTCTTTTTAAATAAAAAAATTAATGTAAGAAGCAGATTTATTTTTGGGAATGATGGCTGGGAAGATATATAAGGAAGATGTGAATCTGTAGAAATGGAGGTGGAGAAGGCGCAAGAAGATGTTTGGAAATTTATGTGAAATATACAAAATGTCAAAATTCGATTTTTTTTTTCAAAATTAATGGAGAGCCCCTAGCACAAGCCGAAAGCTTATTTGGTGCTCTCCATGCTTATGTAATATATTGCAGAAATAAATAAATAAATAAATAAATAATTAATTATATATTTCACCCTGCTTTACTCAATAAAAAATATTTCAACCACCCATCCTCTCCTAAGGGTAGTTTTTACCGTATTTTTTGTTTTTTTTTTCTACTGACAGGGTATTTAGATGAATCCGAGAAACTTGAAAATGGGTACAATTATATATTTTACCCTGATTTACTCAATAAAAAATATTTCAACCCCCTATCCCGACTCTTAAGGGTAGTTTTACCGTATTTTTTAGTTTTCTCTACTGACTGGGTATTTAGAAGATTCCGAGACAGTTGAAAATGGGTACAATTATATATTTCACCCAGCTTTACTCAATAAAAAATATTTCAACCCCCCATCCCCTCCTAAGGGTAGTTTTTACCGTATTTTTTGGTTATTTCTACTGACTGGGTATCTAAAAGAATCCGAGAAACTTGAAAATGGGTACAATTATATATTTCACCCTGCTGTACTCAATAAAAAATATTTCAACCCCCATCCCCTTCTAAGGGTAGTTTTTACCCTATTTTTTGTTTTTTTCTACTGACTGGGTATTTAAAAGAATCCGAGAAACTTGAAAATTGCTACAATTATATATTTCACCCTGCTTTACTCAATAAAAAATATTTAAACCCCCCATCCCCACTCCTAAGGGTAGTTTTTACCGTATTTTTTGTTTTTTTGTACTGACTGGGTATTTAGAAGAATCTGAGAAACTTGAAAATGGGTACAATTACATATTTCACCCTACTTTACTCAATAAAAAATATTTAAACACCCCATCCCCACTCCTAAGGGTAGTTTTTACCGTATTTGTTGTTTTTTTCTACTGACTGGGTATTTAGAAGAATCCTAGAAACTTGAAAATGGGTACAATTATATATTTCACCCTGCTTTACTCAATAAAAATTATTTCAACCCCCCATCCCAACTCATAAGGGTGGTTTTTACCGTTTTTTTTTTGTTTTTTTTACTGACTGGGTATTTAGAAGAATCCGGCAAACTTGAAAATGAGTACAATTATATATTTTACCCTGCTTTACTCAATAAAAAATATTTAAACCCACCATCCCCACTCCTAAGGGTAGTTTTTACCGTATTTTTTGTTTTTTTCTACTGACTGGGTATTTAAAAGAATCCGAGAAACTTAAAAATGGGTACAATTATATATTATACCCTGATTTACTCAATAAAAAATATTTAAACCCCCCATCCCCTCCTAAGGGTAGTTTTTACCGTATTTTTTGGTTATTTCTACTGACTGGGTATCTAAAAGAATCCGAGAAACTTGAAAATGGGTACAATTATATATTTCACCCTGCTTTACTCAATAAAAAATATTTTAACCACCCATCCCCTCCTAAGGGTAGTTTTTACCGTATTTTTTGTTTTTTTTTCTACTGACTGGTTATTTAGATGAATCCGAGAAACTTGAAAATGGGTGCAATCATATATTTCACCCTGATTTAGTCAATAAAAAATATTTTAACCCCCCATCCCGACTCCTAAGGGTAGTTTTTACCGAATTTTTGTTTTTTTTCCACTGACTGGGTATTTAGAAGAATCCGAAAAACTTGAAAATGGGTACAATTACATATTTCACCCTGCTTTACTCAATAAAAAATATTTCAACCCCCCATCCCATAGTTTTTACCGTATTTTTTCGTTTTTTCTCTGGGTATTTAAAAGAATCCGAGAAACTTGAAAATGGGTACAATTATATATTTCACCCTGCTTTACTCAATAAAAAATATTTAAACCCCCCATCCCCACTCCTAAGGGTAGTTTTTACCGTATTTTTTGTTTTTAGTCTACTGACTGGGTATTTAGAAGAATCCGAGAAACTTGAAAATGGGTACAATTACATATTTCACCCTACTTTACTCAATAAAAAATATTTAAACACCCCATCCCCACTCCTAAGGGTAGTTTTTACCGTATTTGTTGTTTTTTTCTACTGACTGGGTATTTAGAAGAATCCGAGAAACTTGAAAATGGGTACAATTATATATTTTACCCTGCTTTACTCAATAAAAATTATTTCAACCCCTTATCCCCACTCATAAGGGTAGTTTTTACCGTTTTTTTTTTGTATTTTTTACTGACTGGGTATTTAGAAGAATCCGGCAAACTTGAAAATGAGTACAATTATATATTTCACCCTGCTTTACTCAATAAAAAATATTTAAACCCACCATCCCCACTCCTAAGGGTAGTTTTTACCGTATTTTTTGTTTTTTTCTACTGACTGGGTATTTAAAAGAATCCGAGAAACTTAAAAATGGGTACAATTATATATTTTACCCTGATTTACTCAATAAAAAATATTTAAACCCCCCATCCCCTCCTAAGGGTAGTTTTTACCGTATTTTTTGGTTATTTCTACTGACTGGGTATCTAAAAGAATCCGAGAAACTTGAAAATGGGTACAATTATATATTTCACCCTGCTTTACTCAATAAAAAATATTTCAACCCCCATCCCCTCCTAAGGGTAGTTTTTACCCTATTTTTTGGTTTTTTCTACTGACTGGGTATTTAAAAGAATCCGAGAAACTTGAAAATTGCTACAATTATATATTTCACCCTGCTTTACTCAATAAAAAATATTTTAACCACCCATCCCCTCCTAAGGGTAGTTTTTACCGTATTTTTTGTTTTTTTTTTCTACTGACTGGTTATTTAGATGAATCCGAGAAACTTGAAAATGGGTGCAATCATATATTTCACCCTCCTAAGGGTAGTTTTTACCGTTTTTTTTGTTTTTTTTTTCTACTGACTGGTTATTTAGATGAATCCGAGAAACTTGAAAATGGGTGCAATCATATATTTCACCCTGATTTAGTCAATAAAAATATTCCAACCCCCCATCCCGACTCCTAAGGGTAGTTTTACCGTATTTTTTAGTTTTCTCTACTGACTGATTATTTAGAAGATTCCGAGAAAATTAAAAATGGGTACAATTATATATTTCACCCTGCTTTACTCAATAAAAAATATTTTAACCACCCATCCCCTCCTAAGGGTAGTTTTTACCGTATTTTTTGTTTTTTTTTCTACTGACTGCCCTGCTGAAAATGACGGATCTGTGCGGATATGATTTTCGAATGATATATGCGGAAATGCCGGATAAATGCGGGTGTGTTTTACATCTGCTTTTGTCGGCAACCAAAAAAGCAAAAAGTCTCCGTGTATCTGTTTTGTTGTGTTTTAGTTCCGGTTAGTGCACCACAACCGCGTTTATCCGCCCATGTACGCGTTGGCTCGTTATTTATGTGGACCCAGACCAACAAATATCGTCCGCACAGATCCGTTTAGGTGTGCTTTATACCTGCCCAAGTCTGTTTTTGACGGATCGTTTTTATTTCGCTTAGATATGCTTTTGACCCGCCACAGTCCGCACATGTCTGAAATTGCCGTATATACGCGAGTATAAACCAGTAGTCCGCGTGTATCTGTTTTGTTGTGTTTTAGATCCGGTTAGTGCACCACAACCGCGTTTATCCGCCCATGTACGCGTTGACTCGTCATTTATGTGGGCCCAGACCAGCAAATATCGTCCGCACAGATCCGTTTAGGTGTGCTTTATACCTGCCCAAGTCTGTTTTTGACGGATTTTATTTATTCCGCTTAGACATGGTTTTGACCCGCCACAGTCCGCACATGTCTGAAATTGCCGTATATACACGGGTGTAAACCAGCAGTCCGCGTGCATCTGTTTTGTTGTGTTTTAGTTCCGGTTAGTGCACCACGACCGCGTTTATCCGCCCATGTATGCGTTGACTCGTCATTTATGTGGGCCCAGACCAGCAAATATCGTCCGCACAGATCCGTTTAGGTGTGCTTTATACCTGCCCAAGTCTGTTTTTGACGGATTTTATTTATTCCGCTTAGACATGCTTTTGACCCGCCACAGTCCGCACATGTCTGAAATTGCCGTATATACACGGGTGTAAACCAGCAGTCCGCGTGTATCTGTTTTGTTGTGTTTTAGTTCCGGTTAGTGCACCACGACCGAGTTTATCCGCCCATGTACGCGTTGACTCGTCATTTATGTGGGCCCAGACCAGCAAATATCGTCCGCACAGATCCGTTTAGGTGTGCTTTATACCTGCCCAAGTCTGTTTTTGACGGATCTTATTTATTCCGCTTAGACATGCTTTTGACCCGCCACAGTCCGCACTTGTCTGAAATTGCCGTATATACACGGGTGTAAACCAGCAGTCCGCGTGTATCTGTTTTGTTGTGTTTTAGTTCCGGTTAGTGCACCACGACCGCGTTTATCCGCCCATGTACGCGTTGACTCGTCATTTATGTGGGCCCAGACCAGCAAATATCGTCCGCACAGATCCGTTTAGGTGTGCTTTATACCTGCCCAAGTCTGTTTTTGACGGATCTTATTTATTCCGCTTAGACATGCTTTTGACCCGCCACAGTCCGCACATGTCTGAAATTGCCGTATATACACGGGTGTAAACCAGCAGTCCGCGTGTATCTGTTTTGTTGTGTTTTAGTTCCGGTTAGTGCACCACGACCGCGTTTATCCGCCCATGTACGCGTTGACTCGTCATTTATGTGGGCCCAGACCAGCAAATATCGTCCGCACAGATCCGTTTAGGTGTGCTTTATACCTGCCCAAGTCTGTTTTTGACGGATCTTATTTATTCCGCTTAGACATGCTTTTGACCCGCCACAGTCCGCACATGTCTGAAATTGCCGTATATACACGGGTGTAAACCAGCAGTCCGCGTGTATCTGTTTTGTTGTGTTTTAGTTCCGGTTAGTGCACCACGACCGCGTTTATCCGCCCATGTACGCGTTGACTCGTCATTTATGTGGGCCCAGACCAGCAAATATCGTCCGCACAGATCCGTTTAGGTGTGCTTTATACCTGCCCAAGTCTGTTTTTGACGGATCTTATTTATTCCGCTTAAACATGCTTTTGACCCGCCACAGTCCGCACATGTCTGAAATTGCCGTATATACACGGGTGTAAACCAGCAGTCCGCGTGTATCTGTTTTGTTGTATTTTAGTTCCGGTTAGTGCACCACGACCGCGTTTATCCGCCCATGTACGCGTTGACTCGTCATTTATGTGGGCCCAGACCAGCAAATATCGTCCGCACAGATCTGTTTAGGTGTGCTTTATACCTGCCCAAGTCTGTTTTTGACGGATGTTATTTATTCCGCTTAGACATGCTTTTGACCCGCCACAGTCCGCACATGTCTGAAATTGCCGTATATACACGGGTGTAAACCAGCAGTCCGCGTGTATCTGTTTTGTTGTGTTTTAGTTCCGGTTAGTGCACCACGACCGCGTTTATCCGCCCATGTACGCGTTGACTCGTCATTTATGTGGGCCCAGACCAGACCAGTAAATATCGTCCGCACAGATCCGTTTAGGTGTGCTTTATACCTGCCCAAGTCTGTTTTTGACGGATCGTATTTATTCCGCTTAGATATGCTTTTGACCCGCCATAGTCTGCAAATGTCTGTACAGGACGGAACTAAATCTAAAAATATTGTCGGCGTACACCCGCCCAAGTCTGAAATTGTCGCATATACGCGGATGTAAACTAGCTGGTTTTTCGTCGGCTCTTGTCGGCAAGCTAAGTCCGTGCGTATCTGTTTTGGTGTGTTTTAGTTCCGGTTAGTGCACCACTACCGCGTTTATTCGCCCATGTACGCGTTGACCCGTCATTTATGTGGGCCCAGAAGAGCAAATATCGTCCGCTTTATACCTGCGCAAGTCTGTTTTTGACGGATCGTATTTATTCCGCTTAGATATGCTTTTGACCCGCCATAGTCCGCAAATGTCTGTACAGGACGGTACTAAATCTAAAAATATTGTCGGCGTACACCCGCCCAAGTCTGAAATTGTCGCATATCCGCGCGTATCTGTTTTGGTGTGTTTTAGTTCCGGTTAATGCACCACGGCCGCGTTTATCCGCCCATGTACGCGTTGACCCGTCAATTATGTATGCCCAGACCTGCAAATATCGTCCGCAAAAATCAGTTTAAGTGTGCTTTATACCTGCCCAAGTCTGTTTTTGACGGATCGTATGTATTCCGCTTGGATATACTTTTTACCCGCCGCAGTCCGCAAATGTCTGCATAATACGGTACTAATCTGAAAATATTGGTAAAAGTCCAAACCTGGAGATATCGGATATGGTAAAATAGAAAAATTAATTAAGTTAAATGAAATTTTTTTTATAGAGATATCTGTTTTTAAAGTTAAAAATGTTTTAATAGAAGACATAGAAATTACAAATTTATTCATTTTGGAAAATGCATATCCAATTACTGTTCGTTTAAATAATGATTTAATTTTAAAAAACTGTTGATTCAATGTCCAAAATTTAAAAACCTAAAAAGTATATTTTTGTATTGTCCAAAATCTAAAAACTATTTTTGTACTGTGCATAAGGAATACAATCAAATGGGCATGGTCAGACATGGGTGGGCGTTGTAATAGAAAAAAAAACAGATTTGGGCCGGTATGAGCCGGCACAAAATTTGGACGGGTAAGAGCTGACATAACAGTCAAAACCATACTTGGGCGGTTATGACATAACAGACTTTTACCGATACCGATATAATAGACTAAACTAGTTTAGAGCACAGAACACTTACCAGAAACCCATAATGGCGGTTTATTCAAATTAAAAATATTTTTATTTTATTTGGATCATTACTTTGATTTAGGCATTCGACAAAATTGCCGAACGCCTAAATCAAAATGATGGTTTTGTGGGTAATAAAAAAAAACAAGAAATTAAAATAAAGTATTTTTTTTAAACAAAATTGTAATATAACCATAATACAAACTCTATGTAAATACCTGGAAAAAAATATAAGTATAAAGAAAAATAGTTTATTGAACAGGTGCGTAGATATGGGGGGGGGTAGAGGGGGTGTATTTACCCCCCAAGAATCTTTATTTGTTATATATTTTTTTGTTATTTTAAATAAAAAATTGAAAAATTAAAATAATGGTCGGTGTTTTTTGCTTGGGGCGCTAAATTTTGTAGAAACGCTCAGAGACAAAGCTTTTTTTCTGAGGGTGTTTTTTTGTTTTGGTAGGGGCGCCAAATTTTGAATAAAATATTTTATTTTGGAAAGGAAAAAAAAATAACATTTTTAATAGATGGGCCCCCCTAGGCTAGAAATCTCACTAGCCTTGGGCTTCCCAGTCCGACACTGGATGCTGACTACGCGCCTGTTATTAACTAGGTAATTAATTATAAACATAATGTTTACTCTAACATTTTTAGGGGCTATTTAAAAATTATGTCCCCGCAATTTAGACAAATTTTGACCCCGTGTCAATTTAGCTTCTACCCCCCAAAAAAATATCCTTACTAATACATCAAACCCCCCACCCTACTTTTTGTTGACCTCTGACCCCATCCCCCCTAGAGTGGTGACAATTGTTGAACAGCCCCTAAAGAAGTAGTTCTTTATAAAAAGCTAGTAAAAAATATTATGAAAATAATTCCTGGGACAGGGCCGTAACCAGAAAAAAATCTAGGGGAGGGGCTCAGCGCCCAGGGTCAAAAAAAGAAAAAATACCTTCATGAAAAAATGCTTTGTCCCTGACGATTTCTACCAAACCTGGCGACCCTGTGAAACAAAATTGGCGCTCCAAAAAAATACCAGAGGGATCAGCGAAAAAAAATTGTCACCCCAATAATTAAAAAAGCTTTGTCCCTAGCGGTTTCTGCCAAAATTGGCGCCCCTGCAAAAAAATAGCGCCCCAAAAATTACCTTTACGAAGAAAAAAGGTTTACCCCCTGACGGTATCTACCGAACTTGGCGCCCCCGCAAAAAAATGGCGCCCCAAAAATAACCTTCAAGGAAAAAGGCTTTGTCCTTGACGGTTTCTTAAAACTTGGCGCCCCTGCAAAAGAAAATTGGCGCCCCAAAAAATACCAGGGGGGCTCAAACCAAGGCCAGGGGGGGCTGTCCTGGGATCCCATTAAGTTGAATTGTATCTTCCTTTATCCATCTTATCTCATCTCCAACTTTTCCTAAAAAAACAAGAGGTGTTTAAATAATTGGACAAGTACGACTTTGTTACTAACAAATAGTTAGTTATTATTTCAGGGTGAGAATAATTTTTTTAAAGAAATAATATCTAGGGGGCTTAGCGGGGCCTAAAATAATAAAAAATAATGCTGTTGGAGGTCTGTGTGGTTAACAAAGGTCCCTAGAGACCAGGTGTTGAGGGCTATGAACACTGTACTGAACGAACAAAACTAAAATAAACTAAATAAAAGTGGGGCATTTTGGTATTGTATGTCAATTTTCTTATACACTTGCTAGAGGCTGGCTGGAGAAATATTTTTTATGTCAATGTTCATGTTGAAACCAAATAGGGCCCATCAATTTTCTATACAGTTTTTTTTTCACTAAAGGCTGATTGGACAATTGTAGAAACTTTGTACGCTTTGTGCACAGGCCTGTATGGCATATATGGTAAAGATTTTAATTAAAAATACTCGCACAGACAAAAAACAAATACTAAATTGTGACCTTCCAATAAAGAACAAATTGCATGACATAAATTAAAATTGTCAAGGGCATTCTAGTAGTAAATAATAAAACAATATTAAGCGATATTTATTAATGTATTTAAACAAATTCAGGTGTACTTACTTTTAATAGAAAAATCTATGATCGTTGTTGCTTCTTTTGGTCCTATCACCTATCTATCAACCAAACATTCGTTTATTCATTCCATAGTACTATAATTAGTTAAACATAATTGTTATTTTGCTTTATATTTATAATTATTGCTAGCTTTACTTACTCTTATCACAGAACACCCACTTATTTATCTTATTTACTTGTTAAAGAACAGGCGCCAAAGCAACAGTAATTATAGGTTATGTCAAACATAAATCGTGACAGGGCGCTTATGTGCAGCTCTTTATGCCGCGTTTTGATAAACTGCGCATGCGCTGACCGTTTTTCAATCTATTATTTTAAATAAAAAACATTTTTTTACAAAAAAAAACACCAAACAGACGCCAAACCAACGTTAACGTAAACCAAGGCCCCCTCATTAAAAAAAAAAGACCAAACAACAAAAAACCAAAACAAAATCCTGCATGGATGAGCTACATTTAGACATATTGAAAAACGGTCAGCGCATGCTCAGTTTATCAAAAACGTTGCATAAAGAGCTGCACATAGGCGCTCCTGAACATGGGCGGGTGTATGCCGACATAGTCCGAAAAAGAAGACGACCGCGCGCGGATATGAGCGGACTGGGGCGGGTACATGCCGACAAAATTGGGAAAGATTGACGGACAATGTCAGATAAACGCGGATGTACGCAGACATAATTCGAAAAAAAGACGACCGAGCGCAGATTTGAGCGGACTAGGGCGGGTACATGCCGACAATATTGGGAAATATTGACGGACAATATCAGATAAACGCGGATATACGCCGACATAATCCGAAAAAAAGACGGTTGAGCGCAGATATGAGCGGACTGGGGCGGGTACATGCCGACAAAATTGGGAAAGATTGACGGACAATGTCAGATAGACGCGGATGTACGCAGACATAATTCTAAAAAAAGACGACCGAGCGCAGATTTGAGCGGACTTGGGCGGGTACATGCCGACAACATTGGGAAATATTGACAGACAATATCATATAAACGCGGATATACAGCGACATAATCCGAAAAAAAAAAGACGGTTGAGCGCAGATATGAGCGGACAGGGGCGGGTACATGCCGACCAAATTGGGAAAGATTGTCGGACAATGTCAGATAAACGCGGATGTACGCAGACATAATTCTAAAAAAAGACGACCGAGCGCAGATTTAAGCGGACTTGGGCGGGTACATTCCGACAACATTGGGAAATATTGACAGACAATATCATATAAACGCGGATATACGACATAATCCGAAAAAAAAAGACGTTCCAGCGCAGATATGAGCGGGCCAGGGCGGTACATGCCGACAAAATTGGGAAGGATTGACGGACAGTGTCGGATAAACGCGGATATACGCCGATATAATAAAAAAAAAGACGACCGAGCGCAGATATGAGCGGACTAAGCGGTTTAATGCCGACAAAAATTTGGAAATATTGACGGACAGTGTCGGATAAACGCGGATATACGCCGACATAATCTGAAAAAAAGACGACCGAGCGTAGATATAAGCGGACTAAGGCGGTTACATGCCGACAAAATTGGGAAAGATTGACGGGACAGTTTCGGATAAACGCGGATATACGCCGACATAATTCGAAAAAAAGACGACCGAGCGCAGATATGATTGGACTAGGGCGGTTACATGCCGACAAAATTGGGAGATTGATGGACAATGTCAGATAAACGCGGATATAAGCCTACATAATCCAAGCGCAGATATGAGCGGATAAATGCCGACTAATACTCTGACAGACAAAACCACTTAGGCTGGTGTAAGCCGACATGATCGGACGCGCATAGCCGGATATAAGCCGACTTAATGAAACAGAAAAAAAACAGACTTGGGCAGGTAACAGCCGACATAAATTATTTTGGACATACGCGGACTTGTGCGGAAGTACTTCTATTGTGAAAAAGCCGGACTTATGCAGATATAAATATTTGACTGCCAAATTAGGATAAAAGCAGATATAAAAATAACAAAAATTGCGGGTATCAGCCGACAAAAATTATATTTCAACTTTCCGGATCTAAGCGGACTTGTGCGGACAAAAATTCTATCTAAAAATTTCGGATGCATGCAGACCTAAATGTCTAACTGTAAATTTAGGATCATTGCAGATATAAATAACACCTGCTATAGCCGACTCAATGCAACTGAAAAATTTGCCGACTTCTGCGGATCTGATTTTAATCCTAAATTGCGGGTGAAATGCAATTGACGGGTGAACGCGGATGTAGCGGGTCTAAAACATATCAAAACGGATTTGTTTTTTCACCCGCACAGAGCTGCACAGATCCGTCATTTTCAGCAGGGTGGTTATTTAGATGAATCCGAGAAACTTGAAAATGGGCACAATTATGTATTTCACCCTGATTTAGTCAATAAAAAATATTTCAACCCCCCATCCCGACTCCTAAGGGTAGTTGTACCGTATTTTTTAGTTTTCTCTACTGACTGAGTATTTAGAAGATTCCGAGAAAATTGAAAATGGGTACAATTATATATTTCACCCTGATTTACTCAATAAAAAATATTTCAACCCCCCATCCTGACGAGTCGGTCAAGTTAGCCCCCCCCCCCAGTTAAAACTTAGGGTCGAAAAATACATAGGTAGTTTGCACACAACTTGCACAACCTTGCACAACCAAAAAAAAGCTTGCGCACTAACCATTGGTTAATTATATGAAAAAAACCGTCGGAGGGGCTAACTTGACCGACCCGACACTACAGTCTAATAGTAAATAGCTTGCACAAGATTGCACAACCAAAATAAAAGTCCCCCCCTTAGAACTAAAATTGAACGAAAAATGTTGTAGTATTTTAAGAAATAGCTTGCACAACCTTGCACAACCAAAATAAAAGCTTGCGCACCCTTAACATGAGCGGTAACGGGTAAATAATGTTTACCGTCAGCCCCCCCCCCCCAGAACGAAAATTGACCGAAAAATGTTGTAGTATATCAAAAAAAAGCTTGCAAAACTTTGCAAAACCAAAATAAAAGCTTGCGCACCCTTAACAAGAGCGGTGAGTGGTAAATAATGTTTACCGACAGCCTCCCCCAGAACTAAATTTGACCAAAAAATGTAATATATTAAAAAAAAACTTGCACAATCTTGCAGAATCAAAATAAAAGCTTGGGCACCCTTAACAAGAGCAATAAGGTGTAAATAATGTTTATCTTCAGCCCCGCGCAGAACTATTATTTAATAAAAAAGTTAAAAATTTTCATTACTATCTAATAGTAAGTCTCTTGCACAACCAAAATAAAACCATGCGCAACCTTAACAAGAGCGGTGAGGGGTAAATAGTGTTTAGCCCCCCCACAACTAAAATTGACCATTTTGTCTAAAATGCGTCCTAAGGGAGATACACCCCTTTGAAAGTGGCTAAAAAATTCGGTTTTTATTTATTAACTCAGGAACCCTTTCAGATACAGAAACGGGGTTTTGCATGTAAACTAAACTTAATAAGGCCCATCTTCGTATATTATTTTTAGGTACTTACTTTAACCAGGGACTTGCGAAACGGGGGTCCTTATTGGTTTTTTGCCCCTAACTTTTTTCTGTGTATTTTTTTGTCATTTTATTTTCATTACTATCTAATAGTCAATATACATAAAAAGGTGCTCTTGGTGTAATACTGTAGGATTAACCGTTTTCGAGAAAAATTGCTTTGAAGGTGAAAAAATCTTACGGTTCGACGTAAAATAAATACTAAAATGTTGAAAACCAAAATTTCAATGATGCAGGCTAATTCTACATTAAAAACCAAGAAAAAAAGCTTCTATACGTGTAGGTCAAAACATCGCTTTTAAAGATACTATGGCCCTTTAAATATGGCGCACGTCCCTGGTTAAAATAAGTACCTGAAAATAATATACGAAGATGGGCCTTATTAAGTTTAGTTTACATTTAAAATCACGTTTCTGTAACTGAAAGGGGGCGTATCTCCCTTAGGACGCATTTTAGACAAAATGTTTATATGAACTTTTTTGATTGTTTTGGTAAGTACAATATGGCTATGTGTAGCCAGCCCACCTTTTTTGTTACACCCTGTATACTGTAAAAAAAAATTTAAAAATTAATTTTAAAATACATTTTTTATGACTTTTTTTTTTGCCTTAGGGTGACCACTATACCCCGGTCTCCCCTATATGGCTTTTTAAGGCTGCTAAAATTGAATCTGATGATAATTTTTTTAACTCCACCCCCGCAGGGGTGAGCGGATAAATATTTTAAATATTTTCAATAGTTTCGTCAAAATTAGTATATAGGGGTTTTTTGCGGTCGACGAATATGAATCTAATATTTTTTTCAAATTTCACCCCCCGAGTGGGAGGGTAGTTTTTGTAAAAATTGTTATATTGGGGTTTTTGAGGTTTCTCAAATTGAATCTGATAATGAAAAAATTCTAACTGCACCCCCTGAGGGGCGGGGGGTAGTTATCGTAAAATTGGTATATTGGGGTTTTCAAGGTTGCTAAAATTGAATCTGATAATAAAATATCCATTTCACGCGCGGAGGTGAAAAATGGGAAAGCTCTTTTACTGGGCAGTGTATTTTTTATCTTCAACCACAAAATAAATAAAATGAAAATTTTATTAGAAAGAACTTTTTAATAAAAAAACTTTTAAGTCACTAAAAAAAATAAGTTAGGTACCTACCCACTGCCGCCAACAAATTATTGATTTACGTAAAAAAAGTATTGTAGGCTACTTAAACAGTGCATTTGCTTTTATTTTATACTAAAACATTTTTTGGTCAATTTTAGTTCTGGGGGGGCTGACGGTAAACATTATTTACTACTCACCCCTCTTGTTAAGGGTGCGCAAGGTTTTATTTTGGTTGTGCAAGGTTGTGAAAGCTTTTTTTTTAATATAGTACAACATTTTTTTGTCAATTTTAGTTCTGGGGGGGCTGACCGTAAACATTATTTACTCCCCACTGCTCTTGTTCAGGGTGCGTAAGCTTTTATTTTGGTTGTTCAAAGATGTGCAAGCTTATTTTTAATATACTACGACTTTGTTTGGTCAATTTTAGTTCTGGGGGGGCTGACGGTAAACATTATTTACTCCCCAGCGCTCTTGTTAAGGGTGCTCAAGCTTTTATTTTGGTTGTGCAAGCTTTTTTTAATATACTTCAATAGTTTTTAGACAAATTTAGTTCTGGTGGGGGGGGGGGCTGATGGTAAACATTATTTACTCCTCGCCGCTCTTGTTAAGGGTGCGCAAGCTTTTATTTTGGTTGTGCAAGGTTGTGCAAGCTTTTTTTAATATACTACAACATTTTTTGGTCAATTTTGTTCTGAGGGGGCTGACGGTACCGCTCTTGTTAAGGGTGCGCATGATTTTATTTTGGATGTGCAAGCTTTTTTTGATATACTACAACAGTTTTTAGTCAAATTTAATTCTGGGGGGGCTGACGTTAAACATTATTTACCCCTCACCGGTCTTGTTAAGGGTGCGCAAGATTTTATTTTGGTTGTGCAAGTTTTTTTAATACACTACAACATTTTTCTGTCAATTTTAGTTCTGGGGGGGGGGGCTGATGGTAAACGTTATTTACCCCTCACCGCTCTTGTTAAGGGTGCGCAAGCTTTTATTTTGGTTGTGCAAGGTTGTGCAAGCTTTTTTTTAATATACTACAACATTTTTCGGTCAATTTTTGTTCTGGGGGGGGGGGGGGGCTGACGGTAAACATTATTTACCCGTTACCGCTCTTGTTAAGGGTGCGCATGCTTTTATTTTGGATATGCAAGCTTTTTTTAATATACTATAACAGTTTTTAGTCAAATTTAGTTCTGGGGGGGGGGGGCTGATGGTAAACATTATTTACCCTTCACCGCTCTTGTTAAGGGTGCGCAAGCTTTTATTTTGGTTGTGCAAGGTTGCGCAAGCTTTTTTTTAATATACTACAACATTTTTCGGTCAATTTTCGTTTGGACTTTAAATATGGCGCACGTCCCTGGTTAAAATAAGTACCTGAAAATAATATACGAAGATGGGCCTTATTAAGTTTAGTTTACATTTAAAACCACGTTTCTGGAACTGAAATTTTTTAGCCACTTTCTAAGGGGCGTATCTCCCTTAGGACGCATTTTAGACAAAATGTTTATATGAACTTTTTTGATTGTTTTGGTTAGTACAATATGGCTATGTGTAGCCAGCCCACCTTTTTTGTTACACCCTGTATACTATAAAAATAAATAAAAAAATAAATTTAAAAATAAATTTTTTATGATTTTTTTTGCCTTAGGGTGACCACTATACCCCGGTCTCCCCTATATGGCTTTTTAAGGCTGCTAAAATTGAATCTGATGATAATTTTTTTAACCACCCACGCGGGGGTGAGCGTATAAATATTTTTAAATATTTTCAATATTTTCGTCAAAATTAGTATATAGGGGTTTTTGCGGTCGACGAATATGAATCTAATATTTTTTTCAAATTTAACCCCCCGAGTGGGAGGCTAGTTTTTGTAAAAATTGTTATATTGGGGTTATTGAGGTTTCTGAAAGTAAATCTGATAATGAAAAAATTCTAACTGCACCCCCTGAGGGGCGGGGGTAGTTTTCTTGAAAATTGATATATTCGGGTTTTTGAGGTCGCTAAAGCAGAATCTTAAAATATTTTTTTTTCTAAATACACCCCCTGAGGGGCGGGGGGTAGTTATCGTAAAATTGGTATATTGGGGTTTTCAAGGTTGCTAAAATTGAATCTAATAATAAAAAATCCATTTCATGCGCAGAGGTGAAAAATGGGAAAGCTCTTTTACTGGGTAGTGTATTTTTTATCTTCAACAACAAAATAAATAAAATGAAGATTTTATTAGAAAGAACTTTTTAATAAAAAAAACTTTTAAGTCACTAAAAAAAATAAATTAAGTACCTACCCACTGCCGCCAACAAATTATTGATTTACGTAAAAAAAGTATTGTAGTATTGTACTTAAACAGTGCATTTGCTTTTATTTTATACTACAACATTTTTTGGTCAATTTTAGTTCTGGGGGGGGCTGACGGTAAACATTATTTACCACTCACCCCTCTTGTTAAGGGTGCGCAAGGTTTTATTTTGGTTGTGCAAGGTTGTGCAAGCTTTTTTTTTAATATACTACAACATTTTTTTGTCAATTTTAGTTCTGGGGGGGCTGACCGTAAACATTATTTACTCCCCACTGCTCTTGTTCAGGGTGCGCAAGCTTTTATTTTGGTTGTTCAAAGATGTGCAAGCTTTTTTTAATATACTTCAACATTGTTTGGTCAATTTTAGTTCTGGGGGGGCTGACGGTAAACATTATTTACTCCCCACCGCTCTTGTTAAGGGTGCTCAAGCTTTTATTTTGGTTGTGCAATCTTTTTTTAATATACTGCAATAGTTTTTAGACAAATTTAGTTCTGGGGGGGGGGGGCTGATGGTAAACATTATTTACTCCTCGCCGCTCTTGTTAAGGGTGCGCAAGCTTTTATTTTGGTTGTTCAAGGTTGTGCAAGCTTTTTTTAATATACTACAACATTTTTTGGTCAATTTTGTTCTGGGGGGACTGACGGTAAACATTATTTTCCCGTTACCGCTCTTGTTAAGGGTGCGCATGCTTTTATTTTGGATGTGCAAGCTTTTTATGATATACTACAACAGTTTTTAGTCAAATTTAGTTCTGAGGGGGCTGACGTTAAACATTATTTACCCCTCGCCGGTCTTGTTAAGGGTGCGCAAGATTTTATTTTGGTTGTGCAAGTTTTTTTAATACACTACAACATTTTTCGGTCAATTTTAGCTCTGGGGGGGGGGCTGATGGTAAACATTATTTACCCTTCACCGCTCTTGTTACGGGTGCGCAAGCTTTTATTTTGGTTGTGCAAGGTTGTGCAAGCTTTTTTTTAATATACTACAACATTTTTCGGTCAATTTTCGTTTGGACTTTTTGGACTACAACATTTTTTGGTCAATTTTGTTCTGGGGGGGCTGACGGTAAACATTATTTTCCCGTTACCGCTCTTGTTAAGGGTGCGCATGCTTTTATTTTGAATGTGCAAGTTTTTTTAATACACTACAACATTTTTCGGTCAATTTTAGTTCTGGGGGGGGGCTGATGGTAAACATTATTTACCCCTCACAGCTCTTGTTAAGGGTGCGCAAGCTTTTATTTTGGTTGTGCAAGGTTGTGCAAGCTTTTTTTTAATATACTACAACATTTTTCGGTCAATTTTTGTTCTGGGGGGGCTGACGGTAAACATTATTTACCCGTTACCGCTCTGGTTAAGGGTGCACATGCTTTTATTTTGGATGTGCAAGCTTTTTTTAATATACTACAACAGTTTTTAGTTAAATTTAGTTCTGGGGGGGGGAGGGGCTGACGTTAAACATTATTTACCCCTCACCGGTCTTGTTAAGGGTGCGCAAGATTTTATTTTGGTTGTGCAAGTTTTTTTAATACACTACAACATTTTTCGGTCAATTTTGGTTCTGGGGGGGGGCTGATGGTAAACATTATTTACCCTTCACCGCTCTTGTTAAGGGTGCGCACGCTTTTATTTTGGTTGTGCAAGGTTGTGCAAGCTTTTTTTTAATATACTACAACATTTTTCTGTCAATTTTCGTTTGGACTTTAAATATGGCGCAAGTCCCTGGTTAAAATAAGTACCTGAAAATAATATACGAAGATGGGCCTTATTAATTTTAGTTTACATTTAAAACCACGTTTCTGTAACTGAAAGGGTTCCTGAGTTAATAAATAAAAACCGAATTTTTTAGCCACTTTCAAAGGGGCGTATCTCCCTTAGGACGCATTTTAGACAAAATGTTTATATGAACTTTTTTGATTGTTTTGGTGAGTACAATATGGCTATGTGTAGCTAGCCCACCTTTTTTGCTACACCCTGTATACTGTAAATAAAAATAAAAAATAAATTTAAAAATACATTTTTTATGATTTTTTTTTGCCTTAGGGTGACCACTATACCCCGGTCTCCCCTATATGGCTTTTTAAGGCTGCTAAAATTGAATCTAACGATAATTTTTTTAACTCCACCCCCGCGGGGGTGAGCGGATAAATATTTTTAAATATTTTCAATATTTTCGTCAAAATTAGTATATACTGGTTTTTGCGGTCGACGAATCTAATATTTTTTTCAAATTTCACCCCCCGAGTGGGAGGGTAGTTTTTGTAAAAATTGTTATATTGGGGTTTTTGAGGTTTCTGAAAGTGAATCTGATAATGAAAAAATTCTAACTGAGGGGCGGGGGTAGTTTTCTTGAAAATTGATATATTCGGGTTTTTGAGGTCGCTAAAGCAGAATCTTAAAATATTTTTTTTTTCTAAATACACCCCCTGAGGGGCGGGGGGTAGTTAATAAAAAATCCATTTCACGCGCGGAGGTGAAAAATGGGAAAGCTCTTTTACTGGGCAGTGTATTTTTTATCTTCAACAACAAAACAAATAAAATGAAAATTTTATTAGAAAGAACTTTTTAATAAAAAAACTTTTAAGTCCCTAAAAAAAATAAATTAAGTACCTACCCACTGCCGCCAACAAATTATTGATTTACGCAAAAAGAGTATTGTAGGCTACTTAAAAAGTGCATTTGCTTTTATTTTATACTACAACATTTTTTGGTCAATTTTAGTTCTGGGGGGGGCTGACGGTAAACATTATTTACCACTCACCCCTCTTGTTAAGGGTGCGCAAGGTTTTATTTTGGTTGTGCAAGGTTGTGCAAGCTTTTTTTTTAATATACTACAACATTTTTTTGTCAATTTTAGTTCTGGGGGGGCTGACCGTAAACATTATTTACTCCCCACTGCTCTTGTTCAGGGTGCGCAAGCTTTTATTTTGGTTGTTCAAAGATGTGCAAGCTTTTTTTTAATATACTACAACATTTTTTGGTCAATTTTGTTCTGGGGGGGCTGACGGTAAACAATATTTTCCCGTTACCGCTCTTGTTAAGGGTGCGCATGCTTTTATTTTGGATGTGCAAGCTTTTTTTGATATACTACAACAGTTTTTAGTCAAATTTAGTTCTGGGGGGCTGACGTTAAACATTATTTACCCCTCACCGGTCTTGTTAAGGGTGCGCAAGATTTTATTTTGGTTGTGCAAGTTTTTTTAATACATTACAACATTTTTCGGTCAACTTTAGTTCTGGGGGGGGGGCTCATGGTAAACATTATTTACCCCTCAAGCTTTTATTTTGGTTGTGCAAGGTTGTGCAAGCTTTTTTTTAATATACTACAACATTTTTCGGTCAATTTTTGTTCTGGGGGGGCTGACGGTAAACATTATTTACCCGTTACCGCTCTTGTTTAGGGTGCGCATGCTTTTATTTTGGATGTGCAAGCTTTTTTTAATATACTACAACAGTTTTTAGTCAAATTTAGTTCTGGGGGGGAGGGGCTGACGTTAAACATTATTTACCCCTCACCGGTCTTGTTAAGGGTGCGCAAGATTTAATTTTGGTTGTGCAAGTTTTTTTAATACACTACAACATTTTTCGGTCTATTTTAGTTCTGGGGGGGCTGATGGTAAACATTATTTACCCTTCACCGCTCTTGTTAAGGGTGCGCAAGCTTTTATTTTGGTTGTGCAGGGTGGTGCAAGCTTTTTTTTTAATATACTACAACATTTTTCTGTCAATTTTCATTCTGGGGGGGGGCTGACGGTAAACATTATTTACCCGTTACCGCTCTTGTTAAGAGTGCGCAAGCTTTTATTTTGGTTGTGCAAGCTTTTTTTTAACATACTACAACATTTTTCGGTCAATTTTAGTTCATTATTTACCCCTCACCGCTCTTGTTAAGGATGCGCAAGCTTTTATTTTGGTTGTGTAAGCTTGTGCAAGCTATTTACTATTAGATTGTAGTGAAAAATTTTAACTTTTTTACTGGGGGGGCTAAGGTCAAGTTAGCCCCCCCCCCACGGGTTTTTTTCATATAATTAACCAATGGTTAGTGCGCAAGCTTTTATTTTGGTTGTGCAAGGTTTGGACTTTTTTTAAGTTTTAACTCTGGGGGCTAACTTGACCGACCCCAATCAATCCGATTTTGATTTCTAGCGAAACTAGTTATAAAATTGCTTATCACCCAAATAAGCCTAAAAAATAGGAAAAAAAAACTAAATAGAATACCAAAAACTAGACATGGTCAATGAACCAATTAAAGGCATAACCCTGTAATTTTTTTAAATAAAAGGTCAATGACCCTAAAATTTTAAATGAAAGAGATTTTTACGTACTTCTAACGTATTTCTAATAAAAATCTAACGTTAGATTTTTACGTACTTCTGACGTATTTTTAACTTAAAAATCTTACGTTAGATTTCGGTTAGAATAACGTTTAAAACTAAGGTAAGATACTAAGGTTAAAAACCGGAACATTTGTACATAATTTATAACTTACTTTATATAGTTCTCTAACGTTAGAAAAACCTTATTCTAACATTAAATTTCTACCATTGTTATAAATATAGCTGTGTACATCGGCTTTTTACGAAAAGTTATAAAAGATTAACAAGAACAAAGTTATGGGAAGACATTTAAATCGCAGTCGTACCTAAAATTTTAGTTTAAGTTTTATACTTAAGTTATTTATTGTAGAATACTGTAAAAATCACATTCAAAAATATATTGTTTTACCTGATAATGTAAAAACGTTTTTTTTTATTTAAATTTTTAATATTTGTAGGTATAAGATTAAGGCATCTAGGTCCAAAGAAAAGCATAGTTACGAACAGGAAAATTTATTATTCAAACCTTTAAAAAATAATATATCAATATAGTTAAAACATATATAAACACCACTTTTGAATTTTAGTATGTTATAGAGCATGACCTCCTGAAAAAAAGTCTCCATGGGCACAAAAAAATTTATGGTGCCGTTTGGCCGCTATGGTCATTTAAAGACCATAAAATCTAGATGATTATATAGGTACTTAAATCGATGTTTATCGGTGTGTATGTGTGTTTTTATAATACTAAATGAGTGGTTAATAGTATATAATATTTAAAGGCAATTTAGTGTATGTGGGTATCTTTTATTTACTATTTTTGGGTGTATATGGGAAGTGTCGTTGCACCCAGGTGTATGTATGTGGATTTCTGAGGGTTTAAATCAATGTGTGTAGTATTTATTTTCTCTGTTAATATGCATTTTTATTAATTTTTGTGGGTTTGTATGGGTTGTTTTGGGTATTTATGAGTTTATTAGTTTTAATGGATTTAGTAATTATCGATGCAAATGGGTAGCTATGGTTATAGGTGGGTATGTATTATTTATGGATTTTACGGGGGTTTATAGGTTTGTATAGTATATATGGATGTGCAAAGGTAGTGTGTGTGTGTATGGTTATTTATGGGTTTTTATAAGTTTTAATGTATTTTTTTAGTATTTATGGAGTGTATAGGTTTACCTAAACTTTAGTTACGGGCGTGTATGGGTATTTATGAAATTATTTGGTTTTTAATGGGTGTGCATTTTCATTCATGGGTTACTTAACTCGAAACTAATTAAAAAATACTCCCTATCCAGAAACAAATCCTTGTATAGTCTTATTTAAACTTTTAGTATATTGTTGGCTCCCTCTAGAACAATGGCCTCTTTGTCTATTTTATTTTGCTGACAAGCAGTATTCTTTTAAAGACCTGTTAGATCGCACGTATCTTAAATTAGAGTTATCTCAAAACTATCTTAAATCTATCTTACCTATTAAATAAATATCATTATAAATAATAAATAAGTGTCTAAATCAAGAACATCTAGAACATTTAAACCTTAATAAACTGTGACTATAAATACAAAATAACTGTGAAGTTATAAAATAAGTTTCGGAACCTCTTAATAAAAGGTTGCCCTGGTGTCAGAAGTAAATTAACCTTTTTTTTATGTTGTGTTGATCAAGGAATACACATAGGAATTTTGGTGTCAGTGGGATACTCCAAAAACATTTTGGATATTCAAATACGTTTGAATATTTTGGGTGATTGTGGTAACGAGAAGTGGTAATTCAGTTCCAAACCAGCCAATCACTGTGAGTTTCAACTCTTAACAAAAGTACCTACCTGCATCTTCATCCTGATTCGTTCTGTAGTATATTGGAGTGCTGGAGCGTCCTTGGAGTACAAGCTAGTACAGGAAGAGATATCCTTTGTACAGGAACTACAAGACGTAAGTCATTTTTCAAGTTTTTTCACTGTATCCTTCATCCTATTTTATATCCTATACAAATCATATATCTCAAAAAAAAATTAATATTTTTTGAGTTTCTATCTCAAAAATAAAAATATTTTTGAGTACTTAAATCAATATAAAAAGAAATAAATAAGAATTAAAATAGAATAACTCATAAAACAAATAAAATCAAATCATTACACAATAATTATACAACTCTGAATAATAAAAAAATTGTTCAGTTATATTTTCAAGTTTCAAAAATGTCTAACTCAAATCAAATAACATCAAGCCAAGAACCAAATCAAAATCAAAATAAAAATGATATAATGCGACGATTTCAATCATTGTAAACAATGATCTTCCATTAACTGTACTTTTTAAATTTATAAAACCATTTAGGGGTGAT
The DNA here is from genome assembly GCA_958510825.1 of Brachypterus glaber. Lineage (NCBI taxonomy): Eukaryota > Metazoa > Arthropoda > Insecta > Coleoptera > Kateretidae > Brachypterus > Brachypterus glaber. The sequence goes on along the minus strand of OY294047.1, from coordinate 22,643,517 downwards.
AGGCTCGAACTTAACACATTTATACAAAATACGAACAGTGCTTTCTCTTTAGCTTCCCCAAATCAGACAGTTTATTGTTATTTGTTGTCCAAACGAAAAAATAAAAAATGAATGTATTCAATCTGAAATAAATAATTGTGAAGATTTTCAGGATTTACCTGGATTAAAACGATCTATTCAGCACTGCTTTAGGTAGTTTTATAATTCATTGTAAACCAGAAATCAGTCAAATGTTACGAGCTAGAGAACTTAATTCACTTACGACGCCTATAATCTTGCTCTGCAAGAAGAAAAAATAATCAATTATTACAAAAAACGAATATAAATATGTATTGCAAATATTGTAAAAATAATTCACACACCTCGCAGAATTGTCGTAAAAGAGGTCCTGCTATCAATACAAATCGAAATAGGTATACAAATCCTAATTTTTCAAATAATAATTTTTACAATAAACCTTCTACGTCAAATAATAATTCTTATCAAAAATTTTGCAATTATTGCAAAAAGCCAGGACATTTAATTTCTGAATGTCGAAAAAGAATTTAAAAATACTCAATTTTCTAATCCAAGAGGTCCACTGTGTCGAATGTCCTTCAGGATACGGACCACAAGAAAAAGGCATTCCCAGCTCAAATCCAGAAATAAATGAATTTGTAAATATTTCGCATAATATAAACCTTCAACCTAATTCAAACTTAAATACAATTACGTTTAATATGACTAATGCCTGAAATAAACATATAACATTTTTAATTGATACAGGTTTGGACTTTGGACTTGTAAAATCAACCGCCTTAGTACCTCATTTGACCCCCTTAGATAAGAATGATCTCATTGAAATAAAAGGTATAACAAACGATAACTCTATACAATCCGTCGGGTCAGCAAATTTAGAATTTATCATAGACTATTCCTCACAAAAGTTATGTCGTTAGTGGTGGCGAATTAAAAACAAATTATGACGGTATTTTGGGTATCGATTTTCTTAAAAAACATAATGTCTTACTTGATCTAAGGAAATAGAAGAAAAAATAATATTGGAAAAATCACAAACATCAGAAAATAAAATAAAAATTCCTCCTTATTGTGTATTTATTGCTGAAATAAATATTTCACATAATTTAAAATATGGTCTCATTGAGAAAAAACAAATTCATCCTGATATTTTAATTAATAATGATAATCATAAAGCACTCATACCTATTTTAAATATGAATGAAAAAAGTTTTAATTGAAAAACCTACTTTAGATTTAGTAGATTTAAATAGATTCGAAGAAATTAATTATTTTAATTCAAAATTAAATAATAATCAAACTAATAGAAATAAAATTTTAAAAGAAAAAATTCATACTGATCACAACTTCCCATGAAAATCAAGCCATTCTAAATATTTGTAAAGAATTTTCAGATTTATTTCACTTACCTGGTGAATATTTAACTTCTACAAAAACTCTAAAACATTCTATTCATACAAAACATGACGCTCCTATAACTTGTAACTTACAGGTATCCGAAAGTACACGAACAAGTAAATTCTCAAATAAATCAAAAAAAAACATTCTAAATCACCTTATTCTACCAATCTGGATTGTTCCTAAAAAACTAGGCTACTCAGGTAAAAAAAATGGCGACGTAATAGATTATCGGAAATTGAATGATATTACTATAGGCGATTCTTTTCCTTTGCCTAATATTGAAAATATCTTAGATCCTCCGAAATGCTGTATATTTCACAGTTCTAACTTATCTTCTGCATTCCATCAAATTGAAGTGGAAGCATCAGATAAGTGCAAAACCAGGACTCCACCAGGACATTACGAATTTAATAGAATGCCTTATGGATTAAAAACCTCCCCCGCGAGTTTTGTTAGGAACATGTCGATAGTATTATCCGGCTTAATTGGCGAAAAATGCTTTTGTTATTTAGAAGATATTATAGTTTATGGCAAAGACCTTGCTGATCATATTAATAAACTTAGGTCAGTATTCAAAGATTAAGGGAACACAATTTAAAATTGCAACCCGGTAAATGTAAATTTTTACATAGGGAAATTAAATTCTTAGGACACATTATTTCAGATAAAGGTGTAAGACCAAATCCAGAATTCCTCGGATTAGTTGGCTACTATAAAAAATTTATTCCTGATTTTTCAAAAATCGCTAAACCTTTAAACGCATTATTAAAAAAAGATTCTTAGTTTGTCTGAACAGATAAATGTAATTTTTTCAAAAATTAAAAAATACTTTAACAATTGAACCTATATTACAATATCCTAATTTTAATAAAAAATTTAGTCTTACTTGCGATTCTTCAAATGACCAAATATCAGGCATATTATCGCAGCAAACTCAAACTTACCAATTTCCTATTTTTCAAAAACCCTTACAAGGCGCAACAAAATTATTCTACTACTGAAAGAATTGTTTGCAATCGTAGAGTCGTAAACATTTTACGACTTACTTACTTACCAATTTCCTATTTTTCAAAAACCCTTACAAGGCGCAACAAAATTATTCTACTACTGAAAGAATTGTTTGCAACCGTAGAGTCGTAAACATTTTAGACCTTATCTTTTTGGGAAAAAATTCGATATATATTGCGATCATAAACCATTAATTTGGTTAAATAACTGCAAAGACTTAAGATGGCGCTTAAAATTAATGGATTTTATGAAATTATGAAATAAAATATAAAGCGGGAAAAGACAAAATTCTGATCTTAGTAGATTAAAATTAGAAAAAACTGATTCAAATAATCAAGTTTCTATTGATAAAATCATAAATAATAACAAATGTTAAAAATGACAATGTCATAATAAATCACGATATTTTTAACCCCTTAAATACAAGATAATTAGCTCACTATATTAAAAGATTTTTACATGAATAAAGGTATTGCACTAGATTTTAAAAACAAATTCAAGTCTGTCGATATACTCAAAAATCAAAATAAAAAAATAGGTGAAGTAGCTTTTATAAATCAACATGGTAGAAAAATATATTACTTATTTACAAAAGAAAGTTATTTTGATAAACCTACTTATAAAACTGTTTCTCAGTCTTTAGAATATTTGAAATTGTTATTAATAAAATTTAAAGAAACTGAAGTTTCTATGCCACAAATTGCTTTTGGATTAGATAAACGAATGGAATATTATTTTCAATTTAATTAAATTTATTTTTAAAGATTCAAAAATAAGTATATATTTTTATAAAAGAACATAATGTTCAATAATATTCAACCAGAAGAAGATTTAACATTTGATAACTAAAAATTTCCATCAAAGAGAAATTAGAATTCCTAAACCAACTATAGTAAATACTCCCTTAAACTGGATAAAAAAAATTGTAATTCCTTTATCCTGTGACATATTAAACAATAATAATTATATTGATTATATTTACAAACACAATTTAACTATTCCTAATGCGAAAATAAAAAATAAATTTAAAACGTACCTCGACAATCTCTTTATTTAGCTTTTATTAAAGAATTAAATTAAATTAATTAAATGAATCTACACTATGAAATTCTATTTGACACACTTTATAATCTTAGACTTTTATTGCAACATAATGAAATTAAATATTTTACTATACCAGATATTTCAGAAAATAATGATATTATTAAGATACATTTTATACTTTATTATATTTTTTATTTAGGGACTAAGTATGAAATACTTTCCGATGAACGTATTACTTTAACAGACCCAAATCTAATTAAGATTATTTTACAAGAAAATCATGATTTGCCATCTGCAGGTCATCAAGGTTTTGAAAAAATTAAACAATATTATTTTTGGGATAATATGAAAATAAATTAAAGAGTATATTAAAAATTGTCAAACTTGTCAAAAATCTAAAACAGACTTTAGAAATAATAAAAGCCCTATGTTAATAACTACCACAGTTTCTAAATTTAATGAAAAAATTGCAATGTATTATTTTTGGGATATGAAAATAAATTAGACTATATTAAAAATTATCAAACTTGTCAAAAATCTAAAACAGACTTTAGAAATAATAAAAGCCCTTAATTAATAACTACCACAGCTTCTAAATTTAATGAAAAAATTGCAATGGATGTAATCGGTCCTTTACCAGAAACTCAAAATAATCAGATTTATTCTAACAATTCAAGATGATTTAACTAAATTCATTTGCTATGCAACAACTATTGCTATATGTTTATTAAAATATTGTTCACAGTTCGGTTTTTCTAATGTACTCTTATCAGATCAAATATCAAATCAAATCAAATCATAAAGGAACTTAATAAACTTTTAACAATAAAACTGTACCGCGTTTTCCTGTCTAGAATAAGTAAAAACTAAAAAATTATCAGGCGCTGCCCTGGTTACTTATTATAGAAAAGAAAATGTACGGTTGCGATCGGCTAACTGGCATCAGTACGGGCACAGGGGTTCATGGATTAAAAATTATGATAATAAGCTTAGTTTAACACCTTGGGCGCCAGAATCTTGTAAACATACATGTGCTTGGCAGTTTATGTGTTAAGATTCAAACACATAAAAAATAATGTACTAGAATATTAATTATCTTTTACAGCATGTATAAACCTGAAAAATAACTATGATTTGAATAGATTTGTATATCTTGTGTTGATTATAATTTAAACAAAAACTCAAATATGTGCTGTTACAATGTTTATTTAAAATGACAAGTAGACAACTTTAATTAATCATATTAATTAAAATAATATTATAAATTACCAAAAGTATGGTGAAAAGACCCCATTGCGAAATATAAAAAAAAATGTGGTGAACTACCCTATTGCAAAAATGTTAAAATATGTATACCAAAATTATTATGGTGAATAACCTAAATAAAAACAGTAATATAAGGTATGTGTTAATAAGTGAAAAATAGTAATCTAGGCGTACTGCCCAAAGTTGCAACTTTGTTTACAAACCAACCTAGAATATTCATAATAAAATAGAGCACCTTAATAAATATTAAAATTTGAGAACTTGGACATTTTACCAAAAATAAATATAGTAAACCGCATTTTCATTATTTACACTAAAACTATAAAAACCTGTTAATTAAAGTTGTCCCTGGAACGACCAAATACGTTGTCCCACTCCCTGATGATGTACGTCACTGTGCAGAACATTTCCTTGTCCTTGCCTTGAGAACTCCTTACAAATTTGAACACGTTTGAAACTCAAACGCTTGAGGATCCATTGAAACGTTTGTAAACCTCTTGGCTTAAAAACGGTACTGCAATTTACTAAACATCTTGAAAAATCTTGAAAACTCTTGAAAACTAAAGTGGAAAATTGAAGAACACCTCAATGAAAATTGAAGTTAAAGTTGAAATGGAAAGCTTCGCCATCGATACTCGTAAAATTTGAGATAACGGTAACGTTGTAAAATATAAAAGCTTCACCAACAATATTCATAAAATTTGGGATAGAGGTATCGTCAAAACATTCGAAGAACGTTAGAACAGAAATGGAAAAGCTTCACCAACAATCTAGAAAGAAAGAACAGCGACTTTAGAACTCAGCCATCGATATGAAAAATCGAAATCCGTAATTAGATTTAAAATAAACTTACCCAGTCCAAAACTGAATTAATTGGAGCAGTAAGTGCTGAATACTAGAATACTCTGCAGCCTGAAGCCTTCATCTGTACGCCTCTAATGAAAATAAAGAAAACAACGTGTTAAACACTTGTAACTTAGGTAACCAAAAAGCGACTTACTTTGAAAGATGAATATTGTGGAATTTCCATTAAAACTGCTTGAACTAATTACGTAGGATTATACTACACTTCATTACAAACTTATTGCAACATTTTTACACAAACATAAACCACGGATGGTTTCACAAAAATCAGATTCTGATTTTACGACCTGAACGCCATTGCTTGTCGTTTTGAAAAAGAACGCCACTCCCTTCAACTCCGGCAAGGTACAAAACTCCCCCCGTGGCGAAACTTGGAACTACGAACAACAAATCGATTTTGAGGGTAGGCAACACAAAAAACATCTATTCATAATCCCCATAATACTTGAAAATAAAGAAAAAGAATACTCTAAATAAGTTTAAAATGCCTAGCCATACATCTAACAATCGTTTCATATGGTTTAAGAAATGATACGACGAAAATAAACCAACTTGAAGTCATCAGCTGACCATGCAATGCATACTGTATACCTGAATGCGGGTAGAAGTAAAACTAACCTCAAAATTAGGTAAACAATCTTTGATAATGATTTTATCCGACTTCCAGAAGCTTTAGCTGTGATTAAAAAGGTAAGACTAGCTGAAAAACATCAGTAGCTAACTCAAGTACTGAATGTAGTAGATTACTAGACGTTTGTTATTATATTTTAGGCTATCAAAAGTAAACACCAAAAATAAGACAAATTCTGTAATAAAAGAAAAATGACCCAGCAAATGGAATCAAGGACCATCGCAAGACTTCCACAAGACCATACAATAAGTCTGTACTCAATCTTATATGTGCAAATAGAAAGAAATACTAACTTCTGAAAAAATGGTAACATCGTATGATTACGTGACACAGATCAGGTAATCTTTAAAAACAGTGGCAGTCATAACTGCTACACAGCCCTCCTCCGAATAAATAAAAAATATTTATTCCCAAAAATATTTTTTAACCCAGAGTATAAACTCCAATAGTTAACTCTAAATAGAACATTACAATATCACAAAGAATAACCCCGTAACCAAAAAAAAATTACTCCTAACTTATGCTACTAGCATATTCTGATTCTGTAACCAAAAACTATTAAATTTACTTATTATTTATTGTAGCTTTATTCCCCTTTCCGAATATATACAAAAATAAAAATATTTATTTATTTTTCATTGCATTTCTATCCAATTTTTATGAATCAATATTGAATCAATGTTTATTGAACTTGTTATTGAATGCATTTTTATTGAATTTTTAGTTAAGCCTGATATCTACGCGTACCACACGCCTATTTACTAGGGACAAATCCATGAATTGACAAAATCGAGTTATAGTTACACAATCGGGAAGTTACATAATCGGGAAAATTCTTATTAACTAAAATTCAACAACAATGACTTTTTAATATCAATAATCCTTATTATTGACACTAAGTCCAAAAACTTTTTAGTCCATAGTTTTGACCGTTATTAACCTTTTAATTTTTCAGGTATTCTAATCAAGATCTCAATCAAAACTGAAGAACACTCACTCTACACCCATCTACTAAAATGTCGCAGCAATCAGTTCTAGACCTGATCCCTCAAGCATCAAAGAAAATAATTTTTTTTTTTACAATATTTGACTTTATTTTATTTAAAATAAAATTTAACTATTTACACTTGACTTTTACTCACTCTTAGCTAATATTTACAATTAACGGTTTTATTTTTCATGTCATACTGTTGGAGTTTAACCGCCCATCTAGCAATTCTTCCTGTCGGGTCTTTAAAATTTGCTAAATACTTTAAACTAGAATGGTCTGTTATAACATTAAACCTAACTCCTTCAATATATCCCCTGAAACGATCAATCGCGAATAAAAGAGCTAAACATTCTTTTTCACCGGTGCTAAAATTTCTTTCTGATCTTGAGAGAGTTCTTGAGGCGTATGCAATAACCTTTTCCTTTCCCTCCTGAACCTGTGTTAACACTGCTCCCAAACCTACATTACTAGCGTCACATTGTATGGTGAAAACAAGGTCGTACCTAGCACTGGTTAAAACCGGAGCTGAAACAAGAGCTTCTTTTATTTTAACAAACGCGACTTCAGCTTCATTATTCCATTTAATTGGTTGTTTCTTTCCTAAACCTTTCAGCAAAGCATTAAGTGGTGCTACTAACGTTGCAAAATTTTTTACAAACCGTCTGTACCATGAACATAACCCTATAAACCGTTTAATCTCTGTAGTTGTACTAGGACGTTTATAATTTAACATATCCTGTACTTTTTCTATATCTGTGCGTAACCCTTCTCTATCCAAAACAAAACCCAAATACTTTAATGATTTTCTAAAAAATTTACACTTATCAAAATTTATTGTAAGATTAGCTTCTTTTAAAATACGATAAACCTCTTTTAGCAGACGTATATGTTCTTCAAAACTAGATGATACTATTATTATGTCATCTAAATATACAAAAATATATGGTTCAAAGGCAGCACCAAACAATTTATCCATCAATCGTTGTTGCCTTTGCGCCGCGTTAGCCAACCCAAAACACATACGATTAAAGTGAAATAGACCATAGCCAGGTACAGTGAAAGCGCATTTTTCCTTTGACCTTTCAGTCAGTGGAATCTGCCAAAAAGCTTTTTTCAGATCGATTGTAGAAATATATCTCGCCTTACCAAGCATACTTAAAATTCTATCAATTTTTGGTAATGGATAAGAATCCTTCTTTGTTTGAGCATTTAATTTTCTACCATCGAAACAAAGCCTATGCGATCCATCAGATTTTTTCACTAACAATACCGGACTATTATAATCGCTATTCGAAGGAGAGACTACCCCTTGTGCTAACATATCTTTTAATTCTTTAACTAAAATTTCTTGCATATACGGAGACATTTGGTATTGTCGCATTTTAAAAGGTTTGTTATCCCCAGTATCAATATCATGTTTCATTATATGAGTACACCCTAACTTATCTTTTTTTAGTTCTTTGAACAAATCTTTAACTTTATTAGCTAAATGTTCCTGATCACTACTTAACTCTAAAATTCCAAATTCATTACTAGAATTAATACTATTTATTTCTACTTTATTCAAAAATTTCCAAGAATTATTTTCGAAACTTAGAGATATAGAAAATTGTTTCAAAAAATCTACTCCAAAAATAAATTCTGTTTGCAAAGTCGGTACTACTAAAATTTTTAAAACATTTACTGTATCATTGACTGTAATTGGTAACTCCACAAAACCTAAAACTTTTTGATGTGCCTTATCAGCCGTAGTTACATATGGTATACTACTATTACAAATTTCTAAATTTAAACTTTTAATCAAACTAATTCCCAAATTTCCTATAACTGAACAGTTAGCGCCAGTATCTATTAATGCTACTATTTGCTTATTAGCGATACTTGCTTTTATATAAGGCCTATTATCATTTGGTAAATTTTCAAAAGGATTTAAATTTACTAAGGAAATTAAGTGATTTTTATAAAATGCTTTTACTTTTTCTAGCCAAATTGTCCAATTGAACCAATTGTCTTCGTAGCTACTAGTTATCTTACTATCAGGTATGGCCTTATGAAGTAGTGAGCGTCGGCCGGGATTTCCCACTACTGCTCTACATTTTTTTGACAATTAGAACAATCTTTTAAAAATACGTCTTTTTTTCCACAACGGTAACAAAACTTAGTCCTTTTTGCAAGACATTTACTAAAAACATGATTAATTCCATTACAATTATAACAGACTATTTGCTTTACTTGATTACTACTATTTACTGTACTATTATTTTCTGAACTGCTATTTTTCTGATTTTTATTACTATTAAAATTACTGCTACTATTACTACCAAAAGATTTATATCCATTATTTCTGAAATTTCTATTATAGTTACCATTACTATTATTATTATTTCTAAAATTGTTACTAAAATTACTATTTGAATTTATCTGACAACAGTGCCCTTCTTTACAAACATTTTTACTACTACTTGCTTTATTTACACAACTACTTTCCTCTGCAAAACTACTATCTTGAGTTTCTACCACATTTACCCTAGGTACTGATTTCTTATAAATTGCGTTTTTATTTGTTACACTTTTTTGTTTCAAAATGTAAGCTTCATCTAACTTTTTACAATACTTTCTGAGGTCTTCAATCGAGTTTACTTCTACTAATGATAACGGAGTAAAATAATGTGGAAGTATCCTTTCCCTAATTGTTTTCAATTTTGTAAAATCACTAGGATAACGCAAAAGTCTCTTAAATAATGTCTCCATAGCCGCTGTAAAAACTGAAATTGACTCATCTGGTTTTTGATACTTTGCCCTGATGTCATCCCAAGTATGATCATCTACACTAGCAGACAAAAATTCTTTCTTTAATAATCCTATTAACTCTGACCAATTATTAACTGAACTTTTAACTGACAAAAACCAAGAGAGCGCCGGCTCTTTAAATAAGTCATAAGCTGTTTTAAATAAAATTTCATCTGAGACGTTTCTACAAACTTTTAAATAATCTACTTTTTCAATGAACGAAAGTACGTCTCCAGTACCGTCAAAAGAAACACCCCATTTATAAACAGGTACAGGCTTTATAAAGTCCGGGTCTGATCTAGCCGAAGTATTAGCTGCTGCATGAAACGTTGTGTCATTTAAAGAAATTCTTGTCATATTAGTTTCATTGACCTTATTCTCATGCGCAGTATGAGCCTCAATCAAATCCGCCTCTAATTCTAAACACGTGGCTTTAGAAATCTGTAAAAATTTTGTCCTATCTGCTTCTTTATCCTTTACTTCCGGAAACCTATTTAAACGCTTATTTATGTGCGCTAGATTTGACTTTATACGAATGAGTTGAGAAATTGAGTACTCAAACTCCTCAAGTTCTTTAACTAAAGTTTTTACAATATCAATATTATCATTAATAGCTTTTACCTCATTATTGAAATTAAACTCCGGATCGACATATTTATTGTCCTCCGTTTCCCTTGCTATAGCTCTACTCAATGTTTTAATTTTCGCATTTCTATCATTCCTAGCCGTTAAAGACCTAATACGCAATTCATAATTTATTTGCTCTACCGTCAAATATCTAAGATCCATTTTATTTAAATCTTCCATGATTAAAATTTTAATTTATTACTAAAATTTACTATCAAAAATCTGTCAAAATCTGTCAAAAATCTTTCGCAATCTCTCTTTAAATAGTCAATATTCTTTCTAAAAATATTCACTCTCAAAAATCTTTTGAAAATCTTTCAGAAATCTTTCAAAAATCTCTCGCAATCTCACTCAAAATTTGCAATATTTTTTCAAAAATACTTGCCCTGTCCGCCACTCTTTTTTAGATTCGGATCGGAACCAAAAACTCCACGATTTATTCTCGCGTACTACTACACCTTTTTTGTTCACCCTGTATATTTCAGAATTTCACAAACTCAAAAAATCTCTCATCTTTCATCAAACTTTAATCCATTCTATATATTTTAGAATTTCATAACCAAAAACCTCTCAACTTTATTTTCTCCTATATATTTTAGAACTAAAATAACTCACTGGCCAAACTTTTCTCTCTTTATTTTACTCTATATATTTCAGAATTAAAATAATCAAAACTATGCACCAAAATGTTTGCTTTTCAAAAAAAATTCTCTCTAACTTTTATTTTTACCCTGTATATTTCAGAATCAAAAATAACCAAAAACTGTACCACTGCGTCCAATACTTTTTTTTATTACGATCCTATATATTTTAGAATTCGAATAAAACTCAAAACTTTACCCTTTTGGTACTCTCAACCTATCCATGGTTTCTTTTCTCCCTGTATACACCAAACTATTTTTTAAACATTGCACACCTATTGTTTAAATCAAATCAACAACCATATCCAGTTTTGTCTAAATATCTTAAAAATATCTTAAAAATATCTCAAAAAAAATTTTTTTTTTTTTTTTTACTTTATATTTTTTTCACAAACTTCAAAAATTTAAAAGTTAAACTAGCTTAATCCCACGTTATTTGGGCGCCATTGTGTACCGCGTTTTCCTGTCTAGAATAAGTAAAAACTAAAAAATTATCAGGCGCTGCCCTGGTTACTTATTATAGAAAAGAAAATGTACGGTTGCGATCGGCTAACTGGCATCAGTACGGGCACAGGGGTTCATGGATTAAAAATTATGATAATAAGCTTAGTTTAACACCTTGGGCGCCAGAATCTTGTAAACATACATGTGCTTGGCAGTTTATGTGTTAAGATTCAAACACATAAAAAATAATGTACTAGAATATTAATTATCTTTTACAGCATGTATAAACCTGAAAAATAACTATGATTTGAATAGATTTGTATATCTTGTGTTGATTATAATTTAAACAAAAACTCAAATATGTGCTGTTACAATGTTTATTTAAAATGACAAGTAGACAACTTTAATTAATCATATTAATTAAAATAATATTATAAATTACCAAAAGTATGGTGAAAAGACCCCATTGCGAAATATAAAAAAAAATGTGGTGAACTACCCTATTGCAAAAATGTTAAAATATGTATACCAAAATTATTATGGTGAATAACCTAAATAAAAACAGTAATATAAGGTATGTGTTAATAAGTGAAAAATAGTAATCTAGGCGTACTGCCCAAAGTTGCAACTTTGTTTACAAACCAACCTAGAATATTCATAATAAAATAGAGCACCTTAATAAATATTAAAATTTGAGAACTTGGACATTTTACCAAAAATAAATATAGTAAACCGCATTTTCATTATTTACACTAAAACTATAAAAACCTGTTAATTAAAGTTGTCCCTGGAACGACCAAATACGTTGTCCCACTCCCTGATGATGTACGTCACTGTGCAGAACATTTCCTTGTCCTTGCCTTGAGAACTCCTTACAAATTTGAACACGTTTGAAACTCAAACGCTTGAGGATCCATTGAAACGTTTGTAAACCTCTTGGCTTAAAAACGGTACTGCAATTTACTAAACATCTTGAAAAATCTTGAAAACTCTTGAAAACTAAAGTGGAAAATTGAAGAACACCTCAATGAAAATTGAAGTTAAAGTTGAAATGGAAAGCTTCGCCATCGATACTCGTAAAATTTGAGATAACGGTAACGTTGTAAAATATAAAAGCTTCACCAACAATATTCATAAAATTTGGGATAGAGGTATCGTCAAAACATTCGAAGAACGTTAGAACAGAAATGGAAAAGCTTCACCAACAATCTAGAAAGAAAGAACAGCGACTTTAGAACTCAGCCATCGATATGAAAAATCGAAATCCGTAATTAGATTTAAAATAAACTTACCCAGTCCAAAACTGAATTAATTGGAGCAGTAAGTGCTGAATACTAGAATACTCTGCAGCCTGAAGCCTTCATCTGTACGCCTCTAATGAAAATAAAGAAAACAACGTGTTAAACACTTGTAACTTAGGTAACCAAAAAGCGACTTACTTTGAAAGATGAATATTGTGGAATTTCCATTAAAACTGCTTGAACTAATTACGTAGGATTATACTACACTTCATTACAAACTTATTGCAACATTTTTACACAAACATAAACCACGGATGGTTTCACAAAAATCAGATTCTGATTTTACGACCTGAACGCCATTGCTTGTCGTTTTGAAAAAGAACGCCACTCCCTTCAACTCCGGCAAGGTACAAAACTCCCCCCGTGGCGAAACTTGGAACTACGAACAACAAATCGATTTTGAGGGTAGGCAACACAAAAAACATCTATTCATAATCCCCATAATACTTGAAAATAAAGAAAAAGAATACTCTAAATAAGTTTAAAATGCCTAGCCATACATCTAACAATCGTTTCATATGGTTTAAGAAATGATACGACGAAAATAAACCAACTTGAAGTCATCAGCTGACCATGCAATGCATACTGTATACCTGAATGCGGGTAGAAGTAAAACTAACCTCAAAATTAGGTAAACAATCTTTGATAATGATTTTATCCGACTTCCAGAAGCTTTAGCTGTGATTAAAAAGGTAAGACTAGCTGAAAAACATCAGTAGCTAACTCAAGTACTGAATGTAGTAGATTACTAGACGTTTGTTATTATATTTTAGGCTATCAAAAGTAAACACCAAAAATAAGACAAATTCTGTAATAAAAGAAAAATGACCCAGCAAATGGAATCAAGGACCATCGCAAGACTTCCACAAGACCATACAATAAGTCTGTACTCAATCTTATATGTGCAAATAGAAAGAAATACTAACTTCTGAAAAAATGGTAACATCGTATGATTACGTGACACAGATCAGGTAATCTTTAAAAACAGTGGCAGTCATAACTGCTACAAAACATAAGTTTACAACTCCTTATCATCCTGAAAGTAATGAAGCACTAGAACGTACCCATTTAACATTAACTATGCTTTCGTTTGGAGAATCGAACAGTCGATCTCCAACACATCTTCGATTTAAATGATATTTTTTTTCTTATTGAGCCAAAACTTTTGCCTCTAGGACCAAAAGAGTTTTAGGTCCCCAAAAAAGATAAAACTTTGTTTTTGCTTATATAAATTATTTAAACACCTATCAACTATTTTTGGTATGTGTATGACTCATGGATTACTCGATTTTCACAAAAAAAAAAGATTAAATATTTGCCTAAAGATGGCGCTGTGGTCATTTTTTCGAAAAATATTGACCATTTTCATGACCTATGAACTCGAAGAAGCAACGCTGCTCAGAAAAAGTGGGCATGGCACATTAAACTACAGTTTTCTTTGTAATTTACCATAGAGACTAGGGGTAATTTGATTTCTTCCTGCAAAATCAATTTAAAAATTAATTCAGTACTCATTAACTTTATTTTTGGTACGTATATGACTATCATGGATTACTAGATTTTCACGAAAAAAAAGTTTGAATATATGCCTAAAGATGGCGCTGGGGTAATTTTTTCGAAAAATATTTACTATTTTCATGACCTATGAACTCGAAGAAGCATCGCTGCGCAGAAAAAATGAATACTGTACATTAAACTACAAAGTTTCCTTTGTTATTTACCGTAGACTGACTAGGGGTAATCTGATTCCTCTCGGTAAAAAAGAGACTCGGCACGCAGGGGGTGTTCCTGTTATTAATTACTAGGATAAACATACTGATGTGCTCATATTTATCAAAACTTCACATTATACTGCACATTAGCTTAAAAAAAAACTATTTCCTTTTAGTTATAATTCGAGCTTGAGATGGCACTGCAGTTACTTATTTATGACTGTATGATATTGCTTACTGGCATATTATATTTTTGTGTATATAACTATGGAATAAGTTCTTATATAAAAAGTCATGATGGCGCTGTAGTATTTTTTGAAGTTAAGAAAGGCTAAAAAGTTATAAATATATAAGAGAAGATGTTATTGGTATAGTTATCTTACCTTTTTTTTAATAAAATTTTCTTCGAAATTATTCTAATGTTATTTCTGTCAGTGGAAATAATTTCACTGATGTATGGCCCAATTTCTGAAAATCACTCTTCCATGTCTAAAGGAGTAATCGCTTTTCTTTTGTTGCAGGATGTTTTTTTTTTCATATATTTTTTTTGTGTATTGGGATATTAATCCACGAATTTGACGGTTGCAAGTATTCTTAGGGCAAAAAAACATAAGTTCCGTTTAGCTGGTAATCTTTCAACTTTAGAGCCAAGTAGCTACATGATTTTTTTAAATGATATTTAAAAAAACATTATTGTTGATTCAATCAGCGGTGACTGCACGTCGTATTTTCTCGCAACTGAGAAGTTTATTTATTTATATAAATTATATTATAATATATACAATATTTATAATTTTTAGTCAAATAGTACGTTTTATTATGAAACAACTTTTTATTTTATTTGGAGACCCCAAATTAGTAAAAATAGCATGTATTTTTGAACGCGCACTTACATTAAATCTCTTATTTCCAGGAAATTAGAAAGATAAAGCAGTGCCATCTGAATCAGAAAAATTGATCCGAAAGGAATCAAATTACCCTAGTCAGTCTCTACAAAAAAAAATTGTAGTTTAATGTACCGTATCCACTCTTTCTTGGCAGCGATGCTTCTTCGAGTTCATAGGTCATGAAAATAGTCATATACGTACCAAAAATAAAGATAATGAGTACTGAATTAATTTTTATATACCCAAAAATCTAAATTCAATGCCTACGTGCAGTCACTTTAAAATTGATTTTGCCGAAAGGAATCAAATTACCCCTAGTTAGTCTATGGTAAATTACAAAGAAAACTGTAGTTTAATGTGCCATGCCCACTTTTTCTGAGCAGCGCACATAGGAGTATTTGACGATTTTAGCTGGCCAAAATTATTTATGTCTTTTTATTGGCGGAAAACCTTACCATATGGCAAGAAATTGTAAAATATATGCATTTTGTACAAACCCAAGCCAATGGCGTTCAATATAGGGGAAAGATGGGTACTTTAAGGATTACATTTTTTTCATTCAATAGGAGTTGAGGAAATAAAAATTATATTATTTATTATGGTAAATAACATATATATATTTTGATATTTAATTAGATTCTACTTCGTCATTGTCAGAATATTCTTCATTTTCACTGTTTTCAGTGTCGGAATCTTGGACTTCTCCAGGAAGCAGCATTTCCACAGCTTCTTTTGAAAAAGGCTTTGTAAGTTTGTGTTTCTTTTTCCCAAGGCTGGACAACAGAGGGTCGGATGTTAACAATAACCTATTGATGATATCTTGGTTACAATCTTTTCTAGAAAATTTTCTAGCATAGCTAAGTCTGTACTCCCGGAAATGTTTGTTTCTGGCTTCGGCAGCCTCTTCTGACAATTGTCCAATTGGCAAAAGCGCATTCTCTACTATATCAGGACCGTGTACTAAAACTTTATGCAGAGTTGGAGTCATTGGACACCAGGGGTATAGTTCAACATAAAGTTTTGCCGTATCCAAAGTATACTGTCTGAACTTTTCTACATCAATCTTGTGGCCACTGGAAATTACTTGTAGGATAATTTTTATTCTAGCAATCAAACTTACGTCAACTCCAGTGATAGCTGCAGATGTTTCCGGGTCGTTGAAGAATCTCCTGCTTGTGTTGCCGTTATTGGTGTTCCCAAATCCAGCCTTAGGTATGTCGACAAGAATGCCCATTTCGCTCTTGAATTCATCTTGAATTTTCTTCTTTCTATCTGAGATGAGTCTCTTCTCATCTTCATTTAGCTTTTTCTGCCATTTTTTCAAAGGCAATTTATATGATAGGTGAAGGAGACTTTCAAAACACCGTATTCTAGCATGCAGAATTGACAGTCCAAATTTGTAGGTGCTTTGCTTGTCAATACATTCTCTGTCCAAATCATTAAATTGCTTCGATGTTGCTCCACAAATATAACATCGCATTGTCGATGTAGTGGTGGTTGCTGCGTTACAGACTTTTCCATCCACCATGGTTAACATCATTACATGTTCTACTGCTATATCTTGAAGTTTAGTTGGTTTTAGATCTGCAATTTTGTTTTCCATGTAAGCAATTTCTTCAGCTATTACATCAGCAGTTTCTTTTATAAACCTAATTCGAATTGGCCTGCAAAACCTTGGAGATGATGGTGTAGAGTTTTGCCAGATAACATTTTTATTTACTCCACAAGTTAGCTGTAGTGGAACCATTGAGCATTGAAATATACTGGCATCAGAATGAGTGTCATCCTCAAACTTTTGATTAAACTGTGTCTGCTAGGAGCCATCACAACCCCATTTCGTATATAGTTTCATATTTTTACGCTCACTTTCCGTTAAAGTCTTGATAACTTCTTCTAAAAACAATAGCAATCTTTCAGCAGTATGGTTTAACAGACTTTGTAAGTCTACTTCAGCTAAACTTTCTGTGACTGTGAACGAATCAGAATCAGGATAGCATGTTTTTTTTTCTTTAGCCAAAATACTGTAGCAGGGCCATTTCTTCTTATCGCTTGTACGAACGATTTCATATTGAGATTTTGTTAGACCTGCGTCAGCAAATATTGAAAGAGCCTGTAACGGTGTCAATGATTTTTTTGTAGGTTCAAGGCTGCTGCGGTAGGCTTTTTTATACTTTCCCGCTCTTTTAGGAGATGATTGAAGATCTTTCAGGACGGTTGCAGCACTTCTTTTGCCACTTGTTAAACAAGTTTCAGCTGCAAAAACAATAGCTTCTGGTTCCACATCTTTCCTGAGCTGTTCTGTTTTTCTCCTCTTTGATCGTTCACTTGAATCGACAAAACTTTTTCTTGGTCGTCCTGCTGATGATGGAGTGGATAGGGTGGCCGGTATCGGTATTTGGAAACTCCCTTGCAGCCAAGTGCCGTGCTTCTTAATAAATTTTTCATGAGTTCTTGATGAAGACGACCACATATTTCTAAGAGCAGCTTTCAACCTCGACATTTGACGCTTGTATACTTGTTTCAGTTCTTCGGTGTATTGATTTCTTGATAACAAATGTTGATCGGCTAAGTCCATTTTTTCGTCGAAATTCGGAGCCTGCTGCTGCTGAATACTGTTGTAGAAGTCCAAACGAGAGATTGTTTGCATTCCTGATGACCCAGCTAGAAAAAAGAAATTTAGTTGAAAAATCCACCTTTGGACCTTGATGTATTTAGAACATGATTGGAATTTAGGTGGCAGTAATGGGCAGGTGAAATTAAGATTTTTAAATAGCTAGTGGTATAGCTCACAGAAAAACTCAAAAAAATAACTGGGTCTCAATAGGCACTGTAACTTTTTCACTTTTAAAGTCAAAATTTAGTTTAAAATTCGTTAAAAAAATGCTAAGTTTCATGGGACATAACTTCTGTGGTGATTAATATTTCAAAACGGTAGTAAGAGTAAATAATGTACATACCTGTCATAGATTCATCCATGGTATAACACTATAAAACTTCTGTTGTAAACAATTGTACACAGCTTCAAAGAACACCACTAAAATCGTTCGTGAATAAAATGAACCACACAGTTATAAATCAGATATTTAACTAACCTGTATAGTTCAAAATTCTGCTTTTATAACCAAATCATTAATTGCTCATTAAGCGACCATTATCGAGGATTAATAAGGGTAGGTAATTAAGGGGGTACGGCCATTTCTAAGAATTCGAATTTTGGCCAGCTAAAATCATTAAATACTCCTTAGTGCAGCGTTGCTTCTTCGAGTCCATAGGTCATGAAAATGGTCAATATTTTTCGAAAAAATGACCACAGCGCCATCTTTAGGCAAATATTTAAACTTTTTTTTTTCGTGAAAATCCATGAGATACACATACCAAAAATAAAGTTGATAGGTGTTCAAATAATTTATCTTTTTTGTTGACCTAAAACTCTTTTGGTCCTAGAGGCCAAAGTTTTAGCCCAATAAAAGAAAAAATTTAGATTTGACCTAAAGTTAGATGTAGGAATAAGAAAAAAAAATATCATTTAAATCGAAGATGTGTTGGAGCAAAATTCCCAAAAACTTCGATTCTCTCGCGAAAGCATAGTTAAAAGAATATTTTAAATGTTATGTTAATAAAGACCAAAACAATTGGGACGAATTTTTAAATTTAGCAATTTTCAGTTATAACTCAAGTATAGGTCCACTCAAAAAACCCCATACGAATTAGTCTGGACAACGTGCAAGAATCCCTAGCTATATAAATTCTCCAAAATTTAAACCTAAAAAAAATATTTACTATTTTCATGACCTATGAACTCGAAGAAGCATCGCTGCGCCGAAAAAGTGAATATTGTAGATTAACCTACAAAGTTTTCTTTATTATATATCATAGAGACTAACTAGGGGTAATTCCTTTTGGTAAAATCAATTTTAAAGTAACTCTGCACGTAGGTATTGAATTTAGTTTTTTGGGTATATAAAAATTATTTCAATACCCATTAATATTATTTTTGGTATGATATGACTATCATGGATTACTAGATTTTTACAAAAAATTGAATATTTGCCTAAAGATGGCGCTGGGATAATTTTTTCGAAAAATATTGACTATTTTCATGACCTATGAACTCGAAGAAGCATCGCTGCGCAGAAAAAATGGATACTGTACATTAAACTACAAAGTTTCCTTTGTTATTTACCGTAGAGACTGACTAGGGGTAATCTGATTCCTCTCGGTAAAAAAGAGACTCGGCACGCAGGGGGTGTTCCTGATATTGTTTACTGGGATAAACATACTGATGTGCTCATATTCTTCAAAACTTTACATTATACTCCACATTAGCTTAAAAAAAAACTATTTCCTTTTAGTTATAATTCGAGCTTGAGATGGCCCTGCAGTTACTTATTTATGACTGTATGATATTGCTTACTGGCATATTGTATTTTTGTGTATATAACTGGAATAAGTTCTTATATTTAAGTCATGATGGCGCTGTAGTATTTTTTGAAGTTAAGAAAGGCTAAAAAGTTATAAATATATAAGAGATGTTATTGGTATAGTTATCTTACCTTTTTTTTAATAAAATTTCCTTCGAAATTATTCTAATATTATTTATGACAATTTCTGAAAATCATCTTCCATGTCTAAAGGAGTAATCGCTTTTCTTTTGTTGCAGGATGTTTTTTTTTTCATATATTTTTTTTGTGTATTGGGATATTAATCCACGAATTTGACTGGGTTGCAAGTATTCTTAGGGCAAAAAACCATAAGTTCCGTTTAGCTGGTAGTCTTTCAACTTTAGAGCCAAGTAGCTACATGATTTTTTTAAGACATTTAAAAAAACATTATTGTTGATTCAATCAGCGGTGACTGCACGTCGTATTTTCTCGCAACTGAGAAGTTTATTTATTTATATAAATTATATTATAATATATACAATATTTATAATTTTTAGTCGTTTTATTATGAAACAACTTTTTATTTTATTTGGCGACCCCAAATTAGTAAAAATAGCATGTATTTTTGAACGCGCACTTACATTAAATCTCTTATTTCCAGGAAATTAGAAAGATAAAGCAGTGCCATCTGAATCTCAGGAAAATTGATCCGAAAGGAATCAAATTACCCTAGTCAGTCTCTACAAAAAAAAATTGTAGTTTAATATACCGAATCCACTTTTTCTTCGCAGCTATGCTTCTTCGAGTTCATAGGTCATGAAAATAGTCAATATTTTTGGAAAAAATTACCCCAGCGCCACCTTTAGGCTAATATTTAAACTTTTTGTGAAAATCTAGTAATCCATGATAGTCATATACGTACCAAAAATAAAGTTAATGAGTACTGAATTAATTTTTATATACCTAACAAACTAAATTCAATGCCTACGTGCAGAGTCACTTTAAAATTGATTTTGCCGAAAGGAATCAAATTACCCCTAGTTAGTCTATGGTAAATTACAAAGAAAACTTTGTAGTTTAATGTGCCATGCCCACTTTTTCTGAGCAGCGTTGCTTCTTCGAGTCCATAGGTCATGAAAATGGTCAATATTTTTCAAAAAAATGACCACAGCGCCATCTTTAGGCAAATATTTAAACTTTTTTTTTCGTGAAAATCCATGAGATACACATACCAAAAATAAAGTTGATAGGTGTTCAAATAATTTATATATACGTAAAAACTATATTTTATCTTTTTTGTTGACCTAAAACTCCTTTGGTCCTAGAGGCCAAAGTTTTAGCCCAATAAAAGAAAAAATTTAGATTTGACCTAAAGTTAAATGTAGGAATAAGAAAAAAAAATATCATTTAAATCGAAGATGTGTTGGAGCAAAATTCCCAAAAACTTCGATTCTCTCGCGAAAGCATAGTTAAAAGAATATTTAAATGCTATGTTAATAAAGACCAAAACAATTGGGACGAATTTTTTAATTTAGCAATTTTCAGTTATAACTCAAGTATAGGTCCACTCAAAAAACCCCATACGAATTAGTCTGCACAACGTGCAAGAATCCCTAGCTATATAAATTCTCCAAAACTTAAACCTAATTATTCAGATCTAGCAATGACATAACTAATAAATTAAGAATTTTACGAGAAACTGCAAGAGATAATCAAAAAAGCAAAACAAAGTTCAAAAAATTACTTCGATAAATCTCATGAGAATATAAATTCTACGCAGATCAATTAGTATTATTATACGATAGCTTATCTAAAGTTGAAAAGAAAAAGCTTACTCCGAATTGTAAAGGTCCTTATAAGATAGTACAAATACATGATAATAATACTGCGACTATCTATAAATAATAAACTTAAAACGCATCATTTCAATAAATTAAAACCGTATATTGTTTCAGACAATAACATTGAAGAAAACAATGAAAATGTTGAATCAGAATCAGAAATTGACCTTCAGACTAGTATTCCTAGTAATTTTTCTTCTGACTACCGAATCAAGGCCTAGCACGTCAGCAATAAATATGAAATTATTCCTACAAACAACGGCTGGTCTATTGTACCATAATCTTGGTAAAACGCAAATATCAAATGACAACTTCGCACTTTTAACTTATTATCTTTCTCACATTGATTATCAAATAAACCAAATTTATAACTATTATACCATCTATGCAATTTGGAATAATAAAAATATCTAATTTTAATAATTCAGTTATACGCATGAATGAAAATATTTTCTTTAAATAATAATCTTGAAAAATTTGATAATTTACTCAAGTACAAGATTTTAAACAACAGTTGGATTTTGAAATTGAAATGTCTAATTTAATTTTACTTATTGAAATGACAAACTCTTTTAGAAAACTGTTGGCGTTTCGTTAATTCAAAATTGCATTATAAACTATAGAATTTTATTACCAGAAACATTATATCGAGTTACAAAAAATATCTACAAAATATATATTCCATTATCTTTATTTATCATTATTACAGATCGGATTTTAGCGAGTCGTGATGTCAAAATGCATAGCCGGGTAATGTTCAAATTCATATTAATTTTATAAAAATGTTTAATGTTATTTAACTAAGAAAATTTAAAAAACAATAGATCCGAAAATTATGATTTAGTTGGACTTTTAAATAATCCAAATTTTATTTAATATTTAATAGTATGGTGGCTGGGTATTACTTTTTCATGTTAAAAACAATCTGTCTGGTCAATCCTTTTCTATTGGCAATAACAGCTCACGTGAAATTATTATTTTTACTTAAATCTTTTGTTTTTCATATTATAAATAAAATACAAAATTACACAACTAAAACAAACTACCGAAGAAATCTATTTGTATTTTATTTGTGACTGAATTAAACGTTATAACGTTATAACTCCGCAGATATTTAAGAGCTCTAAACTTTTCCGTATGCGTGGGTGCGTTTTATTGCAAGTAAAAAAAGTCATTTCGTTCGACAGCAATGCCAATTAATTTCTTTTATTTTGTTCTTTTTTGCTTTTAATATACCTATTGAGCCTAATCTAATATTAATTTGTCACCGTTCGTTTCATTTGCAAAATCCCTTGATAAAATGTTCGTAAAACCATTAATTACTAGTGAATTAAAGATTATCCAGAACTGAAGTTCGACGGCAATATTTTACACTGCACATTTTGTAAAAAGACCACCTGTGAAAGAAATACTAATGTTTTAAGACATGTGTACAAAAAGCCATAAAGGAGATGAGAAGCAGACAATTTAATATTTAAAGTAAAAAAATACAAAACTAATTTTAATCACGTTATAAACGTCACGTGACCTTGGTAAATGTAATACCCAGCCACCATGCCACAATACTATAAAATTAAATTTGGATTATTAAGAGCCCAACTAAATCTTAATTATCAGAATTGTAATTTTTTTTTCTTTTACTTAAATAAAACGTTTCGAGATTTTCATAATATTTATGTAATTTTCTTTGGTAGTGTAGTGGTTTGGCAACATATTAAACATTTTTATAAAATTAATATGAATTTAACTTATTGTACCCGGCTATGCATTTTGACGTCACGACTCCCTAAAATCCGATGTCTATTCATTATTCCCCATATAACGATGCTTCCTTATGCTCATATATTGAGCCTTATATCCTTTTATCCTCTTCTCGAACATTTTATATTATGATCAAAAATCTTCAACGATGCACTCAATACATTCCTTCAAATTGAATATGCAAAAATCTACCAAAAAGAAAACTACATCAGAAGAATGTGAAGTTCAACTCATGAAAACAACAATCGAAATCCCAAAAACTTGTCAAAAGAAATCTTGTAGCAGAAATGGAAATTTGGCACCAGCTGCAACAAAATCAATGGTTCTATGTAACTTCCAAACCAAACCAATTATCAATTCTTTGTGATGACAGCATATAAGAAGTCATAAAAAACTTTTAAACAGTCGAATTGTAAAGCATTCACAAATCAAGTTTCCTTACAAACACAAATGGTTATGGAAACATAATCTAACCAACGAAATCCCACTCACAGATATAACTGAAGATGACTGCTATAATTAAGAAAAAATCTTACACTTAACCAAATCCATTTGGATCCAATAAAATTAAATAATTTGGATCTTCATGAATTAAAATATGCCCAACAAAAACTTAACCAGTTTGATGAGCAACTCCAAGAACAACAATAAACCTTTTATTGTCAAACATACATTTTGGTAAACAATTTGGATTCACAAACATTATAGGAAAATGTTTAAGAAAAACTTCTTCATGTGCCCATGCGTACAAATCTACAACCAATGTCATAAAGAGCAAATTTAGCATCCAACATTAATCCATTATGACGCAGAACTTCAACGATTGAACTACCCCATTCCGTTAGAGTATACAACTAAAACCCAGGACAATGAGCCCCAAGGTTCCACTTCTTCAGTTAGACGTTCCAGTCGACTTCAGAAGAAAAAGAAAATAAATCAAAACTGAAATATTTTATACTTTACTTATACTTTATACTATTTTAATAATTTTATACTTACATTATTTCAGTCAAATATTTTAGTTTTGCTCAAATATTTTATATATCTTACATATCTCAATTGAAAATTTAAGTATGTTAAGTTATCTTAAAATTAAAAATCTTAGGTTAATTTTATCTTAACATTTTTGAGATTTTTGTTCTCACTTTTTTCAAAATTCAAAAAAAATCTATAAGCCCCGATTTGTTGGCGCACCCTAGAACAATGGCCTCTTTGTCTATCTTATTTTGCTCTTAAGCAGTATTCATTTAATATAAATAGAGCTCCGCCTAGATGACCCTCAGAGCTGTATTAGACCTGAGTTAGATCACATGTATCTTAAATTAGAGTTATCTCAAAACTATCTTAAATCTATCAGTTATAATAAGTATTAAATAAATATCATTATAAATAATAAATAAGTGTCTAAATCAAGAACATCTAGAACATTTAAACCTTATAGTTTTCACTATTTCACAGTTTTGACTATAAATACAAATTAACTGTGAAGTTATAAAATAAGTTTCGGAACCTCTTAATAAAAGGTAGCCCTGGTGTCAGAAGTAAATTAACCTTTTTTTATGTTGTGTTGATCAAGGAATACAACAATATGTTAAAGACGTCACGCATATTTGAGTCACTCCAAACCAGCGGCGCTTTTTTGATAACAGCAGCAGCGAAGCTGCTGTCCTTGTTGCTATAGGACAAAAAAAACCTGGTGTTTTGTGGCATTACGGAAACGGGAATAAACTCTTATTCTTATAAGGTCATAGCATGTCAATCTGGAGTTTGGACTTTTTTTCATCCCCGTCCCTTTGCAGTTTGTCTTTAATTTATGATGGTGACAGGTTTACCTTACACTCTTATTGTTAAATCTCGCAAATAACCAAGATCAAGCTGTGGAAAATCATCTAACCTTTGCATTGTCCGGGTCTATTTCGAAGATTATCTGCTTCTTCTTTACCCTGTACAGCATTTTCTCAGTGCCCTTTGTAGCATTTGTCTGGCAGTTTGGACTAATTAAACTAATAAATATTCAAAAATACACGTAATCCATAAATACAAGCCCAAAAAAATATGCATCGGATCCGAAAATTATGATTTAGTTGGACTTTTAAATAATCCAAATTTTATTGTAGGTGGCTGGGCTTTTACCGTTAAAAAAAATCTGCCTGGCCAATCCTTTTTTATTCGCAATAACAGCTCACGTTACGTTTATAACTTGTGAAAAATGTTTTTAAACATTTCTTCGAAATTATTATTTTTACTCATATCTTTTGTTTTCATATTGTAAATAAAATATAAATAAAATACAAAATTAAACAACTAAAACAAACTAAAGAGAAATCTTTTTGTGTTTTATTCAATTTGTGAAGAGGTGACTGGAAGGTGAAATCTATTTGAACTCGTTATAAACATGTACTCTGCAGATATCTAAAAGCTTGTTTCCGTAGGCGTGCGACGAAATAAGTGAGATGTAAGGTCAAGCGTGAACCATATGCGTTATTTTATTGGTTAGAATTACGTGCATGTGGAAACAAGGGTTTTATTGCAAGTACTGAGCCTAATCTAATATTCATTAGTCACCGTTCATTTGATTAGTAAAATCCCTTGATTTCTTAAAACCTACTTACTACGGTTTAGTGGATTGAAGATTATCCAGAACTGAAGTTCGGTTAATTATATTTCTAAACCAGTTATTTAAGACAGCCCTGTCCTATTTTATTTATATAATTTAGCTAAGATTTTTTTATCATGCAATAGACATATTTTTATAAATTTTATTGATTTTATATTTCATATAATTTTAAAAGCTTTTTCATGAATCCCGCCACCATGGTGCACCAAGGCCGTGTCGTGAGGCAACTTGCCGCAGGCAAGATTAAGAATTTTACGCCCTTGGTAAGTTTGAGCCCTCCAACACTAATCTTGAATACAAATTGTTTTAATGACTTGCCAACGCAAACCAAGTTAGTAGGAGGTCTACACATTATAAAAATTAACAGGTGCTGAAGATAATAGACTTTTTCCCCCAGAATAGCGGACTTTTTGTATATCACTGAAAAGAGCATACAAAATGCTGCAAAATGACACCTCTTCCAGGTCTCTAGCTCAGTTAGGGCAGCTCCTAGAGCGATTTCAAAAAAGTCCATTCGCGTTTTTTTGGCGAGTTCTTGTTTATTTACATAGCTGTAATTCGAAAACGGATAGATATTTTGATCAAACTTTGTATATTTTCAAGTGGTATATGTGAAAAAAATTATCAAAATCTGAGAAGTTAGGTAAATTTTGTGTGGACATGACTTTATAAATACCTCCCAAACACATTTAAACTATATCCCATTAAATGGTCTGTATGCAGTGGAGAACATGATGGTCCTAAGGCGCTATATATTAATATCTAGACCTTTAGGCTCAAGTGCAGACTGACAAAATAAAAAAAGTTCCTGTAAGACGGCTCAAAAACTAAAAAAAACGCTGTCCTGGGATAGCCAAAACAGGAGCAAGGCAGGATTCCCACTAAACTGAAAAACCTGAAAATGAAATTTTTTCAACAAAAAACTAGAATTTTGTATTTTTTCTCAGTACCAGAATTTTCAGATACAATAATATTCATCCAGAATTAAAAAAAAAACACTCCTATTCCTATTTTAATAAAAAAAAACTAGTTTCAAACAATAAATATTTTATTGATACGATTTACATAGCAGATACCACAATAATGGAATAAATTTTAATCGGGCATTTATTGCCCAAGGCATTTGTCTGTTCATAAATTACGTCATGCTTTTAGAGGATAATGAACGTCTAGAAACGTAAAAAGAGCATTTCACATTTTTCATTTTTTTATAAATTTTTTTAGCATGACTATTTATGGATGGCCCCTTACCAGGATTGGACTATTTTAAAGGATCTACCTATACGATATTACCACGCAAATAAAATATGGGTAAAAAGTAAGCAGGTTAAGCAGTAAATTTTGCTCATATTCCTAATTAGTAAAATTGGTAAATTGTATTTCTAAACCAGTCCTTTAAGATAGCTCTGTCCTATTTTATTTATATACTTTAGCTAAGATTTTTTATCATGCAATAGACATATTCTTATAAATTTTATTGATTTAATAATCCCGACGCCATGGTGCACCAAGGCCGTGTCGTGAGGCAACTTGCCGCAGGCAAGATTAAGATTTTTACGCCCTTGGTAAGTTAAAGCCCTCCCACACTAATCTTGAATACAAATTGTTTCAGTGACTTGCCAACGCAAACCAAGCTAGTAGGAGGTCTACAAATTATAAAAACATTAAGAGGTGCTCGGAAGATAATAGACTTTTTTCCCCAGAAATAACCATAGCGGACTTAATAAAAATGTATTATATACTTTTATAATATATATAATAAATTTTGGTCAGATTCCAGATCCGTTCACATAAATAGTCAATATTCCATTCAGACAAAATAGCTGCAAATGCAGATGGATTTGGTAGATTTTTCTTCTAAAAAAATATAGTGCAGTGTATTAAATATCTGTCATTATTTGTCAGAACAATAATTTAGATAAGTGTGACAAATAATTTTTCATTAATCATACACATTAGTGTATGTAATATACATATTAATGTATGTTTTTTGAGAAAATAAGATACAAAAAACCTCAGTGATACTTTTTTCAGAAATAGACTTTCTGTGAATGGATTTAAATTTTCTGATCAAAATCTATATAGAATATAGAAACAGTATAAAATGAAGTTGACTGTGGTCATTTCTGATGAAAAAAGTCCATAATCTTCAAAACTGAACCTCAGATTTAAATGTCAATGATTTTATAACGTGTAGACTTTCTTTCTACTAACAGGGCTTTCTGTTTTTGCATTTTCAAGTCACTATAACTTAATTTGTATTCAAAATTAGCGAGCCCCCTTGTCCAGTTGACCAAAGAAAATACTGCTGCCAAAATAATAATTTCCCACTCCATTCTTAAAGCCTGAATAGGTTTAAAAAAAATTAGAGTAATTCTGACCATGGACTTTTGGTAGAGAATGGTCTTGACATTAGAGAACTATTGACCGTAAAATCCTAAAAACTTAAATTTTAATCGGGCATTTATTGCCCAAAGCATTTGTCTGTCCATAAATTACGTCATGCTTTTAGAGGATAATGAACGTCTAGAAACGTAAAAAGAGCATTTCACATTTTTCATTTTTTTATGAATTTATGACTTTATTTATGGATGGCCCCTTACTTATTTGACTATTTTAAAGGATCTACCTATAGGATATTACCACGCAAATAAAATATGGGTAAAAGTAAGCAGGTTAAGCAGTAAATTTTGCTCATATTCCTAATTAGTAAAATTGGTTAATTGTATTTCTAAACCAGTCCTTTAAGATGTCCTATTTGATTTATATACTTTAGGTAAGATTTTTTTATCATGCAATAGACATATTTTTATAAATTTTATTGATTTAATAATCCCGACGCCATGGTGCACCAAGGCCGTGTCGTGAGGCAACTTGCCGCAGGCAAGATTAAGATTTTTACGCCCTTGTTAAGTTAAAGCCCTCCCACACTAATCTTGAATACAAATTGTTTCAGTGACTTGCCAATGCAAACCAAGCTAGTAGGAGGTCTACAAATTATAAAAACAGGTGCTCCGAAGATAATAGACTTTTTTCCCCAGAAATAACCATAGCGGACAATAAAAATGTATTATATACTTTTATAATATATATAATAAATTTTGGTCAGATTCCAGATCCGTTCACATAAATAGTCAATATTCCATTCAGACAAAATAGCTGCAAATGCAGATGGATTTGGTAGATTTTTCTTCTAAAAAATACAGTGTATTAAATATCTGTCATTATTTGTCAGAACAATAATTTAGATAAGTGTGACAAATAATTTTTCATTAATCAATACACTAATATGTATATTTTTTGAGAAAATAAGATACAAAAAACAGTGATACTTTTTCCGAAATAGACTTTCTATGAATGGATTTAAATTTTCTGATGAAAATCTATATAGAATAAGCTAAAACAGTATAAAATGAAGTTGACTGTGGTCATTTCTGATGAAAAAAGTCCATAATCTTCAAAACGGAACACCTCAGATTTAAAGGTCAATGATTTTATAACGTAGACTTTCTTTCTACTAACAGGGCTTTCTATTTTTGCATTTTCAAGTCACTATAACTTAATTTGTATTCAAAATTAGCGAGCCCCCTTGTCCAGTTGACCAAAGAAAATACTGCTGACAAAAATAATAATTTCACACTTCATTCTTAAAGCCTGAATAGGTTTAAAAAAATTAGTAATTCTGACCATGGACTTTTGGTAGAGAATGGTCTTGACATTAGAGAACTATTGACAGTAAAATCCTAAAACCTTGTTCTTGTTAAATAATTTTAAATATTCTTCTGCAGAGATTCTGCAAGGACATCATTAATTTGCAAATTCTGTTTATTGATTTTTATTAGTATTTTTCATCTTTTCTAAATCAAAGCTTGATTCAGTGGTTTTCAAGAAAAATACGTTTAAATATTGTACAATATTTTTTTTAGTCTAGAAAAATTATTAGAAAACATTAAAGCTTTTATTTAGGCTAATTAAAGTATTATACTTCCTTTTATGTTTTCTAAGAAAGAAACTGTTTTATTATTATACAGTGTTATTAGTAGTCACTTCATCTTAGTCTTACTTTGTTCTTTCGTTCTCGTTCGTTAGTTTTCGGTTTTTGGACAGCTTTTCTCCTTTCGGGTAGCGCCACAATTGTGTCTATTGAAAAGAGCATCGCACTTCCCCTCGATTACCCTTAAGCTTAGCGGTACGATACGTGGATTCTTTTTTGCTAAAGTACCGCAATTTTGTCAAAAAGAAACGCGCTGTCTTGCTTTGGCAGCCCCAGAAATAATTTCTGACATTTATTTAAATTTTGTAATTTTGGACCTATAAAATTTTAAATTAGTTAAAAAATGTTTAATTTCTTAACCTAATAAAAATGTAATGTATATTTTGGTGTAAAAAGTTATAAAATACATTGTACTAAAGACCTCAACATTCAATATTTAATTAAAATTATTCTACACAGCCTGAAAATAAATTTACACATGGAATACAATAATATGGCGAAAAGGTAAATTTTTAATAATAATTTTTATACTGCAATAAACGACTTATTTTCATTTTAGAGAAACATGCTATGAATGGGAGAAGATATTTTATATTTTTAGTATTCTACATATTTTTGAACATAAATACTATATTGGGTTAAAACAAGAATTAAAAGCTTAATTTAATCAACATTTCGAAGATAAAGATAATTCTCAATATATACAAAAAGTACAAGGGCGATTATTTACACTCAGGAGGTGGCCAACATTTAATAACGATTCACATGACATAGATCCCAATTTAAAAGAAAAATAAGGACTGAACAAATAATATGAATACTTTTTATTAAATATATTTTTTGAAATTTAAAAAAATTATTAGTAATTCTAGCCTCATGTCCCAATCTTACGCTACTCAGGACTACTATAAGACTAGAATTATTTTGTTATTCTATATAATATAATCTTATGTAAGTATATATTTTTTACATAATATATAATTCTTGATTATTGAATATAAATCTTATTATTATAAAAATAAACTATAATCTTATGTAATTAAGTATATATTTATTACATATATATATATATACATTAAGCTTGAATTAAATTTTAATTCTTTTAAGATTTGGCAGTTGCATTAAAGGGGGATATACTAGGGATAATAGATCTAGGTCTTAAGAGCAGGCGAGAGACAACAGGAACCGTCAGAAAACATCTGAGCATCGGTTGCCATAGAGGTTTCTTCACGGATTTTACTACCCATCCTAAACTTAGAAATTAATCAAATCGAGCCGTTTTGAAGTTAATTTTTTGCTAAATTGCATCGTCGAAAATGTCAATATCATTTGTGTTTTAAAATAGTTTGAATCCATAAAATATACTACTTCTTTTGTTTGGATCAATAAAATATACTTCAAGATAGCTGCCCTTCCCCACCATCCCCCCATATCTACGGCCCAGTAAATATAAATAAAAAAATAATAAATATAGTATAAATATACCAAATATAAAGTTACAGATTTTATAACTAGAGATCGGATTTTACCGAGTCGTGACGTCAAAATCCATAGCAACAGAATAATAATATATAAAAATGTTTTATAACCTATCAAGTTAAAAAATCTACTTGGCCAATCCATTTCTATTCGCAATAACAGCTCACGTGACGTTTATAACTTGTGAAAATTTTTTTAAAAATTTCTTCAAAATTATTATTTTTACTCAAATCTTTTTTTTTTCATATTATAAATAAAATACTAAATTACAAACTAAAACTTATAGTGTTTGTAGAAAAACCAACTACCGACGAAATCTTTTTGTATTTTATTCAATTTGTGAAGAGGAAGGAAGGAAATCGTTATATACATGTACTCTGCAGAGATCTAAAAGCTCTAAACTTGTTTCCGTATTAATTTCTTTTTTTTTGCCTATTTTAAAAAGGCCTATCAGTCGATGGTATTTGCATGTGGTTATTTTCAACAGGGCGTCCGAAATAGGGGGGGGCTTATGACTTTTTTGCCCCAAACTTTTCGATGGGTTAACTTTTTTGTGAATTTTTTATTAGAATAGTATTCCTAAGGTAAATACAATGAAAAATATATAAAACAGTACTCTTGTAATGACATAAGATTAACTATTTTTCATAAAAATACAATTTAAGGCAAAATTGCAGGGTAGGGAATCCAGGTTTCCGGATCCCGATCCCGAAATCCCGAAAATATATAAACAAACTTAAAAATTTTAAATAAAAATTATGTTTTTTCTATGGTTTATTTAAATCAACTCCAATATGAGTAAGGATCTAGAATTTCTTAATTTGATTAATGCTAGTCGTAGCAAAAAGATCCGATGGTACAAAGAACTAAACTACGCCAAGAAAAAAGTTTCTTTGGATATTTGGTTCCTAAACTACTGCAAAAAGCTTAAAGTTTTTCCTAAGTTCATTCAAGTCAGAACGAAGAACAAATCTAAAAATATATTTTGGAGAGATAACATTTTTTCTACGGTTTATTTAAATCAACTCCAATATGAGTAAGGATCTAGAATTTCTTATTAGCTTATTGTTTTGGAGGAAACGAACAATTATATTTTTTAAAGAACTTTTACTAATAAACTTGACAATACACTGACAAACATAAACACCTATTTTTACAGGTTGAAATTATTAACTGGTGGCTAAGTTATTCTTCGGTAACATTTCTACCCCCGGTGCTGATTCTCTGTTATCTGCACAAATATTTAATCTGTACAACTTTACCACCGGTCTTCGGTAAACACCAGAAGATGTTTTTACTTCAGCCACTCGAACTCGTTGATCTGGACCTTGAAATACTCTGGTAACGATCCCTATTGGCCAATCACTTCGGCTAAAGTTTTTATCACCAATCTGGACAATTTCGCCCTCTTTAATGTCTTCTTCGTCCGTAGTCCACTTTTTCCTTGCATGAAGTGTTGGGATATATTCTTTTACGAATCTTTGCCAAAACAAATCTGCCAAGTACTGGAAAACTCGCCATTGTTTTCTGAGGATTTCGTCATTTTGATCAAAAACACCAGGACTTGGAACAGCAACAGACTGATAGATTAGGATGTCATTTGGAGAAATACTGGTTAGTTCTCCGCATTCTGTAGATGTATATGTTAGTGGACGGCTGTTCACAATATACTCTGCTTCTGCGAAGACTGTCTGAAGTACTTCTTCGGTTGGATGACGATCTCGAAGTACAGCTTCAATCGCTGTTTTAAAGCAACCAATCATACGCTCCCAGCACCCGCCCATGTGTGGAGCACCGGGAGGTATAAACTGCCATGTTATACCACGATTTGTCATTTCGTTTTTTAGTTGATTTTCGTCCAAATCTCCTAACGCTTCCAACAGTTCTCTGCTTGCACCTCTTAGGTTTGTTCCATTATCAGACCACATCGTTTTAACGTTTCCCCTCCTCGACAAGAATCGCCTTATCGCCATGATGCAAGAATCTGTCGTAAGTGAGTGGGCTATTTCAACATGAATTGCTCTAGAAGTCAAACATGTAAAGAGAACACCATATCTCTTTTCGTGTCTACGACCAATTTTCACCACAAATGGCCCAAAGTAGTCAATTCCCGTTGCAGTAAATATTTTCTCACATACCATGAAACGATCTTGAGGAAGTTGACCCATAATGGGTTGTGCTGGTTTACTTTTTCGCTTTATACAATGAAAGCAGTTTGAAATGCATTTCTTTACCATTGTTCTGATTTTAGGAATCCAAAATTTCTTTCTAATTTCATTGATGACAGTTTCAACGCCTTGGTGTCCCATTTTTATGTGTAAATCGTTGATCATTTTCACTACATAGACGTGTGATCCATCTAAACATACAGGACGTTTTAGCATTATATCAAACCTATCAATTAAATCAAATCTTCCGGAAGCTCGCAAGATGTTTTCCTCATCCAAAATCAGTTGAACTTTGGTAAGTTTTCCTTGTTTATTTATTTTTCCTTTCTTTACGGATTCAATGTCTTGTGGAAAGCACTCTTGCTGTAACTTTTTCCACCATAGTTCCTCTGCCCACAATAGTTCGTCCACCTCTAATGGACCAAGATTTTTTGATTTTCTATTATGAATATTGTTAGATAGCCTCTTTAACCATGCAGTGGTACGTAAAATTCTTGTCCATGTGTAATAACTTTTAATCCTGGGTAACATAATTAAAGATTTGGGACAAGGATCCAAATTTTCTTCAATTATCATAACCGATTCTTCAGGAATCTTTGGCCATTTATCTTCTTCATCCAAAAGAAAAGAAGGTCCGGAGAACCATCGATGATTTATATCAAATTCTTGTAATGTGACATCTCTTGTACAGTCATCTGCTATATTTTTGTCTGTAGGTACCCATCGCCAGGCAGAAATGTTGGTTAACTCCAATATTTCCTCTTTTCTTGCAGCTACGAAGCTTGTAAGTTTCTTTTCTGTATTCAGCCAATGAATGACTGTTCTAGAATCTGACCATAAGTATTGCTTTTGGATCTTAAGTTCCAATGAATCTTTGGTCTTATGCGTCAGTCTTGCTCCTAGAACAGCAGCCATCAACTCTAATTTGGGTATAGTTTGGGATCTTAAAGGTGCAACCCTAGCCTTTGAGCAAAGTAGAGCTATTTTTACCTCATTTTCGTAGATCATTCTTAGGTAAACTACCGCTGCGTAAGCTTCTTCGCTTGCATCGACAAATGTGTGTGTTTCGATTGATTTAGCTTCGTGTTGTTTTGTAGAGTAAAGTCGAGGTAGGTAGATAGATTCAGCGTTTTTTAATTCAATCAACCAACGTTGCCATGATTGAAATGTAGTGCTTGTTATAAAATCGTCCCAACCAATTCCTGATCTCCATGTTCTTTGCAACATCATTCGTCCTTTAATAATAATTGGAGTAAGAAAGCCTATTGGATCATACACAGACATCACGGTTTGTAACAGCTGACGTTTTGTTGGGGTTTTCTGATGATCAATCAATTCCTTGTCCACTTTGTTTAAATTAATAGGAAACGAAAAGCAATCAGTAGATGAGTTCCAAGTTATTCCTAGCACTCTTTGGTTGATCGATGTTTTGTTCTCTTCTACATCTGCAATAACTTTTTCGGACACGAGCTCTATAGGTAGACTTTTAAGAACTTCAGAAGAATTACTTATAAATCCACGAAGTTCAAATCCTCCAGCTTTGTGAATTTTAATGACTTGCAATGCCTTTCTTACTGCTTCTTCAATGTTGTTTGCTCCATCAATGTAATCATCGACATAATGCTTATCAATTATTGCTCGTGAAGCTATTGGGTATTGAACATCAAACTGTTGAGCATTATGATTCTTGACATATTGAGCCAAAAAAGGAGAAGATGATATTCCAAATAGCATTGCCTTCATTCGATAAACTTGAGGCTCCTTTTTTACGTCCATATTTCGCCACAGAAAACATTGTGAATAGCTATCTTCATCAGCAATATCAACTCTGTTAAACATTTCACGTATGTCTGCAGTTATAGCGATTTCATATATTCTAAAATTAAGAAGAATGCCAAACAAAGATACAAGCCAATCAGGTCCACACAGAAGTTGATCATTCAGAGACTTTCCATCTACTTTCGCTGCTGCATCGAAAACTGGGCGCACTTTACCAGGTTTGTTGGGATTCAGTACTGCAAAGTGGGGCAAAAACCAGACTCTCTCCAACCTCTTTATTTCTTCTGCCGTAACTTTCTTTGCATAGCCTTTATCAACTAACTTTTGGATTTCTGAGACGTACGCGTTTCCTAACTTTGTGTCTTTTAGCAATTTTCTTTCCAGGCATTTTAGTCTTTGAAATGCCATTTCTCGACTACCAGTTGGCATTGGAGAATCATCTTTCCATGGCAGACTTATTTCATACTTTTCTCCCACTTTTTGAATAGATTCTCCGGCTATCTTTAGTGCTCTCTCGTCTTCTTTTGATTGATGCTTTGCTTTGCTGGTAGTAACTCCAAAATTTTCAACAGTAAAGTAGTTTTTTACTTCGTCGTGGAGAATTTTACAGCAAGTAAATACACTTTCGGGCAAATTACACTGTAGTGAATCAGTTGGACCATGGATAGCCCAACCTATAAAAGTCTTGGATAAAAGTGGGGCATTTGGAAGAGGCTGAATAACTTGACGGGAAACAATTAAATGTCCATTGTTTTGACCAATCAAAATAAGAGGTTTTCCATCCTTTAGCACTGAAGTATCTCCTTGTATTATGTAAGGATACCTGTTGATCATGTCGTCGACATCTAGATGCTGTTGTGGCAAATCCAAATCTTTTACTGTTCTCACGTTCTTCAGATCAACGAAATTTTCACAATTTTTCTTCGAGATTTTCGCTTGAATAAGTTGTGAGTCAGGATCATATCTAAATATCCCACCTGTCCACTTACAGCATAGCTGAGTAACAGGCCCTTGTAATCCCAATCGTTTTGCAAGATCAGCGTCTATTAATGTTGCCGTACTTCCTTCGTCCAAGAGAGCAGTAACTTCAGTTACCTGGTTTGGACCTTGAAGACGCACAGTTAACATTTTTAATATAACTCTGTTTGACGTTAGCTGAGAACAAGTCGTTATTTCAGTATTTGTATTGAATTTTTCTGGTTTGTGAAGCATGTGATGGTGATATTTGGTACAGTTGTTTACACCACACATTTTTCTATTTGAACAGCGACCTACATGTTTCTCCAAGCAACAGTAACAGTTTTTGGTTTTTGTTGCAATATTCCAGCGCTCCTTTACATCAGATTTTTTAAAAACAGAACACTCATAAAGTGCATGTTGACTGCCGCCTCAGCTTTTACAGTTTTTTGTCTCTGTATTATGGTTTTCGCTTTTTGGCTTATTTTCACGGACATTTACTTCTCTTGTATTATTTCTTGTACCAGTACCAGTGATAAAAAGCAAGTTTGAGACTACATTTGTCATCTTTTGGGTCCAATTGGCTAGATCTCGAATAGTTACTCTTCGTCCATCGATATTGTTTTCGATTAAATGAGTTCCCCACTGTGTAATAAGATGCGCTGGTAATTTTTCGATTAAAGTGGCAATTAAGCTTCTTTTGCTTAGAGTTCTGCAGTCAATATTATTGATAACAGCAGCAATATTTCTTACTTCACAACTATAGGTCTCAAATGATTGTAAATCGTTAACCGTCAATACCTGCTTTGCACGATGCAACAGTTCATCAGCTATTATATTTGGTTTACCATAAGACATGTTTAAAATTTGTAAAATCTCGTCTGGGTCTTTTGCTGTAGCAAGTAGCATTTCTACTTTACATTTGGCTTCGCCTTTCAAGCTTTTGTTAAGCCTTAATAAGGAGGACCTACCAAGAAAAGAACCAGCTTACTTCTAGGCATGTCCAGGAGTCAACTGAGAACAATAACGGGTATAATAACTGGACACTGCTTACTGAACAAGCACCGACACGTAATGGGACAGATTACGAGCCCCGTGTGCAGGAGATGTGGGGAAGGGGATAAAGAACCCTACCACCTCATATGTGAATGTCCATCGCTAATAGGCCTAAGATGGAAGTACTTTGGGAACGACTCTCTGGAACCAAACGAGATCATGAACACTCCCCTGAAACCATACCTGGACTTTTTAAAAGAAACAGGGATGCTCTAAGGAGGTCTGTGCGGTAAACACAAAGGTCCCTAGGGACCAGGTGTTGAGGGCTATGAACCCCGCATTGAAACAACTAAACTAAACTAACTAAACTAAGCCTTAATACATTTTCAGTACTTGAAAAACCACATGCTTCAGCTGTTAATTTATTTTGAGAGTAAAATGTAGGCCACTGTAAGTAGGACGTTCCATCAAAGGTTCCTAAACTATCTCCAGTTGTTTGCCTAGCAAGCATTTGACTAAAAGTGTTAGATAGCTGTTTTACCTCTTGTTCTAAGTCATTTTTCTTCGGATTATAATTTGACGCTGATGATGCTT
Organism: Brachypterus glaber; assembly: GCA_958510825.1. Lineage (NCBI taxonomy): Eukaryota > Metazoa > Arthropoda > Insecta > Coleoptera > Kateretidae > Brachypterus > Brachypterus glaber. Next base: position 22,605,324 of record OY294047.1, on the reverse strand, counting down.
TTTCCAAATGGTTTGTTCTCGAAACCGTCCAAAGTGATTTTACATCTTGTTCAGATTCATTTATCCACTGGTTTACTCGTTCCTTTGGATCCTGTTCTTCCAGCATCAAAATTGTTTTCTCCGATTTTTGACTTATTTTAGTTTCACACTCTAGTACTTCTTCTTGATATCTTAACAGCTTCTTCTCATTTTCTAATCGATTTTTCTTAATTTGTAGTAGTTTATTTTTGTTTTCAATCTCCGCCTTTTTGTCTAGCAGTTCTTCTTTTGATATTGTTTCGTCTTTCTCCATTTTAAAAAATTCAGATTCTTTTAAGAAAACTTCTTCTTGAAAAGAAAGGTATTGATTTTCTAGTTGAACTATTTCTACTTGTTTTTTTGCACGAAATAGTTGGGTTTCAGATTTTGTATCGCATGATATTGTGGATTCAGTTTTACCCTCGGTTTTACCACTTGGTTTCTTCAGTGGTACTTGTAGAGCATTAACTAAGTGAATTAATATACTTTCTCCGACATCTACATCAAATTCTACGTCTAATATTTCGGCGATTTCAATAAGAATATTATGATCAACTAGTTCTTTAAGTAAATCTAATCTTTTCAAATAGGTAGAACTTTCTACCTGAAAATTAAAACCTTGGAATGCCTGGATGTTACGTATCAGGCATGCTTCACGGCCAATTCTTCCATAAATCATTACATGGACACCCTGGAGAACATTTACAGATTCTTTTCCAAGGATTTCGTCCATTCCTGCAATATTATTCATGATAGACGGTGACATGACTTTTCTGACACTTCGTAGCATTTTTTCAGGATTTTATTCTTTGGGTAATTTTTAGTATTTTGGTACAGTAGAATGTTTCTTACATACGTTGCTGTCTTAGAATCCGACTCAAAGGACCATATGTTTTGGAGGAAACGAACAATTATATTTTTTAAAGAACTTTTACTAATAAACTTGACAATACACTGACAAACATAAACACCTATTTTTACAGGTTGAAATTATTAACTGGTGGCTAAGTTATTCTTCGGTAACACTTATCTTTTAAAAAAATTGTCATGAGCGACCTCTAGATTTTTTCAAAACTTCTGAAAAAATTCAGGGATAATACTCTTAACTCAGTCCGTTTTCCAAGAAATTGTTTCGTTAGGTCTATGAGTCAGACTATGACCTTCTTTAGGGGTGCATTTTCACCATCGTAAACAAATAATATTATACTCAAATCACAATTACATATCGAGTAACCAGATTCGAGTTGAATAAATAAATTCTAATTTTTCGGGATTTTCGGGTTTTTTTTTCGGGATTTTCGGGATTTTCGGGATTTTTCGGGATTTCGGGATTCAAAAATCTTCGGGATATCCCGAACTTTCGGGATCCCGAATTTCGGGACTGGAAACCCTATTGCAAGGTTTGAGAACAAAAAAAACAAACTTTGTAGGGTTAGTGTAAATTAAAAACAAACAAAAAAATCGGTTCAGCAATTCAGATTTTCATTTATTTTGTAAAAACTGGGTTCTTTTCTTTTAATAACATTTAGTTTTGATAATTATCAACGATTTAACAATTTAAATCGTTCAAAAAATGGCTACTTTAAAAAATTTTAGAGGTTACTTTGATAGATTTTCACTGGTATATGACATTTCTTATCAAAAGCAAAATACATTATATTTTTCAGATTTTAAAGAAACATCAACTATTTTAGTTTATATTTTTTTTTTGAAGAATTATTCTATAACCCCACGGTACTGTATCAATTTTATTATCTAGTCCTTTTATCGTCAGCATTGTTTAAAAGTTAACTTTTTTGACATTGGTTCTTTTAGATCGATATCACAGATTTTACATACTAGATAAAATATTAACGTATTCAGAGTGACTAACACATGCGACTCTCCCTCTCTCTCGAATTTTCGTGTCTCTGTTTACAGTAACATCCACAGTTTTATTGGTATTATCTGGTGTTTTTTTATTACGTTGGTTATCTTGGACAGTGAAGTTTTAACACAGACGTCAAAATCACAAGATGAGGTTAACTTTGAAAAATATAAATAAACTTTTGATTTTTACTGAATATAAATCTAAAAACAATATATGACTATATATAAATATATAAGATATGGATTGTGGGGAATAATGTTTTATCACAGATCTGTGTTGACTATGGATAAAGGGTAAGTTAAAACAAACCAAACCAAGTGGTGTAGTGACCATATCAGCTTTCTCAGTCAAAAAGGACCTATTATAGAGACCTATTGGAAAATCCCTATGCATAAACCTATTCAATTGTTTTGTTTTGTTGTTATAAGTTTAGGTAGAAAAATCTGTATGAAACGTAGGCATCTATAAGTTTTCTATGTTTTTGAACAGATATTTTCTTAGACCTACTGGAAATTTTTAGTAGGACAATCCCTATGAAACGTGTAAGTATCTATAAGTTTTCACATTTTTTTTTGGACAAAGGTTTTCCAAAAAAGCTATAGGTACACAATTCATAAAAAAATTCCTACTTCGACCTATAAAACAATTTTATAGGATTACATAAGCTTTCTATAAAACATGTAGATATTTATAGGTTTTGGATGGGGATTTTCCCATTACTTTTTAATTGATAGTATTAATGTCTTTAATTGTAGAGTAATGAAATTATGCTATCCAGTATGATAATAACCAACAAACTTATGGAAATAAAAATGCGAGTTTATATGCAGATAAGCATAAGGAAGTATGCATCAAAGAAAATATATAATACTAAAATAGCCTAAGCTGGAGCAACCTTGGGACATACGAAGACCTTTAAGACCAAAATTTTACTGTAGTAATCTTAATATATTATATTATATCAATTTTTATTTAATGTTTATACAGAGCGGTTCAAAAGTCACGCCCCCCCCTCTTAACTTTTGAAGCAGTTGAGATATCGACTTCAAATTTGGAACTTTTAAATAAGACAACTTAAACCATCTTTTAGCATATATTTAATACTTTCAGCTCTTAAAATGTGGGCATGGGGGCACATTTTTTTAAATGGAAAGGGGGTCGTTTATAACATCATTTTAAAGCTTATAAAATTCTCCATTTAACTCCATATTTTTAAATTAAAAAAAAAATGGGTTTAAAATGGGTATTAATGTCAAAATTCCTCTAAAAAAAACAAATAATTTTTTAAAAATGCCTAATTTCATCATAAAAAAATGTTAATTATACTTTTAAACTAATTTTAGTTGACATAAATAAAAATTTATAAAAAAACTTAAAAAATCGAATGTTTTAGCACAAAAAATTGAAAAATTAAAAAACCTTAAAAAACGTTTTTAAAAAATTAAAAAATGTTAGTGTAAATAGAGAATTTTATAAGCTTTAAAATGATGTATCACACGACCCCCCTTTTCATTTAACAAAAATGTCCCCCCATGCCCACATTTTAAGAGCTGAAAATATGAAATATATGCTAAAATATAGTTTAAGTTGTCTTATTTGAGAGTTCTAAATTTGAAGTCGATATCTCAACTCGTTCAAAAGTTAAAAGGGGGGGGTGACTTTTGGACCGCACTTGTATACATATTTCATATAGGATTAATCTTGGTATAAAGTAAAAATGGATAGACGAGTAGTTAATTTTAAAAATTGTTTTAATAAATTAAGTATATAAATATATTAATAAATTTTATTATAAAAAAATTGTATGTAATATTTGGTAGAATAATATCAGAAACTAACATAGAGATTCTCTACTATGTAATATACAGAGTTGATACTTTCATTACAATAACAGGGTCGGACAAGAGTAATTTTAAATTATTTTTGGTGAGTTTCTTTAATACATACCTATGCCGAATAAGAAATAATAATGACCAAGTTGATACTTTCATTACAATAACAGGGTCAGACAACAGGAATATTAAATTATTTCTAATTTTTGGGCTGTTTGTTTAATACATATCTATGCCGAATAAGATTATGTCTGTATACAGACAATGCCGAATAAGAGAATAAGATTATGTCTGTATACAGACATATAATCTTATTCAGCATAAATATGTATTAAACAAACTGACCAAAAATTAGAAATAATTTAATATTCCTGTTGTCCAACCCTGTTATTGTATTGAAAGTATCAACTCTGGTCATTATAAATATGATTTATAATATATTATATCTTATACACTGTATGAGAAAATACAAATCGCACTTCACAGTGCGTAAACTAAATAGCACTCTGTATGGATATTTGCATATATTTCTGAAGACTTGATAAATAATTTTTTTTGGTATACATTTTCTATTAAAAAAAAAATTTAAAGTTAAAAGAAATAGATGCCAGTGACCCTACAGAGTGCTATTTAGTTTACGCACTGTGATGTCATATTCGTATTCTCATAAAACGGTGTATACATATGATTTATATATCTAATATTAAAAATATTCTTACACAAGTGTCTATCACAAAAGTTTTTGTCAAAAAACTCTTTGATCACAAAAGTGTCTGTCTAATCAGTTTGTTTTACTAATAAGGGAAAATATAAATATCAATGATAAAAAAATAGTAAAATATTATAAACTGAATATAAATATACAACTGAACACTCCAATCCAATTCGGGTTTGCTCTAGGCTCTCTTGCCAGGTCATGTGGACTTCTAAATTCTGGTAACTCCCTTTCCGATATCTTTCCTCTTCTGATTTTCTACAATTAAGTTTTTATTTTGAAAGAATTTGGTTATTTCTACTGCTATGGATTTATTGGGGTCACAAGCAGGGAATTTAGGCTAATAGGGGTTGGGCATGTCTTAGCTAGGGCCCCATAGAAGGATGAATATTGTTGGGAGTGTCTTGGGCATTCAAAAAGGATATGTTTGATGTCTTGTATATTTCCGCACCACACCATGGGTCTTCCTTTATGTAAATTTTAAACAAGTGGGAGTTGGTAAAGCAGTGTTTACCTCTCATATGACATATTTTTGTTCTTTTTTTACTGGTTAGTTAGTTATTAACCATGTTCTATTTTTTAATTCTGTCCTTTCCCAGTACATGCGTCCTTTTAAGGGACTCCCTTAATTTTTCCCATACTGTCCCATTCTTTTTTCCACTTCATAAATAGGATTTCTTTTGTTTCTTGGTTGTAATCACGGAAAGGCGTTTTGACTCGAACCACGAGATTTTCCAGGCTTCATTCGCTATTCTGTCGGCTGCTCCATTTTCCATAATTTTTGTATGTCCCGAAATCCAGCAAAAGTTAACAAAACACATGAACAAAGCGAAAAAATCCACAAGCCAAACAGATTACTGAAAGGTAAACAAAAACGAAGGAGCGCCTAGTTATAGCTACCCGCACCCGAAATTCGCCTGCGTAGTAGAGGGCTAACCGTTTTTCAATATATTATTCTAAATCCAAACCAATTTTTTACAAAATAAAAACAGGCACAAAACCACCGTTAACCAACGCTAAAGTAAATTAACGTCCCGCAAACAACAAAAAACCAAAACAATCTCGGTGCGGGTAGCTATAATTAGGCGCTCGTAAAAACAATACAGAATAACCAACGTAAAAAAAATCACTAGGGAAATACCACATAATACCAATAAAACTGTGGATGTTACTGTAAACAGAGAAACGAAAATTCGAGAGAGAGGAAGAGTCGCATGAGTTAGTCAAATTTTTTTGATCTTGCAATGGAATCCCCAATCTAGTATATGAGGTCTGTTATCGATATATTTACTTGTACACTCGAGTGAATCATTGAAATTTAACTATTTCCTAATTAAACACAATTTAACAAGATATGGAAGGAGTAGTGGAAAATCATTTTTTTTTAATGTTTATTTTCAGTTTTTTTTAAACATTTATCAAAAATCGTCGATATAATAAAACTATAGAATTACAAATTACCTTAGAATACAATGTTTTTTCTATTACAGATTTATATTTATTTATAGCACATTTAGCTTGTTCTATATCAAATTAATTGCAAATTTTAACCTGGAATAATATATTGTTAACACTTTAAGCGCCCATGCCAGAAATGAGTAAGGGTCCACTGGGCCACCTGATTTTTTTTCGTGTAATTTAGTGGAAATAGGCCAAAAATTTGATCTAAAATAATTTTACAAAAAAAAATATGTTTGGGTTTAAATGGGTGAGCACCATTAAAGATGCTCAGAGCAACTAAGGCACGTCTATGTATATTAAATTAAAATAAAAATAAAAAACTCGATAAAAACCTTTGTTTTTGTTTAATTGTTATCATTTTACTGACTGTCAGAGAAAAATCAGAAAAAGTCCAAACAATTTTTACATATTTTTTCTTCATTGTATATTATACTATTATTATATTCACAGCGCCAGCGCTAGAGTAATATTATACGGTAGTTTTCGAAAAAAAAAATCAAAAATCGTCCTAGACAAAAAATATTGGATAAAAATTTGTTTAATGAAAAAACAAGCAACTTTTGTTTTTTTTTTAAATGTTTGTCCGTCCGTCCGTCTGTCCGATGTCACAATTTTTGTAGACACGATAACTCCAGAACGAATAATCCGATCGTATTGAAATTTTCAGGGAAAAAACAAATTCTATGGGGGGAAGATCCCTATTGTTTTTGAAAGTAGTCCCCCCAAAAACAAAAAAGTTGGGGTTAACTTAAAAAAAAATCGAAAAATGCTGAAAGATATTAATATTAATTTTTTTAGGAAAAAATACTTATATTATAAAGATCAATTTAAAAAATAAAAATAAAACAATTAAAAAAAAGTGTGAATAAAAGAAGCCGTTGTAGTAAATGTTACTATGATCTCAGAAGAAGCATGATCGCATTTACGCCCAAAAAAATACACCAAAGACAAGTTACAAATGTCCAAAATGTAGGAAATACTTTTGTGTAGCGTGCTTCTTTTAAAGTCATAAGAGTTGTATTAAGCAAAATTAAAATATTACATAGTTATAAAGTTTTTATTTAAACAATAAAATATTAGCACTGTCGCCATCGCCAAATATACAATTCAAAAAAAAAGAAACATTAGGTACCCTACCCTAACCTACACTAAAGACCTCTTCAAATTTATCATATTTTTTTACAAAAAATTAATTTTTTTTTAGATTTTTTTTTTGATTAAAACTAATAGTTGTATCCTTCGACCAAAAGGTGATTTCATACCAAAATTTAAGTCTATCGGATAAACCGATCGGTAGTTATCGTGAAGACAGAGACAGACAGGCATCATACTGCCAAAGGGTCTAATCGCAATATGAGATCTTAAAATGGATAACACGGTCGTTTTCTCCATTTTGAATGTTTGCACGATAACAGTACTTTCCCTTCCATTTACAGGGGTCGGAAAAGTAAACGTATTGGCTAAGGCCCTTTTTTAATCCTTTAGGTTTTAGAATGCTAAACAAATGCTTTTTTGCCACTATCTAAGTATTTCGATTTATTATGCAAATATTTAAACTCTTCTGTCTGAGCACCACATATGGTGCTCAGATCAATTTTGGCAAATTAACTGAGCACCATATATGGTGCTCATGGCGCTTAACGTGTTAATGACGATAATCATATTAACGCCCTCTTCGAGAATATTTTATTTTTATAATATAATTAAGCATATCCCTCATCATACTCCAATAAATGTTGTTCTTCCCTTCTCCACATTTGCAGTTGCGGAATTTCGGCATATTAAAAATATTTTCCACCACTTTTTCCACATATTACCAACTCTTGCTATAAATTGTGGTAAATGAAATGAAATACATCTAATGCTATAAATTTCATTACAAATTATTTATTTTTTTAAACAATCACTGGACTTTTTAGACAAGAACAATTCTTATACAGGTAAAGGTACAGGTACAGGTAGGTACAAAATAATAAAAAAAGACAAATATAGAAAACAACCTATTTTTCTTATGTGTGATATCTAGTATCAGACCCGTAACGGGGTGCTAAGCACCCCCTGGCATGATTTTGAGCACCCCATGACGAAATAAGCTCTAAGCACCCCCACAGGGGGTGCTCAAGTCCGGTTGGTAAAATTGAGTGGCAGGTATGTTGGAAAAATTGAGGGGCAAAGGGAAACTGGTCAGTAAATTGTTTACGGGAAAATTGGAAAGGTTGGGAATTTTTCAGGAGGTAGTAAAGCTTTTTTTGAGGGGAATTTTTTTTTAGGCAGCTGTTTTTTTGATTTGGGTTTTTCAACTTTTAAATTTTATTCGGGAAATATTTGCTCTGCCCCCCCCCCCCCAAAAATGCTTCGAGCACCACTGAAAATATAAAATTTTTCTTTCAATGGGTGCTCAGCACCCCCTTGATTTTTTTCCAGTTACTGGCCTGTCTAGTATTAATATTTTTTTTCTATATACATAAAATTATTTAACAAAATTGTCTATAAATTAGAATATACCATTTTAAACATTTTGAAATGTTATTACATAATTATAGTAAAAGTTGAGGGGTTAGGTGTACAAATTGGGGGAAAACCTAAAGGTAAAATCTCGAGGAAAACGAGGAAATTTCATATTTACAAAACAAATTTATGTTTGGTTCGGTAGGTAGTAGTTAGTTTTTAGAGGTATGGTTTTGGCCTTTTTGGCTTCCGCCGGCAAGAATCAAAGATCCGATGAAATGACCCTAGTTCTTTTTACGCACACCTATATAAGTAGCACCTTATTAAATTCTATTAAATTCTGTTATATACCATTCTAAACTCTTAAAACAAACAATTTATTCTATTAACAGTCTTTAAACCTCTTTAGTGAAATAAACAGGTGGTTAAAGCTATTTGCCTCTCTTCTCTCACAATTCCAAATGGTAAAAACTCCAAATTCCAGTCGTGAACAAAAGATTTGTAAAGAGTCTTTAAAGCAAGTACACTGGTAAATTTACTACAATTTCTCATTATAAAACCATACATTTTTAATGAGGCTCATAAAATATTATCTAAATATTCTCTGAATAAAAAATCACTAGAAAATGGAATATACTCTCCAAGGAGGAAGAACTTAATTATAAAGTATTTTTTTTTACGCGTGGGCGAAGGATTTTTCATTTAGATACATTCAAATTGAGACAGTTATATTCACACCATTGTTGTCTGGCCCTCTGCAATCTAATGCACACTGATGGAAATTATTTGCATGAACAGTTTCAAATTGTCAGCAAAAAATAAATGCAGGCATTCAATTAACTTACTATCATCTATCATCTAGCATCTATGAATAATAAAAAAATGAAAGGTCCGTTAGAACCTTGGGGTCCCTGACATTGCCAGAAATAGATCAGAACCAAATCCATTATATAAGCTGTTTTAACAGTTGAATCAGTTGTAATAAACAGGTGTTTAAACAGCCCTGTTAGGCTATTAAAACTAACAGGCCCAAACTTTTAACAAGGCTGTTAAAACACCCTGTTTATAACAATAACCTAATTATTTTTTTGATCATTCCTAATCTGTCTGATTATTCCACTTTATGTATTTTAACATAGGCAGTTATGTTAAATAACCATTAGTCAACCCTTATGGATAATATGAATAAGAAACTAAAAATATTGATTACGTAAAAATTACAAAAAAATATTTAGCATTAAAAGAAGTACATAATGATATTTTAAATAGGTCACTTGAAATTGTTACAGCTCCTTTACTGAATATATCCAAGAAAATCGATGATAAAGTGAACATTGGCAAAGAAAAAGTTACAATCAAAAGCAATGTTGACGCCAGTGAGATAAGGAATATGATTATGGTTTAAAAGTAAATACTAAACAAATAGTACAAATGGAAAGTCAGAGAAATATCGGCAGCAACAACAGCAGCAACAATCCGAAAAAACGGATAAGATTATCAAAATTACAAAGGAAAAACCAGTTTATAGAACGTGTAACAGCAACAAACCAATAATATTTTCGGAACAAATTAAAATTTAATTCCAAATAAAGAAAAATGAATGACAGAATCGAAAAAAAAATTGACGAAATACAGGCCGGTAAAAAAAAATTTAAACGAAGAACAATAATTAAGGGATTTGATGATTTATGGCAGACAGATATTGCCGATATGAAAAACTATTTCAAAGAAAACCAGGGATATAAATATATTCTGAATGATAGTTTTTTCGAAATTTCTATGGACAAGACCTCTGAAACCCAAAAAATGAGTTAGAAGTAACAAATACATTTAAGAGTATTGTAATCAGTACCAAGAGATGATCAAAAAACTTTCAATCGGATCAGGAAAAAGAATTTTACAATACACATTTCAAAAATTTAACAAAAACATAAAAAATAAATCATTACAGTACTTACAATTAGAACGATCAAGGAAAAACCATACAGTCTTTATGTATCTTATAAATGTCATAAAAGGTTATGGAAAATAGAAACGGTATAATAATAAAGTGCATCGTAATATAAAAATAAAACCTTTAAACATAAAAATAATAAAATTTTAAAAGTATACAAACATAAAAATCGTAACTAAACATCTTTTTGATAAGGGCTATACACCTAATTGGACTACCGAATTATTTAAAGTGTTAATAACAAATCCAACAACTTATTTATTGGAGGATCAGCAATGCAAACCTATCGCTGGGTTTGGACTTTTTTATTCGCAAGAATTATTGAAAATAAAAGAGCCACATGTTTATCTTGTATAATATAGAGTAATTCGTAAAAAAATGCAGTTGCTGGTTAAGTGGTTGGGTTATTATAACAGTCATAATGGATTAAACATTAAATAGACATCGGATTTTACGGTCGTGACGTCAAAATCCATAGCCGGGTACAACAAAACAAAAATAATAATTATAAAATGTTTTATAAACTATCAAAATACTACATTTACAAAGAAAATTATATAAATATTATGAAAATCCCCTAACGTTTTATTGAAGAAAAATAAAATAAAAAAAAACAGATCTGAAAATTATTGGACTTTTAAATAATCCAAATTTTATTGTAACATGATGGCTTTGTATTACTTTTATCGTTAAAAAAAACCTGCCTGGCCAATCCTTTTCCATAACAGCTCACGTGACGTGAAAAATGTTTTTAAAAATGTATTTGTTTTTATAAATAAAATATAAAATAACACAACTAAAACATACAGTTTGTAAAAAGCAAACTACCAACGAAATCTTTTTGTGTTGTATTCAATTTGTGGTCTGGAAGGTGAAATCTATTTGAACTCTTATAAACATGTACTCTGCAGAGATCGAAAAGCTCTAAACTTGTTTCCGTATGCGTGCTACGAAATAAGATGTAAGATCAAGTGTACGATGTAGGTTACTTGGTTTTTATTGCAAATTGTCATTTCGTTTGAGTTATCTTAGCAATTCGAATTAATTTCTTTTTTTGCTCTCTTTTTCGTTTGTCCGTTCATTTTATATGTTAAATGTGCGTAAAACCATTACTTACTACGGTTAAATCGTGTTGAAGATTATCCAGAACTAGAGTTCGACGGCAATATTTTACATTGCACATTTTGTAAAAAAGAGAACCTGGGAAAGAAAAACTATTATTTTTAGACGTGAATACAAAAACCCATAAATAAAAACAAATGGCCAGGCAGATTTTTTTTAACTTGGTAAAAGTAATACCCAGCCACCATGCCACAATACTATAAAATTAAATTTGGATTATTAGAGCCCAACTAAATCTTAATTTTCAGAATTTATATTTTTTAATTTTCTTTTACTTAAAACGTTTTTCATATTTATATAATTTTCTTTGGTAATTTAGTTTGGCAACATATTAAACATTTTTATAAAAATATGTATTTATTAACATTGTACCAGGCTATGCATTTTGAAGTCACGACTGGCTAAAATCCGATTATAAATAAATATCAAATAAATATTACACTCCCCTGCTAAGAAGTTGTCCTATCTGCAAATTAGATGTTTTGATATATAACCAGTTTTATTGTTTTTGTTTGTTTTTTTGAAAATATGGCTTAGGGTTATATTTTATTTTAAATCAAAAATACGATCTTTGAAAAAAAATATATATATTTTTTTTTGTCAAAAAAATAAACATACTAAATGAATTTGTTCTATATGGAAAAGTGAAAGGACACAATCTAAAGTCCAATCAAATTACTAAGACTAAGAACAATTTTATTTAGAAAACATTAAAAAAATCCATATAGGCTAATTTTTAGGATTTGGGTTTTAGGACATTTTTTTTAGTTGGTCTGATAGTGAAAAGCTATACAATGGTGTGCTTGGTTTGATTTTTTTAGATAGGCAACAGCTTGATTTTTTTTTCAGATACGACGTTCATATTTCACTGCTTTCATTTTTTTAAATACATCCTTTTAATATCCCGCTTTAAATTAAAAAAATCCAAAATCATATTTTTGAATAGCTCCCGTATTATGATAGCAGAATTTTCACCCTCATATGTTAGCAGAGAACCCGCGGAGACAAACCGTGCCATCTATAATAGGTGCCCAAGCACGTCTGAATTGTTATGCAGCGCCATCTGTTGGCAGAGATGCGAACCAATTGTGCAAAAAAGGTCAATGCACTAAGGAGTATTTAATGATTTTAGCTGGCCAAAATTCGAATTCTTAGAAATGGCCGTACCCCCTTAATTACCTACCCTTATTAATCCTCGATAATGGTCGCTTAATGAGCAATTAATGATTTGGTTATAAAAGCAGAATTTTGAACTATACAGGTTAGTTAAATATCTGATTTATAACTGTGTGGTTCATTTTATTCACGAACGATTTTAGTGGTGTTCTTTGAAGCTGTGTACAATTGTTTACAACAGAAGTTTTATAGTGTTATACCATGGATGAATCTATGACAGGTATGTACATTATTTACTCTTACTACCGTTTTGAAATATTAATCACCACAGAAGTTATGTCCCATGAAACTTAGCATTTTTTTAACGAATTTTAAACTAAATTTTGACTTTAAAAGTGAAAAAGTTACAGTGCCTATTGAGACCCAGTTATTTTTTTGAGTTTTTCTGTGAGCTATACCACTAGCTATTTAAAAATCTTAATTTCACCTGCCCATTACTGCCACCTAAATTCCAATCATGTTCTAAATACATCAAGGTCCAAAGGTGGATTTTTCAACTAAATTTCTTTTTTCTAGCTGGGTCATCAGGAATGCAAACAATCTCTCGTTTGGACTTCTACAACAGTATTCAGCAGCAGCAGGCTCCGAATTTCGACGAAAAAATGGACTTAGCCGATCAACATTTGTTATCAAGAAATCAATACACCGAAGAACTGAAACAAGTATACAAGCGTCAAATGTCGAGGTTGAAAGCTGCTCTTAGAAATATGTGGTCGTCTTCATCAAGAACTCATGAAAAATTTATTAAGAAGCACGGCACTTGGCTGCAAGGGAGTTTCCAAATACCGATACCGGCCACCCTATCCACTCCATCATCAGCAGGACGACCAAGAAAAAGTTTTGTCGATTCAAGTGAACGATCAAAGAGGAGAAAAACAGAACAGCTCAGGAAAGATGTGGAACCAGAAGCTATTGTTTTTGCAGCTGAAACTTGTTTAACAACAAGTGGCAAAAGAAGTGCTGCAACCGTCCTGAAAGATCTTCAATCATTTCCTAAAAGAGCGGGAAAGTATAAAAAAGCCTACCGCAGCAGCCTTGAACCTACAAAAAAATCATTGACACCGTTACAGGCTCTTTCAATATTTGCTGACGCAGGTCTAACAAAATCTCAATATGAAATCGTTCGTACAAGCGATAAGAAGAAATGGCCCTGCTACAGTATTTTGGCTAAAGAAAAAAAAACATGCTATCCTGATTCTGATTCGTTCACAGTCACAGAAAGTTTAGCTGAAGTAGACTTACAAAGTCTGTTAAACCATACTGCTGAAAGATTGCTATTGTTTTTAGAAGAAGTTATCAAGACTTTAACGGAAAGTGAGCGTAAAAATATGAAACTATATACGAAATGGGGTTGTGATGGCTCCTAGCAGACACAGTTTAATCAAAAGTTTGAGGATGACACTCATTCTGATGCCAGTATATTTCAATGCTCAATGGTTCCACTACAGCTAACTTGTGGAGTAAATAAAAATGTTATCTGGCAAAACTCTACACCATCATCTCCAAGGTTTTGCAGGCCAATTCGAATTAGGTTTATAAAAGAAACTGCTGATGTAATAGCTGAAGAAATTGCTTACATGGAAAACAAAATTGCAGATCTAAAACCAACTAAACTTCAAGATATAGCAGTAGAACATGTAATGATGTTAACCATGGTGGATGGACAAGTCTGTAACGCAGCAACCACCACTACATCGACAATGCGATGTTATATTTGTGGAGCAACATCGAAGCAATTTAATGATTTGGACAGAGAATGTGTTGACAAGCAAAGCACCTACAAATTTGGACTGTCAATTCTGCATGCTAGAATACGGTGTTTTGAAAGTCTCCTTCACCTATCATATAAATTGCCTTTGAAAAAATGGCAGAAAAAGCTAAATGAAGATGAGAAGAGACTCATCTCAGATAGAAAGAAGAAAATTCAAGATGAATTCAAGAGCGAAATGGGCATTCTTGACGACATACCTAAGGCTGGATTTGGGAACACCAATAACGGCAACACAAGCAGGAGATTCTTCAACGACCCGGAAACATCTGCAGCTATCACTGGAGTTGACGTAAGTTTGATTGCTAGAATAAAAATTATCCTACAAGTAATTTCCAGTGGCCACAAGATTGATGTAGAAAAGTTCAGACAGTATACTTTGGATACGGCAAAACTTTATGTTGAACTATACCCCTGGTGTCCAATGACTCCAACTCTGCATAAAGTTTTAGTACACGGTCCTGATATAGTAGAGAATGCGCTTTTGCCAATTGGACAATTGTCAGAAGAGGCTGCCGAAGCCAGAAACAAACATTTCCGGGAGTACAGACTTAGCTATGCTAGAAAATTTTCTAGAAAAGATTGTAACCAAGATATCATCAATAGGTTATTGTTAACATCCGACCCTCTGTTGTCCAGCCTTGGGAAAAAGAAACACAAACTTACAAAGCCTTTTTCAAAAGAAGCTGTGGAAATGCTGCTTCCTGGAGAAGTCCAAGATTCCGACACTGAAAACAGTGAAAATGAAGAATATTCTGACAATGACGAAGTAGAATCTAATTAAATATCAAAATATATATATGTTATTTACCATAATAAATAATATAATTTTTATTTCCTCAACTCCTATTGAATGAAAAAAATGTAATCCTTAAAGTACCCATCTTTCCCCTATAATGAACGCCATTGGCTTGGGTTTGTACAAATGCATATATTTTACAATTTCTTGCCATATGGTAAGGTTTTCCGCCAATAAAAAGACATAAATAATTTTGGCCAGCTAAAATCGTCAAATACTCCTATGTGCAATGGTAGTGTGACGTCATCATAGGGAAATTGCATGTTAGAGAGAGAGAGACGCAAACCGCTTTAACCACCCATTTCACTACTCTCTTCATACAGCTTATTGTATGCCTTCGACAAAAGCTGTGTCATCTAAAGTGTGTAGCCAATTGAAGATCATCATGTTTCTTTCGTATTTTGACAGGGGTTTGCCTCTTTCTCGTTCCACGTCCCGGATTGTCAGGGGCAGATTACTGTCAATTCGGTGTTTTGACGCTCGCAGAGCCAACGCATTGTAGTTGGAAATTGGGCTTTGTTGTTTTGGCGTGTGGCTCGCCCCAGGAACTGAAATGTCATATTGATAATATAAATGATATAATCGAATATTAAAGGATATTACATAACTATTTTGCAGCACTCGTCCATTGAAAGACGAGCTGCGAAGCGGTGAGTTTTCCAATGGAAGAGTGCTCAAATGGAAAGTTCTAAATAATTTTATCTATTTGCCCATTTTATTTTGCTTACAACTTTAGTTTTGATTAATTTCAATATCACTGATTTGGTGTATTTTATGTATTTATTTATAGCGTAAAAGTAAAGGATCACTGTCATTTAATTGGCAATTTTAGAGCAGCTTTCAATTTGTAATTTAAATTTCAAAATTCCACAATTTAAGTGGGTTTGATAGTCATTTTTATGAAAGAGTTGGCCCAAAAAAAAATCAGGCAAATAAAGAAAAATATATTTCTTTCACGAAAAATATACCCATAGTAGTGCTGATGAAAAATCAAAAACTGAAAATTTAAAAATTAGGTTTTTGGATAGTTCCTTCCGGGTAGTTTGGATAAACTGAGTGTTTAAAATCCGATCAATGTCGTGAATTGAGACTACTTTCCTAATAGTCATCAATTTGAACTGATTCGTCAAAAAGGTTTTTCCTAATATAAATACTTATTCAAAATTAAATGAGACCACTTCCTTCCATAACTTTTTCAGAGAACTCAGAAATTTAAGTATCACAGATTACTATTATTAGCGGGCTTGTAATGTATGGAATTTATTTAAATGTAAAACTTTGGGTGAATATTCAGATATTTATCTAAAATGTTCTTCTGTTAGCAGACATCTTTGAAAACTAGATCTGTATGTTTGCCAATTTTTATACCTCCAGGCCTTTCTTGTGTGCAATGTGAAAGAAAACTGAAGTAGAGTTAAAAGAACAGATCTAGATATGCTTCATTTTAATCCAGAGTAGTATCAGAAAAGCAGGAAAATAATCAGTAAACATGATCCAACATCTTTTATCACACCTAGAGGCTACAATTTATATGGAGCGACCGTCACAATTTCTTCCAGAATAATGTACAATGGTTGACTAGGGAATTTTTTTTTGATGTAAATAAAATTAGGCACACAAACGAAATCGGATATATTTTAGATCCTAAACATTAACATAACTTTGACCATTGTAGTTCATTAACTATCCTTTTGTCCAGAATCTAAAGTTGTTTCTGAATTAATTGCAAATCTAGAAAACAATCACGATACATCGATACA
>OY294047.1:22534198-22588201 GCA_958510825.1 Brachypterus glaber | reverse complement strand
TTTTATAATTTTTGAACTAATGCCAATTTCGTAAAGAGTGCGCCACAAAATGTCATGCCTAACGTTATCAAAAGCACGCTCGTAGTCAACAAATATCGCATAAATTTTTCTACCCTGTAATCTAATGCCTCTATGAATGACAGAACTCAAAACAAAGATTATTATCTTCACAGCCTCTATTTGTTCGAAAGCCCCCTTGGGCTTCTGGAAGAATTTTGTGACTTTCTACAAATTGTCTTATCCTGTGATACAATATCTGAGTAAACATTTTTGTAATATGGTTTATAAGCGAGATGCCCCTATAATTATTAGGATTATTTACGTCCCCCGACTTATGTAACAGGATCAGTTTAATTGTAGACCATTCTTTTGGGATTTGTTCTGTATCCAAAACTAAACATCTTAAGTAAACCCAATCTAACGGTAAATTTTTAATAAATTCATTTGAAATATTGTCTGTGCCTACAGCTTTGTTATCTTTTGATTTATTTAAAACCAAGAATAATTCAGACTTTTCAAAGGGCTTATCTAAATATGGATGCCTGGCATCAAAATAATTTAACTATTACCGTAAAAATTTTGAAAATGATTAAAAAAATATTTGAGTTCATTTGATTTTCTTTTTTATTTTTTACCTTAAATATGTTTAATGTTTTGGGTTGGTTTGGGTTTTTAATGTTTAAATGTTTTTTTTTGTAAATTAGTAGTATATTCCTGTTTTTTACGTTTATTTAATTGTTGGTATTCTTTTTTTAAAGTTAAATAATTTTCTAGTATAACTGCTTCAAAGTTAATTTTTTTGCAAATTTTTAGTTGCTCAAGAACACTTCTTTAAATTTTACAGTCTTTATCGAAGCAAACTTTGTTATGAAACCTATTTGGCATGTAAAATTTTGTTTTGTACAGATTTAAAAACTTTGATGTTTCCACAATAGCCTCTTTAAAATTTAAATACATATCTGAAACATTTAAATCAGTGTAAATAAGTCTATTAGAAATGCTTTTGTATGATTTAAGTTTGCTAGGCTGCCGAGAAGGTAAAAGTTCTGTGCTATTCTTTTTTAAAATAGGGCATAGCATCTGTTTGTAGATTTGTTTCAAGAAGACATGGAAAGTGATGCGATTTCCTAACAATTTGACGAACATAAAAATCTTTTACTATATTCAAATCATACTGCCTAATCCATACTAAATCTATTGCACTTTTTCCTTTTTTACTAATGTAAGTATATTGACCAGGAATATCATTCCCTGTACGACCATTTAAAACAACAAAAGCTGGTTTCCATAAGTTCTCTCAGTGGCTTACCTCTGGAATTAACTACCTTATCACAACTTGACCTTTCTGCCTTCACGTAATCAGTGTCTAGAATATTGCGATCTAAAGAGTTGAGTTCACCAATTCTGGATCACCCCCTACAATAATAAAATCCTTATTGTAGCGAGTCTGTATTTCCATAATTGTACTTTCTAAAAGTCCCATGCATGTTTTGTCATCAAGAGATGGTTTTAAATAAACGGTACCTAGAACTAAATTAAATTTATTACATTTTAATCTGAAAAATCCACAAATCATCTTCTACTATTATTTCCATATTAAGATTTTTATATCATTATTAATTAAACTTAAAAACCCCCCACTACCCCTACCCATGGATTTATTCCTGACTGCGGCTCTTGTTTTGATTTTAAAATTATTTAAAAAGCTGGGAAGCTATATGGATTCTGACTAATTCCATGTTTCCATGAGACAAATTACTTTATAACTTGAAAATTGATATTGTTCATTAACATCTAAATTAGTTAAAGAATCCAGGCCTTCACAATTCCAAAATAAAACAGTTATTTCGGATAAACTATTGTAATTTTTGCTGCTTGTTGAATTGTTTAAGAAAGGACTCAATATCGACTTGCTTACGTAGACTGCTGCAAGCTCCCCCTCGCGATTTTTTTGGATGAACTTCAGTAACTTCTGGGGAAGTTATTTCTTTTCTTTTTAGATCAAGTTTACCTACTTCAACGGGCTTGCTTACTTCATTTAATCGATTTACTTTTTCCATTTGTTGAATATCTTGACTATTATATCCAGTGCCATTAATAATAACCATGTTAGATTTAAGTTTTGCCTCATAGCCCTTGGATTTAGCTGCTTTATAGTAAGTATGTAATATTTTTGATTCAGCTTTTTCCTCTTCAAAAAAGACATCTAAAGGCGATTACAAATTAGTAGTGGAGAAAGGGGAAAAAGGAAAAAAAAAGTCACATATCGCATTTGTAGCTGAAAAATATACTCATATACCGGGTGTACCGGGTACTAAAAAACTAGCGTGGGGATACCTATGTAAAAAAATTCTCTATGGACAATTCATGATTAATCAACTTGCAAGCAACATGTTAACGGAGCTTCTTAAGATTTATTTAAAAGAAATACATGATTTAAAAATAGTTATAGATTGATGCGAAACTGAGAATGTTTTCCACATTTTCTAAGCTGTCTAACAGAAACGAAAAACTGTGATCTTTAAAAAATAAAAACAAATTTGTATTAAAATATAATAAATAAATATCTTTTGATTTATTTTCCCTAATACAATTTTATTTTTAATCAACAAAAAGTCGAATTTCACATTCTAGAACTTTATTCTAAGTATAACTATCCTTTTTTGAAAATGAAATCTATCGGGCATATTGTTCCAAATCTACCCAATTTTCCCAATCTTCATATGGGAAATAATAGGTAATTGTTAGTATCAAACTTCACTCTTTGCATAACTACTAATTTTTATTTCTTATAAGGAACCCCTCTCCCCTTACACTTTCAAGGTCAGACCCTCCTAGAAAAAAAATTGGTAATCAAATCCCCTCGAGTTGACGTTATCACGTATTCCATAATGTAAAATCGAAGGTATAGCTTTTTGACGTAGCCGTAGATAAAAATTTGCAGAAAACTTCACCTATGCTACAATGTAAAGTTTCCTGTAGAACTTTTTGAATACCCCCTGTAAAAATGGGCGGATGGCGTGAGAGAACTGTCCAAATCCAACCAGTTTGATCCTACTTTGCTTTTTTTCACCTGCTCAATATTTACTCCTTTATCTTTTTTGTGTTTTGTGTATCTGTGATCATTGATTTTTCCTTATGTTTATTTTCATATTCATTTCTCTAGTTCTTTTCTGCTTTTCTGTATAATTCGTTTATCATTTTCTCATCTCTAACTATTATTACGGTCATTTTCATATTTCTTTAATCCTTTGCATTTTCCAGTATCCTACCAAAAGTCCAAAAAGAAGAGGGTAAAGTATACATCCTTGTTTACACCTTTTGTGATTTTAAATAGTTCGAATCTACTGATGCCCTTTCATAATTTAATATATTTTGATACTTTAAATGTGTTTTTTTTTTTAATTTCTTGAAGTATTTTATGTTCTGACTTTTCATCCTATGAAAAACCTTCCATATCAATAAAGCAAATGTGTGTCCTCTCCTACTTGTATGTTTTTCTCGCTAAGCTCTATTAAAATAAGTCGCGTCTTGTACCCCTCTGTTTGCTCTAAAACCATACTGTGTGTCTTCTAACTTTTCTCTTGATTCTTCAATAAGTGATGCCTCTGTAATTTTCACTTTTAATGTCTCCTTTTTTAAAGATTGGAGTAAATGCCTATTTGCGTCTGTCTATGATAACAAATTTTAAATTATTACTTAAAACAAAGAGGGTTTTTTAAAAAAGGGCACTGCCCAAAAGACCGTAGTTAAATTCAAAAATAATGTAAAAATTGGTTTCTTTTTCTTAAAAAGGGACACTACCCAAAAGACCTTAGGTTAATTCAAAAATGAATCTGTAAAAATTGCAGTTTTTTTTTCAGATTTCAGAAAAAGTTCAGAAAAAAATAATATTTTAAATTGTTATTAGCGAATTTATTTAGTTAAAAACATTTGGGTTTAGTTAAAAGTAATATATTTGCTAAAATTAAGTAAATAAAAATGCATAAAGTACCGTTTAAATTTTCATTTTTATGTTCGTTTTTCCCTGTAACGAAAAATGAGCTTACTTTTGAAAATATATTTGGAATCTATGCCAAAAGTACTAAAGAAATACAATCAGAAAGTTTTCTATTAGTTGGTGTAAAGGATGGTCCTTCTCAAAGAAGAGTTACCATTTTCTACCAAAAGCGAATTTTCTGATTTTGGCTGCTGTTGGTATACTATCTCCAAATTGATTACTCAAAGAATCCTTAATTTTTGGTACGATGTTACCCAAGCGTACTCGGGGACAACTTTTTATCATCAAGAACTTTCTGTTTAACTTTGTCGATATTTTCGTTCATGTTTTGATTGGCAATTTTCTGAGCAAATGACATCTTATTGAACACAAACCAAATAAGGACAGAAATTTTTAATTTTAAACAAAATTATAAACATATTAATTAATTAATTAATTTTTGTAATAATTTATATTAATACAATTATTATTAAGTTATAAAATAATATTACTATTTTAAAATTTTTGACCTTCTTGTTCGTAGAATAATATGTAGGCTTCCCCTGTAATGATCGATCTTGGTGAAATTGATGATACTATAGAGTCGTTGTATTCGTGCCACAAATGGCTATAGGGATGTTTACAATAGGCGGTGTAGTGTCCGCTATATGTGGTACCACTGTGATTTGAAATGGCGTATAAGTTGTATCTGGAGGGTGCAACGGACTCTGCAGCATAATTGCTCATATCTAATTCTTCTAGAGGGAAGTCTACGGTGACGCTGAGCTTTCTCTGAAATTGTGACATCGACGAGAAGCGTTTAAGGTATATTACTAAGATTTTCGGAATTTTTTGAATTGTAATAAATTTTGTGCATTTTCGGCGCTTTTTAACATATTAATTATTCCATCTACAAATATACATCTATCTGATGACAATACTTCTTTTGCGAGTATGGTCAGGGACTGTTTTCTTAATCTTGGTACATGTTGTTTAAGCTAGTACTATTCTACTTAGGCATCCCCTAAGTCCAGGACATGTGGGCTAGTAGTAGAGGGAACCACCGGCTTATACTGACTTTCGAACAATTTTTTATAGGGAGTGCCAATTTTCAATTTAATTAACTGAAAAAGGCTACCATTCAGTCTCCAGAATAGGAGTAGTCTACATTTAGCAATAGATAGCGCACAAGTATACATCAATCTTGAAAATACTTCTTTTGTGAGTAAGGTCAGGGACTTTTTTCTTAATCAGCCTACAGAGATGACTAGGTACTGAAGAGGGCCAGCAGCCCTAAAATGTCAGTCTACCAATATCCCTCTGTACTATAATAGATTGATGGAATAATAAATTATGGAATGCATAGATAAAGTTTAGTGCCTTATAGACGGAAAACTGTACAGGGCTATTCAGAAATAGTCATAAATTTTAAGGTTGATTCTACATTGAAAAATATGAAAAAAAATCCTATAAACGTCTAAAAATGCGTAGTAAAGGACACTAGATCTGTGGCGCAGACTATATGAAACTAAACTAGTTACAGATTCAGTGTCCTTAAGGTGAGCCCCTTCAAAAGTGGCTTTTTGGGTTTTTATTTTATTTTGTTTTTATTTAATCTTGAAACATATAGATACGAAGAGGTGCCTTATGAGGAATTTCGCACCTAGCGCTCCAAGATTCTGCACTCATCTCATGGATTTGGACCAAACTTGGAATAGTTGTAACACCTAGTCCAAACCATGGCATCATATTTTTCAAATCCATCTATTCGTTTAACAGGGTGTTATACAGGGTTCAATTTGGCCGAGTACCGTCTAGACATTTCCTAGAAATCGATTTAAAAAAATCAAATATTGTTTAAAATATTTTTAAGCTCCATCTATCTCGTGACATACTTTGATTTTTTGCATAACCAAAAAACATTTTTTAGCAAAATATAAAAATCGTTTTGGTTTTCTTAACTCAATATTCGATTTTTTTTAAATGGGCCTAATTTAAGTTAATATTACTATTGTAACAATCAGTAGTCAAGAGAGGGCCGGCTTTTCCTTTTTCCCTTAAAGGCGCAAGTATGGGGGAAATCTATTACTGACCAGATATAAATGCCCCTATAGTTTCCGCTACTCCCACCGGATTCGTAACATATTTAAGAAAATATTACGATTATTTATTGTATAAAAATTTTATCCTACCCGCCCCTGAGTGTGAAGTCTAGTATTTTTTAGTTTGGTTTTATCTCATTTAATTATTTTTTACTTGCTTATCAAACATTTTCTTAAATAATGTATCTCATAAAACCAGTTATCATTTATATGTCAATGTCAATATTTTTTATCTAAATTTTTCTGTAAACTGTAAAAGAAAATTAATAAATAAAGAAAATGTGTACAATTACCTGCTAAGAATGGAAAGAATATGAAAATGAAGATTTAGTAAGAATAAAGAAAAAAGGAAGAAAATTTTAAATCGACTGTCATATGCACAATTATTTTTTGGATCATGTTGGATAATTTGTATGCTTAAATTAATGGGGAGTCCCTAGCACAAGCCTAAAGCTTATTTGGGACTCCCCATGACTTTGTAATTTATCTACTGGTAAATAAATAAAAATAATCTCAAATCAAAAGAAACTAATATGCTTATTATGAAGTATTTTTTAATATTTATGAAAAAAAAATATTTTTAATTTTCTTTTTACTGGAATTCAAACAAAAATGAATTATTTAAATTTAAAATAGTTTGATAGAACAACTTAAAAAAAAAGTTTTGAAAAGTCCTGTAACAGTGCTTGTGATATTGTGATGTTATTTTTATGTGAAACTTATAATTGATATTTATAACAAATAATTTTAAAACAAAACAAAATATTTATGCCTTTTTTACCCCAACTAAGGTCTTAAAAAGCTAGAATTATGAATTACAAAATGGAAAATTCGACAAACATTTACATTCTTTCAAATAAAATTAAATTTTTCAGATTAGCCTTGCAAGGAAATAATTTTTCTTATTAATGACCCTTGTTATTTTTGTTATCAACTAAAACCTAAATTGTGTTTTCTTTCAACTGTATTGTTTGTGCGTTTTTGAATGAAAAAAAAAAGTAGATAAGTAAAAATTGCAAACGAAGGCTCCTTAAGCACGTACGCCCGACCAGACCAGACCAAAAAAAGGATCTTTTTCTGTTTCTTCTGGGTTTCACAAACGAACCATATTCACTTAAGTTTAACTTTATTAGCGTGTCAAAAGTTTTGTGATCTGGAACACGCAGCTCTGGATATCTTTGCGCTAATCTTGTAGTTCACCGTACAATAAAATAATAATAATAATAATAATCTTTATTAGCATTCTTGCTATTAAATACAATTTAACAATATAATAATACTAAAATACTAAACAGTACTAAAATTTACCAGTTTTAAACAATACTAAAATTAGACAATATATATATGTACGACAATTTTTTTGAAATAGTTTTAAACTATCGGACTCTTTTATAAAATTTGGTAAGTTATTATACATTATCAGTCCGTTATGAAATATGTCGTTTTGACTATAATTGTTTCTTACCATATTAATATAAACGTTGTTATTGTTGCGAGTGCTGTGCTGATGTACATTTCTAATGAAGTTAACATGGTCTGTTAAGTTTTTTGGTAGTAACCCCTTTATTATTTTAAACACAAATACCAAGCTATTATAATTTATTGTTTGTTTTACACTTAATAAACCCACTACATCTAGCATGTATTTTCTATTTGTATACCTGTTACATTTTAAAATAATCCTTAGTGCCTGACTTTGTTTTTTTTGCATTTCAATTATTTTGTTATTTGGCAAAATGGTTGAGCAGTAATTGAAGTGCGGCATAATAATTGTTTTATAAATAGTTGTTTTAGCCCATTCAGTTAAATTTTTCCCAATTCTACCAAGTAAGTTAACTTTCCTCGCAACTTTACCAGTTATGTACTCAGCATGTTTAATAAAATTTTAATTTTCGTTTGGAGTAGTTATCTCCAAGATATTTAATATCCTTAACCTGTTCAATCTGATAATTTTCCACAACAATTCCCCTATTTATATGTGTAATTAATCTTGTACAAAAATTATTCTTGATTATCATGATTTTAGTTTTACTTAAGTTTAGTTTCATATTATTATCTGTAAGCCACTTTATAATATCATTTAATACATCATTAATTATACTTAACATTTTTTCTATGTCCTCACCCACCAAATATAATAAAGTGTCATCAGCAAATAACTGTATTTTACATTTACCAATATATTTAATAATATCATTTATAAAAATGATAAACAATAGGGGGCCTAGTACACTCCCTTGTGGACTCCAAATATTGTATTTTTTTCTGATGACATACTTTCATTATATTTGGTAGACTGTTTTCTATGTTTTAAATAACTAATCATCCATTTTATAACCTTTCCCCTAAATCCCAACTTTCTTAGCTTTTTAATAAGTAAATCTATATCAATTGTCTCAAAAGCGAGTGTGAAGTCCAAAAATATTGCTACTATAAAAAGTCTTCTATTAATTTCACTTTTCCAATTAACTAACACTGACTGTAGTGCACTTTCACAAGAATTTCCCTGCCTAAAACCTGCTTGGTATTCAGTCAATAGTTTATTCTCTTCTAAATAGTCACATATTTGTTTTTTCACCACAATCTCCAATAGTTTTTCATACACAGGAAGCATGTTCAAAGGCCTAAATTCTTCACATAACATTGTATCATTTTTCTTTTCTGCAGGTATCACTGTTGATTTTTTCCATCGTTCTGGAAAAACTCCATTTTCCATACTACTGTTTATTACTTGTAAAAATCTATGTCCAATTGCTTCGAAGGATAGCTTTAAAATTTTCGTATTTATACCATCAGTACTACTCTTTTTGTTTGTCATTTCTTTTACCACTTTCCTTAATTCTTGCATTGTTATCGATTTAAAACTTTCTAGGCTTGTATTTACTTCTTCCATATTTTGTAAAATATATTCACAATCATTTGATTTTTTTAGTGCTGCAGCAATGTTATCTATACTATTTAAAAAGTACTCATTGAATAAATTAGCAATTTTCATGTCAGTATCATAAACTTTTCCATTAAATATTACCCCAGTTTTTCTTTTAATTTTTTTTCCATTTATGACTTCTTTGAGTGTTTTCCACATTTCTGAGGAATTTGACTTTGTATCGTCAATATTTCTATTATAGTATTTCTTTTGTTCTTTCCGTATCAGTGATACAACTTTGTTTCTGCTTACTCTAAATGATTCCCAATTCTCATCTTGTCCAGTATGTATAGCAATTTTGTAGTGTCTATCTCTTTCTTCACAAGCTATCTTTATTTCATCATTCCACCACTTCTTATTTCCCCACTTTGTATCTATAACAATATTTTTTTCAGGTGCATGTAAATTTAGGCACTTGGACATTGAATTAACCAGATTTTCCGCACTTTTATTTACATCACTGCTATTATTATCCCATTCAGTACTCATTAAGTCCAATTGGTAGCTAGTCTCATTAAAGTATTTGTAATCTCTTATTTTTTTCTGATAATTTTCACATTTTTCATAGGCGCATAAGTCAACTGTGATTATATTATGATCTGTCAACCTTGGAGTGCTGTGTACTTTAAAATTTAAGTTATCCTTATTAGTGATTAATAGATCAATAATAGTTCTGCTGTCTCTACTGATTCTGGTGTATGTGTTTACTATTTGCTTTAGTCCCATATTATTTATTACAGTAAGTAACTTTCTTGTATAGAAGTCTATTGTATCTGCCATATTTATGTTAAAATCCCCAAGAATCACAATAATTTTATTTTGCGTCGTCCATTCAGTTATTATTTCTTCCAGTCTCTCTATAAACTGTCCATGCGCAGAGTTTGGTGAATGATAGCAGTTAAGTATTACATACTATTTTAACGTCTATACCTGAGAGCCACATATTCATGTGAATAGTTTCGTCCACAATTTTTTTATACTTAAGGCTATCTTTTATATAAATTAAAGTTCCGCCAGTATGTCTACTAGTAGAATAAGTGCATACGTTTCTATATCCTTCTATTTCATATTCTGATTTATCTATGTCAGCAGTAATATGTGTTTCAGAAAGACAAACAATAAGGGGTTTCCATTGGTTTAAAATCCAATTCAACTGAGTTTTATGTGGTAAAAAACTTTCTATGTTTATATACAGTATTGATTTCTTGTTATCTAGTTGCTATTTTAAATTTGTTTGGTAAAGATCCGGAAAGTCAATTTTATTCTTTTGTTGATTAAATACTCTCTTATAAGCTGCACAATTTTTATTTAGAGCCGAGT
Source organism: Brachypterus glaber (assembly GCA_958510825.1). Classification (NCBI taxonomy): domain Eukaryota; kingdom Metazoa; phylum Arthropoda; class Insecta; order Coleoptera; family Kateretidae; genus Brachypterus; species Brachypterus glaber. The sequence continues at coordinate 22,577,874 of OY294047.1, read as the reverse complement.
GATCATATTTTACATTTGGAATATTTAATGTTTCTGCGGCGTACTTGCAATTCACACATATTTTCTGTTCCTCTATTTTCTTGCATTCGATTGATTTATGACATCCCGCACAATGGGGGCATACTGTGTTCTTATTTTTACATTCTTTCGCCATATGGCCAAATTTCCAACACTTAAAACATTGTATTATGTTAATGTGATCAAACAATCGACATGTTTTCCATCCAATATGTACTACGCCTTTTTGTTTCAGTTGAGTGTATGATTCCGTATCTACTTCCATTATAATATTCAAACTACTGTTACCTCTATTACTTTCTGTTCTTCTGTTTTTAGGTTCATATTTAGCTAAAATACGTAACTTCAATTTCTCTTTAGTGGTTTTGATTCCATTCTGTATTATTAATTTTTCAATAAAAACATTTTCTTCTTCTATATCTTCTTTATTAACATTTAGAATTTTCAGCTTAGGACTTTTCTTTTCAACTTTTGTTATTTCATATTCTTCTAATTTAGATTCTGCATCCTTTTTTATAATTTCCATGGACTTTTCGTCATCACAACATATCGCAACTCCCCCATTTTTTACATGTATAACATTGGAGACACTTATTCCTAGGATACTAGGGTCAATCTTTCCCTGTACAACTTCCTTCGTTTTTTGACTGGTTTGCTTTTCATCTTTTGGTTTAACTAAGACTACGCTTTCTTTCTTTCTTCCTACTGCTTTGTTATATGAAGTTTTGACTGGAAATGTGAATTCCGTTTTTGATCTCAATTTTTTAATTTCATCCTCAAGTATATTAATAATTTTTTCTTGGCTTACTATTATATTGACTTTATCCTCTATTGTGGCATGCAATATTTGAAACGTATCTGATTTAATGCATTTTTCGCAGTAAAATTTTAAGATTCTTTTTTCTTTAAGTTCCAAGCATCTTGTTTCTGAAGTTGTTAAATTGGCACAGGATTTACATACTTTAATATTACAACCATCACAGCCATACAGCTTATCAGGCTTTTTACAACTATTACAATCCATAATTATTTATTTCATGACTCGCGTAAAATTAAAATGTGCAGTCCGATCCTGTTTATTCGAAAGTACTCGAATTAAATCTTATCATCAAAGTTTTTTTTTGTTGTTGTTTACTTCAGTTTATGAAAACTTATTCACTAGTTTTTAAACTTATGTCACTGTTTGCAATAGAATGCATCTATTTAAAAAAATCACTGTTTTTTAAACTTTAATACTGTACAACTTTTAACTATTTATTTTCGTTATTTCTTACATTATTGAAGATTTTGCAGGAGCACAATATTTATGTACGTTTTGATAAGGGGCGGATTTACATCATCATCATATACACTTTTTCCGCATTCGTAAATTGTACTCAAAAAATAAATAAAAATAGTAATTTATTCAACATTTTGAAAAAACTAAAATAATATTCGTTTAACTTCAGAACAAGACCACAAAAATGAGAAATGTCATTATGAAGGGAAATTGTTACTTCCGAGGCATGTTTTTTAATATTTCTGGAAAATTACTAAATTAAATCATAATGTATCATTAAATTAAAGGTAATAAAATTGTCCATTGAGCCATGTATAAACTTTTTTTAAAACAGGAAAAAAAATATTCAAAGAAAATCACTTTCTTCTAAAAAAATTCAGTAAAAATATTTTCAAAACTATTCTAAAGAGAATGAAATCATCTATAAATCGATGCCTTGCACTTTCGTATCTTAATAAATGAAGGTTACATGCCTGGGGAGTCTTAGGTGGCGCACCGTATAAGGTACCAACTTTTGACATTTAAAACCACATTTTGCTACTTCCGGTTTGGAATGTCTAATATTTTTGGAATCTGCACAATTTTCTAAAAGTGATAAGTGACATTTCAAATTTCAATTTTTTTTACTTTTGTTTTAATTTTTTTAACCACAAGTGACATTTCAAATGTCAAATTTTATTTAAATTTTGCTTTATTTTACTAACTAGGTGGGCCATAACATCTTTAATGGACTTTAATGGACACCGGAAATGCTAAAAAATAATTATTTTCTATTGTATATTAAGAGGTTTTAAGCGATTCCTGAATTTGTTAAACATGTACACCCATGGTATCATGTAAAAGTGCAAGATTTCTTGGAATCGGTCCATGCGATAACTTTTCAGATAATACCAATTTTAATTTATAAATAAAAACTAAAATTGTAGTCAAAAAGTTGATTTTGTATAAAAAGTTAGCTCAGGGACTTCCTGGCTGGCCCAAGCAAATCAAAGCGACTGGTTGCTGGAAAAAGGAAGAACTGCACTCAGACTTGTAGGGGTCCTCACTGGCCACTGCAAGCTAAGGAAGCACCTGGCAACAATGCGGATTCTAGTCCACTATGCCCAGGGTGCGGAGAGGATGAAACATCCTCTCATTACGACAGGATCAGGTTGCAACCAAGAAGAACTAAGAGCTCACCTGGGCCAATATCCTGACCTTTATTGAAAGGAGCTGGTTCAAGGAGCTCAAATTAGTAAATGGCTGCGATTGCCTGGGGTGACAAATAGGGCCAACCCAAAAATTTACTATACTACTACTAGCTCATGGATCGATTCCACGTTTATTGCACTTAATTACCATGGGTGTACCAAATTCAAGAATCGCTTAAAACCTAATTTAAAGAATTATAGTAGTAATTAATTTTTTTTAGCATTTCTGGTGTCCATTAGTCCATTAAAGATGTCATGGCTCACCTAGAAAAATAAAGCAAAATACAATTTGACATTTGAAATGTCACTTATGTGATGTTTTCAGAAAAGTGTGCAAATTTAAAAAATGTAATACATTTGAATGTCGCACTTAAAATGTGAAAGCTAGCAGCACTTCCGGTGAAACCGGAATTAGCAAAATGTCGTTTTATATGTCAAAAGTTAGTTCCTTAAGTACATTATAGGTACTAAATTTCAAAATTTTATCTTTACAAATACATGTTAAGGGGGGTGTACATTTGATTTGTGACACCTCGTATACCTATTGCCTCTTATTAGTTAATAATCTTAAGATTAGTTTACATTTAAAACCACGTTGCTGTATCTCAAAGGGTTCCTAAGTTACCGATTTTTTTAGCCGTTTTCAAAGGAGCTTAGCTCCCTTACGAGTCGTAAGTAAAGACCCATTTTTAAAAATATGTTTATATGAACTTTTTTTCATATTTTTCTATGTAGAATCACCCCTTAAAATTTTTGTCCATACTTCTAAATATCCCTGTATAAATCTATAAAGAAATTTTGTACTGCTCTGCTACAGAATTTATTCATAATTATATTCAATGAGAAAATCCCTACCAAAATAACATATGGCAGCTATTTTACACTTATTTGCCATCACCAGTATATATTTATTTGGTGCTTTTCGCATCGATCGTTGAAAAATTTTAATTCTTATTAAATCAAAACTTTTCTGTATTAAGACTTTACACGGAGCAATTTGTAAGCAAGTTTGATGCTATGCAAGTTTGTTGCAAGAATTATTCAGTCACTGCGCATGCCTTCAGGCAAGTTTGAGGCCATTTTCGTGCCATCAAATTATTTAGAACATGTTCTATTTTTCGGCGATTTTCACACAAGTTTTATGGTTATTTTCGGGGTACCAACCTGGAAAAAAAAGTTACCAAAGCGGGGTGTTCTGTGCGAAACTCGGCCATTTTGGATATCGTGTTTGTTGTATTTTGATCAGATCCTGTTTTATTCGTTTTTTTAATTAATTCCTGTGTTTTATTCGGTGTTATTGTCAAAAGGGTAAGAAAATATTAATTAAAACTATGTATGAATGCTTTTGTAATGATATTATTATATTGTGTGTATATATCTAGGTTTGGACGTGTTTTCTATTTTAAGCAAATGCTTTTATTAAAAACTTTTATATTGTTTTTTTAGTAAAAAAACACAAATTTAGATAACTGAAAATTCATCCATCCCATATTACTATATGAAAATTATCCTTATATATGTCAAGAGAAAGGATTACCATAATAGGAACTCCAGACAAAAGGCTATTCAGGAAATCCTGAATAATCTGAAGGAAATTCACCCTCAAATGGAAGTAACCTATGAGCAGGTTAAAACAAAAATCCATGGGTTAAGATCCCAATGGGTTGCTGAAGTAAATAAAATAAAAAAAATCCCAGTCGACAGGGGTATCCACAGATCAGTTATACACCCCGAAACTTTGGTGCTTTGACTGCTGGGTGGGTGAAGGGGCAGTCTACGGACATAAAAAAATCGCCGATGTTGCCAGAGTAGAGTTACCTATCAGCAGCATCAAGGTGATAGAGGCGGAAGACCGATTAAGGTTTGACAGAGCATTCTCTCTCACTATACCAACAAAACACGAGTGGGAGAACAAGGAAGGTAATTTTGCCCAAAACGCAACAGTGTGCTATACAGACGGCTCCCGGATGGAAAGCACGGAAAGCTCGGGCGCAGGCTTCTTTGTACAAGACACGGGGGTTCAAAAGAGCTATTCGCTCGGCAGGTACCCCACGGTATTCCAAGCGGAAGTCTTTGCGATACAGGAAGCGGCAAGATGCGAAGAGGTTCTAGGGAGTAACGGATCAGATGTATACATCTGCTCCTACAGCCAAGCAGCCCTCAAGGCTCTCAGTGCACCCGGCACAAGATCCAGTCTTGTGCAGGAATGCATAGAAGCCCAGGAGGAGCTAGCGAGGAACAAAACAGTCCACCTTGTATGGGTCCCTGGACACAGCGGGATACCAGGCAACGAGAAGGCAGACGAATTTGCCAGGCTCGGAGCCGAAACTCCGTGCATGGGACCCAAACCCATGCTTGGTATTACAAGGAAACAAGTCACATCAGCCCTCAACACGTGGGCTGGAGAAAAACTAAGGGAAAGCTGGTCAACGGTCACGAACTGCAGACAGGCAAAGGACTTTTTATATCGCGACCTTTATAAGGAGGTCCGGCAGGTTTAGGCAGGGAGTAGGGTAGATGTGTGGCTGGGACAGCTCGGGGCTGGCAAAAAGAGCCATAATGGCCTAGTTGCCTGGCTTGTAGCCTCCCCACCCTTACTACTACTACTACTACTTGGTGCTTTGACATGTTGGGATTTCTAAATGACTCTGAGACCATAACCTCCATCGGAGAGTCCAATTTAAATGTGGAGGCAGTTTTAGGGGTAAGTAATAAATACTTTACAATTGTAACAGTTTTTATAATCCCATGGGTTTGTGTGGACGTATAGAAGTTAAATTATTTCCATAAAATTCTATGGAATCCTATAAAATTGTTGCATAGGTTTAACCCGTAATCACTACTAATGGATCCTAGGGACCCGAACATGAATGCTTTTTAATAGTAATAAAGATGATTAGTAGTACTTACGGGTTAAGTTGGGGAATCCCTGTAGATATCTATAGATATGAATACATAAAGTGTGTCCCCTGATCGACTTGACAATACCACAAAATGGCCTTTTTTTTTAATTAAGAAAACTGCTTTGGAATTTTGCCCTGCTTGCTTAAAAACTAATTTTTGTCAAAATAAATTTTTTAAAAGTTATAGGTGGCGCCAGATATCAGTGAAAAAAATTAAAAAAAAAATATTAAAATTTGACATGCAGCTCTTATTTTTGATTACAAATGTATTTTTTAAATAATTTTTTTTTGTCTGTTACAGAAAGGTTTACCTGAAAACTTTTTACTTTTTTACTTATATCTGGCGCCACCAACAATTTTTTAGAATTTTATTTCAACAAAAATTCGTTTTTATTAAGCATGGTGAAGTCCCAAAGCAGTTTTATTTTTTTTTGTGGTATTGTCAAGTCGATCCGGGGACACACTACATATAAGTTTTTATGATTTTGGAGAGGGATCCTATAAAAACCTATAGGCTTAGTTTACACCATAGGGACCATATATTAGGTACTCAAATTTATGTAGTGACTTTTTTTTGCAGGAAACCCAGGATTTGTCCCAGGATCAAGAGCTAGAGAATGAATCTCAGGAAGCTAAGTGAAGAAGAACAAGATGAGCACAATGAAGATGATCTTCACCGTGCTTTATATGAGAACCCTGATGAACTTCAGTTTATTTTCGATGGAGACATTAGTGACGCCTCAGTCCCCTTCTCTCCTCCAGCCCTTAACCCGACCATCCTCTTCTATATCCCGACCATCATCTTCTATATCCCGACCATCATCTTCTATATCCCGAACATTACCTTCTATACAGGATTGGGATACCCAACCCTCACCCCAACCATCCACTTCAAAATCAAAAGAACTCTTATTGTTTAAATCCAAACAAAAAAGAAAAAGAGAAGAGGATGATGAGCTGAAAAATCTGCTAAAAGTAACAGGACAAGTGATACAAAATGAAAGGAAAGTGGCTGCTCAAAAATCCGAGGATCCTTTTTGCCAGTAAGCATACATATAAAATACAGCTTTGCTGTCCCATTTAAAAATATAGTAACCCCCATTTGAACTTTTCCATTTACATCATCCTCTTACTTTAAATGTTAAAATTTTCTTAAGTATCGTGAATATTGTTTTGTGTAATTTTATTTTACCTTTTAGGTGGTTTTTAAAGTTTTCTTCCATTGTGAATAATAAAAAAGTTTTGTGAATAAAAAATTTTTTACATGTTTGGGAAAGGGGCTCTGGTAAAAAATTGTGTAATTATAATTTACTTTTTAGGTAGTTTTAAATTTTTCTTTTATTGTAAATATTAAAAAAAATTATAACGAAAACAAAAATTTAACCCCCCCTTCCCCCCACCCCTTCTCCTCCACCAATTTTGCTCAAATACGAACTTGTCCAAGATAATATAAACATATATCTGCATACCAAATTTTAAGTCGCTAGATTAATGCGAAAGTACCTATACAAAATTTAAAAACCACATAAAAAGTATAATAAAATTACACAAAAAATTTAATAATTTTTTCCATCCCTACCTCCCCCAAAATGTAAAAAAAAAAAATTTTCAAAATGGGTTTATATTTTAAAAAAAGTTAAAGCTCCCATAACTGTTTTGTTTTTGGTGGGATTAATTTCAAAATCCAGAGGGTTCCTCCCCTTATAGAACTTTATTTTTCCTGAAAATGTCGAGGTAATCGAATAATTCTCGAGTTATCGTGTCCACAAAAAAACGTAATATCGGACGAACAGACAGAGGGACATTTTCAAAGTTTTATTTATTTATACATTTGCATCCAACAATTTTTTTTTGTAGGACGTTTTTTGGCTATTGTATATTTTGAAACTACTGTATAATACTATTCTAGCGCTTGCACTTGCATAATAAAATGTTTTAGGCAAAAACATATTTTTTTCACAATACTTATGGGAAAGTAAAAATTAAAAAATGGCAAGCTTCTAAGATTATAGAATGAATAATTATTAATAAACTTGTTTCAGATATTTGTCATCAGAAATGGTGAAAATTGAAGACGACGATGTTCTAGACGAATTGAAAGAAAAAATATCTGCTTTTTGAAGCCCTCAATATTATCAGGGTGGCCACATATCAGGGAAGTCAGGGAATTTAATGTATCAGGGAAATGTCTTAGCCTAGGTTTATAATATAAATAAATAAATATTTTTCTTTATTGAATTTTTATTATATAACCGACCAACTACCTACAAACACAATTTTATATTCACTAAACAAGCCGTAAAGATATGTAATGCTACGCATTGCATTATCTATCGACACTGCCAACAAACAAGGTAGTAGGTATCTCAATTATAACTATTTTACAGGAGAGACAAAAAACGATAATTTGGGAACCGTTTGAGATAGACTTGAAATTTAAATGGTAGGTAGGACTGTAGAACCTACCTACCATTTAAATTTCAAGTCTCTATCTCAAACGGTTCCCAAATTATCGTTTTTTGTCTCTCCTGTAAAATAGTTATAATTGTCCATTGGGAGTGTCGATATTACTCACAGTAAATGGCGTATAGGATTTCCCAAATACAAAAAAAAAATAACAAAAAATTTAATTTAAAATAAAAGATCTTTTTGGAAAAACGAAAAATCAAAAAAACTTAAAAAAAATCAGATTTTTTTTTTGTAGAATTGATCATTATAATAAAATTATTTTTTCCTGAAAAAATTACGTTAATCGGAATTTTCTTTCAGCTTTTTTCGATTTTTTTTAAGTTTAACCACCCATAACTTTTTTATTTTTGGGAGGATTACTTTCAAAAACAAGGATCTTCCCCTCGTAGAACTTGTATATTTTGAAACTACTGTATAATACTATTCTAGCGCTTGCACTGTGAATACTATAATAAAATGTTTTAGGCAAAAACATATTTTTTTCACAATACTTATGGGAAAGTAAAAATTAAAAAATGGCAACCTTCTAAGATTATAGAATGAATAATTATTAATAAACTTGTTTCAGATATTTGTCATCAGAAATGGTGAAAATTGAAGACGAGATGTTCTAGACGAATTGAAAGAAAAAATATCTGCTGAACTTTTTAAAGCAAAAAGAAAATATAAATTAAAATATCAGATAATTGTTAGATATATAGGAAAGATTTTTTTTAATAATATCGAGGGCTTCATAAAATACGGGCATATACGCAATTTTTGTTTAGTTTTAATAAACCAAACCATCAAAATTTAAAAAAATGGCGAATACGCCCGTATGTTATGAAGCCCTCAATATTATCAGGGTGGCCACATATCAGGGAAGTCAGGGAATTTAATGTATCAGGGAAATGTCTTAGCCTAGGTTTATAATATAAATAAATAAATATTTTTCTTTATTGAATTTTTATTATATAACCGACCAACTACCTACAAACACAATTTTATATTCACTAAACAAGTCGTGAAGATATGTAATGCTACGCATTGCATTATCTATCGACACTGCCAACAAACAAGGTAGTAGGTATCTCAATTATAACTATTTTACAGGAGAGACAAAAAACGATAATTTGGGAACCGCAAAAGTTTTTTTTTGAAAATATTTTTTTGAAAAATTAGTTTTTTTTTTCAAAAATTTTGCGTTTTTCGCAATTAGAAAATTAAAAAATAAATAATAATAAAATATAATTAACTAATTTCACTTTGCCCCAACTGTGTTAAAATATTCTTTATACTCTTCTGTTGCTTATTGCAATTTTCTTCGGTTTCCAGCTGGAGCACTAAGTCCATAAAGAAAAGTAAATTTGTTGTCTATTTAATTTTCAGGGTCAGCTCCTGTGTATGTACTTTGCAGTTCATGTCTTAAAAAATTATGTAATGCACAACATGCCTTTTTACTTTTTGTGGCGCTAAAGCAATCACATGCAACAGAACTCGAAACCTATTTGCTAAAATTCCAAATGCATTTTCAACCACTCTACGTGCTCTGCTTAAACGGTAATTATAAATTCTTTGTTCCTGGGTTAAATTTCTTAAGGGATAAGTTTTTAAAATGTGATTACTTAAGGGAAAAGCGGAATCAGCGACAATCACAAATGGTACTTTTTTTTTTCTTAAAGGAAGATTTCTGTCTTCAGGAATATTTAAAGCATTTTTGTTGATAGCTTGGCTTAAATCGCTGTCTCTTAAAACTCCTCCATCTGATGTACGGCCATTTACTCCAACATTAATATAGAGAAAATTGTACTGAACATCAACTAGGGCCAAGAGCACTATACTATGTCCACCCTTATAATTGTAGTAAGTTAATCCTTCTTTAGATTGAGACTTTTTTTAAATGTGCTTTCCATCTAAAGCTCCTAAACAGTATGGAAAATTCCAGTGTTCTTCAAACTGCCTGGATATTTCTAACCATTCTGCTGCTGTTTGTGGAACCTTTAAATAACAATATGTGACTAGTAATTATGTATTTAATTAAATGTAAGTACACATAATTTTATACAGGGATTTTTCTATACTTATTGGAAATTTCGTATTGAACCCCATGACTTTCCACAAAAAGCCCTATTAGAGCTTATAAACCTACACATCAACACCCCCAACAAACAACAGTAAGATCTATTTTACAGGAGACAAAAAACGATAATTTGGGAACCGTTTGAGATAGACGAAGTTTAAACGGTAGGTGGGATCTGTAGAACTTTATCTCTCTTTGTATCCTGTAAAATAGTTATAATTGAGATACTACCTTGTTCGTTGGGAGTGTCGACTAGGTGTACCTATTAGTATACTTACCTTTAGGTAGTCTGTTTTTAGATTTTCAAAAATTTCAACGCATACTACTGGTATCACAGATTTTACATACTAGATAAAATATTAACGTATTCAAAGTGACTAACACATGCGACTCTCCCTCTCTCTCGAATTTTCGTGTCTCTGTTTACAGTAACATCCACAGTTTTATTGGTATTATCTGGTGTTTTTTTATTACGTTGGTTATCTTGGACAGTGAAGTTTTAACACAGACGTCAAAATCACAAGATGAGGTTAACTTTGAAAAATATAAATAAACTTTTGATTTTTACTGAGAGGAGATGCGTTCCACCCGTGGAATGGGTATCATGTACTTTCGGCTGGAATTTTATAAATCGGTAACAACGTTTATTCTACGCAACAAGTATTTTATGTGAAAATGTGAATGTCAAGAAAATTATCTATACTATGAAACCGTTCTATATATTTAAATCGATTTAAATTGAATATTTGATGTTTGTGATGTACTTTTGTGGGTTAACCACGTTTTTTTTGTGAGGTTATGTTAATAAGAAAATATATTTAGTTGAAACGATTAGAGAGACTCGCTTCAAGTCTCTAATACTTGTACCTGGTCAATAAGAACGAGAGTTCAAGACCATTAAGTCCTTTTGGGTCACTTTAATTTAGTGTCCAAAAGGAAATTTTGAAGAAGAAGAAAGATTTTTACTGAATATAAATCTAAAAACAATATATGACTATATATTAATATATAAGATATGGATTGTGGGGAATAATGTTTTATCACAGATCTGTGTTGACTATGGATAAAGGGTACGTTAAAACAAACCAAACCAAGTGGTGTAGTGACCATATCAGCTTTCTCAGTCAAAAAGGACCTATGATAGAGACTATTATAGAGACCTATTGGAAAATCCCTATGCATAAACCTATTCAATTGTTTTGTTTTGTTGTTATAAGTTTAAGTAGAAAAATCTGTATGAAACGTAGGCATCTATAAGTTTTATATGTTTTTGAACAGATATTTTCCTAGACCTACTGGAAATTTTTAGTAGGACAATCCATAGGGATTTCATAGGAAACGTGTAAGTATCTCTAAGTTTTCACATTTTTTTTTGGACAAAGGTTTTCTAAAAAACCTATAGGTACACAATTCATAAAAAAATTCCTACTTCAACCTATAAAACAATTTTATAGGATTACATAAGCTTTCTATAAAACATGTAGATATTTATAGGTTTTGGATGGGGATTTTCCCATTACTTTTTAATTGATAGTATTAATGTCTTTAATTGTAGAGTAATGAAATTATGCCATCCAGTATGATAATAAACAACAAACTTATGGAAATAAAAATGCGAGTTTATGTGCAGATAAGCATAAGGAAGTATGCATCAAAGAAAATATATAATACTAAAAGTCACCCCCCCCCCCTCTTAACTTTTGAAGCAGTTGAGATATCGACTTCAAATTTGGAACTTTTAAATAAGACAACTTAAACCATCTTTTAGCATATATTTAATACTTTCAGCTCTTAAAATGTGGGCAGGGGGGCATCGGGGCACATTTTTTTAAATGGAAAGGGGGTCGTTTAAAACATCATTTTAAAGCTTATAAAATTCTCCATTTAACTCCATATTTTTTTAAATTAAAAAAAAAATGGGTTTAAAATGGGGTTGAAAATGGGTATTAATGTCAAAATTCCTCTAAAAAAAACAAATAATTTTTTAAAAATGCCTAATTTCATCATAAAAAAATGTTAATTATACTTTTAAACTAATTTTAGTTGACATAAATAAAAATTTATAAAAAAACTTAAAAAATCGAATGTTTTAGCACAAAAAATTGAAAAATGAAAACCTTAAAAAAACGTTTTTAAAAAATTAAAAAATGTTAGTGTAAATAGAGAATTTTATAAGCTTTAAAATGATGTATCACACGACCCCCCTTTTCATTTAACAAAAATGTTCCCCCATGCCCACATTTTAAGAGCTGAAAATATCAAATATATGCTAAAATATAGTTTAAGTTGTCTTTTTTAAGAGTTCTAAATTTGAAGTCGATATCTCAACTCGTTCAAAAGTTAAAAGGGGGGGGTGACTTTTGGACCGCACTGTATACATATTTCATATAGGATTAATCTTGGTATAAAGTAAAAATGGATAGACGAGTAGTTAATTTTAAAAATTGTTTTAATAAATTAAGTATATAAATATATTAATAAATTTTATTATAAAAAAATTGTATGTAATATTTGGTAGAATAATATCAGAAACTAACATAGAGATTCTCTACTATGTAATATACAGAGTTGATACTTTCATTACAATAACAGGGTCGGACAAGAGTAATTTTAAATTATTTTTGGTGAGTTTCTTTAATACATACCTATGCCGAATAAGAAATAATAATGACCAAGTTGATACTTTCATTACAATAACAGGGTCAGACAACAGGAATATTAAATTATTTCTAATTTTTGGGCTGTTTGTTTAATACATATCTATGCCGAATAAGATTATGTCTGTATACAGACAATGCCGAATAAGAGAATAAGATTATGTCTGTATACAGACATATAATCTTATTCAGCATAAATATGTATTAAACAAACTGACCAAAAATTAGAAATAATTTAATATTCCTGTTGTCCAACCCTGTTATTGTATTGAAAGTATCAACTCTGGTCATTATAAATATGATTTATAATATATTATATCTTATACACTGTATGAGAAAATACAAATCGCACTTCATAGTGCGTAAACTAAATAGCACTCTGTATGGATATTTGCATATATTTCTGAAGACTTGATAAATAATTTTTGTTGGTATACATTTTCTATTAAAAAAAAATGTATTAAGTAAAAAGAAATAGATGCCAGTGACCCTACAGAGTGCTATTTAGTTTACTCACTGTGATGTCATATTCGTATTCTCATAAAACGGTGTATACATATGATTTATATATCAAATATTAAAAATATTCTTACACAAGTGTCTATCACAAAAGTTTTTGTCAAAAAACTCTTTGATCACAAAAGTGTCTGTCTAATCACAGTTTGTTTTACTAATAAGGGAAAATATAAATATCAATGATAAAAAAATAGTAAAATATTATAAACTGAATATAAATATACAACTGAACACTCCAATCCAATTCGGGTTTGCTCTAGGCTCTCTGGCCAGGTCATGTGGACTTCTAAATTCTGGTAACTTCCTTTCCGATATCATTCCTCTTCTGATTTTCTACAATTAAGTTTTTATTTTGAAAGAATTTGGTTATTTCTACTGCTATGGATTTATTGGGGTCACAAGCAGGGAATTTAGGCTAATAGGGGTTGGGCATGTCTTAGCTAGGGCCCCATAGAAGGATGAATATTGTTGGGAGTGTCTTGGGCATTCAAAAAGGATATGTTTGATGTCTTGTATATTTCCGCACCACACCATGGGTCTTCCTTTATGTTAATTTTAAACAAGTGGGAGTTGGTAAAGCAGTGTTTACCTCTCATATGACATATTTTTGTTCTTTTTTTACTGGTTAGTCCTAAGTTATTAACCATGTTCTCTTTTTTAATTCTGTCCTTTCCCAGTACATGCGTCCTTTTAAGGGACTCCCTTAATTTGTCCCATACTGTCCCATTCTTTTTTCCACTTCATAAATAGGATTTCTTTTGTTTCTTGGTTGTAATCACGGAAATACGTTTTGACTCGAACGACGAGATTTTCCAGGCTTCATTCGCTATTCTGTCGGCTGCTCCATTTTCCATAATTTTTGTATGTCCCGGAATCCAGCAAAAGTTAACAAAACACATGAACAAAGCGAAAAAATCCACAAGCCAAACAGATTACTGAAAGGTAAACAAAAACGAAGGAGCGCCTAGTTATAGCTACCCGCACCCGAAATTCGCCTGCGTAGTAGAGGGCTAACCGTTTTTCAATATATTATTCTAAATCCAAACCAATTTTTTACAAAATAAAAACAGGCACAAAACCACCGTTAACCAACGCTAAAGTAAATTAACGTCCCGCAAACAACAAAAAACCAAAACAATCTCGGTGCGGCTAGCTATAATTAGGCGCTCGTAAAAACAATACAGAATAACCAACGTAAAAAAAATCACTAGGGAAATACCACATAACACCAATAAAACTGTGGATGTTACTGTAAACAGAGAAACGAAAATTCGAGAGAGAGGAAGAGTCGCATGAGTTAGTCAAATTTTTTTGATCTTGCAATGGAATCCCCAATCTAGTATATGAGGTCTGTTACTGGTATACATTGTGAGATTGCAGAAAGTGATATTCTATAATTATACTGCAATGATGTAAAAGATTCCCCAGTAGCAAGATATCGTAAAGTAAGGTTATCTTTAGCAGGAATACATTCTCGCATATTAGTATCGTTTTTGCTTATTTTATTTTCAATTTTTTGCAGCAATTTGTTAAAGGTGGCCTCATCCATGCGTAGGTAATTCCTAAAACTTTTTTTATCACTACACTCCCTAAACTCGTTAATAATATTTAAATTTCCGAGTTCTCTGGTCAGCCAAGGTTTCACCGAATATGATTTTGGCTTTCTTTTCTTTCTTTTTCTTCTCACTAAAATAGTAGCAATCGCGCATAGGCCGGTATGTCAGGTGAGCCATAACTAAAAAACTTCCTTGAGTCTCAAGGCTTGAGAAACGAAATGCTAGGTTAGTTCAGATCAGTGCTAATGCTAGGTTAGGTTTTTGTCAACAAACACGTCAAAATTGTCTGGTTGGCAGAACTGTTTACCTTGCAATATATAGCACCAAACTTGCGTACAACTTGCTCCGTGAAAAGGCAAATCCAAGTCCAATTGTCCTCATGCTATATCTGACAGCAAACTTGCATGGTCTTTAAGAGCGTACAATTGGTGACGCATCTGTTTATTCATTTTATATTTTAATTTGCCGTGTACCGGTACTAGGTGCTAGCCTGATTTCTATTTTATTTTTTTATTTATAAGATTATTATTTGTTATTACACTACATTCATAGCGCTTGAGCTAGAATAGTTACGGTAGTTTCGAATTTCTCAAAATCGCCAAAAAAGTCCTAGACAAATTATTCTATACAAATGTTTCATGAAAAAATAAGAAACTGAAAATATCCGTCTGTCTTTCTGTCTGTCCCTCCGTCCGTTTTTTTTTTCAAACAAATATCTTTAAAAAAAATATTTTATTTTATTTTAAAAATTATCTATTTGGGAAAATGCAATATAGGATTTACTATGAATAGTTTATAATGGAAACGAATTTTTGTAATCTAATTGTCCTGATATTAAATTATTCTGTTGGGAAATAAGACAATTATTATGACAAAAGTTTTTGTCCGCATGTATCTAAAGTTTTTCTTATCAGATACAGATCTGCCACCATAAAATGTAGTACTTTTGTGTAACGTTACATCGCGCCACCAATTGTAGGCTCTCAATACAGAAATTATAATGTTCTAATGTTACCTGTCAGTCTCGATGATGCAGCCGCTGTATTCTGGATAGCGTCAGTACTGTCATTTTTTGTGCTGTTGGATGTAGTTACTAGCCTATCTAAATTAAATTCGCTTTGGGACATTCTTTCCAAAGCTTTATATGTCGTTAAAAGTCTTCGTCGTATATAGTTTTGTCTCACCTAGAAAAAAAGGATAACATTAGAAAAAGTGTCCAGTAGGGAATTGGATCCAATTCCATGGTAAGATTAAACTCTTTTTTTTATTGTATCCACGTGTAGCTATTTATCAACGGCTGCGAAATTTTCGGTTATTATGTACGTAACACTAGGATGGACATTATTTTTATTATTTTAAATTTTTTATTCTGGTGTTTCTGGATCATTCTGAAAATATTAGGGTGATCAAACTTCTCTAGGGTCCCAAAAGCCTTAAAACGGTGAAAAGCCAAAAACGTAAAAGATCGTTGAAAATGGGCTGTACTTTTTTAATCAGTAGAAAATTTAAAAGCCTTGAAATCTTTTTTTTTCCTTTTCAGTACAAAATTATATGCTAACTTAAAACAATCCAAAGATTCTAAAAAGTGCCGAAAAAACTAAATTTGACAAATTTCCACAATAAATGTGAGAAATGCAATTTTAAGCATTTAACAAATACAACCTAATTTTATTTATCAGTTTATCAGTTTATCAGTTTATCAAAAACAAAAAGCTAAAGGTCATATAAGAGAACTTAAAAAAGCCTATTATTTGGCGCAGCTCGTTTTGGTTTTGTCAAATTATTATATATTAATCTGCATTAAATTAAATTAGGTTGTATAGATTGATATATTTTTTAATTGCTTTTTTAGCTTTTCTCACATTGATGATGCGTATTCGTCAAATTTAGGGTCAACTTTAGCAACTAGCCGATTTTCGGCAACTGACAGAATCCTTTGATCATTTTGAAATTTGGCACATAATCAAGAGGAAAAAAATAAGATTTCAAGGCTTTTAAATTTTCCACTGATACAAAAAGTACCGTACATTTTACGGTTTTTGAGTAATTTCACCATTCTAGGGGTCCAATTGGGACCCTTAGAAATGTTTGATCACACCCATATTTTCAGAATGTTCTAGATAAACCAGAATGAAAATTTTAAAACAATAAAAAAATAAGGTCACCCACACGATTTATTGGCACCAGATTCGAATCAACGAACCCAAAACCCTCCGTACCAAGTTTCAAGCAAATCAGAGCAACTTTTAGAAATCTAATCCGCTATATTCTATCCGCTATTTGGAAAACTAGCACCAGATTCTTAATCAGCGACTCCAAAAAAAACCCGAGTACCAAGTTTCAAGCAAATCCGAGCCTTTAAAAAATCTAATCCTCCATATTGAATCCGACATTTTGAATGCTCTTTTAAATTCTAACCTCGGATAGTGACAAAAATCCGTAGAAATAGGCTTTCGATTTTTGGTTTAATTTTTTTTAAATAGGTTCTAATTATAATATATATGCTATTTATTTATTTTTTAGTCTACTTAAACACTGAAAACATAACAGACAGTTTGCACAGTTCAAATCAGTTTTGATTTTGTATGTTGGCTACTCTGATTGTTATTAATTAGATGTCTGTCATTCACAAAATTAGAAAATATCTATTTCTTTTTGTGCTGTCATGAAGCGTTGATGTGAGGTTATATTTTCTTATTTTTCGATTTTATTCAGTTTGGACTTTAATTTTTTTTTATTTGGTGTGTATTTATTGGACTTTTTATATTTCAAGACATTTCAAAAAAGTAAGCATAGCTGCAAGTCTTTTGCGAAACACTAAAAGGTTTGAGGCCTTAATATTTGGACCTAAGATTTTTTTACAGGATCAGGTTGCAAGTCTTTCAAACTCAACCAACTAAGAGCTCCCCTGGGCCAATATCCTGAACTTTATTGAAAGGACGGGCTGGTTCAATTGGGACCCTTAGAAATGTTTGATCACACCCATATTTTCAGAATGTTCTAGATAAACCAGAATGAAAATTTAAAAAATAAAAAAATAAGGTTACCCACGGTTAATTTTTTTAAAGAGCAAAATATATATTTGGCCAGAACCATTTATTTTACTTTTTATTAAGGTTTATAAGCTGGAGGCCATACAAACGACTTTGAATAAGCAATTTTTTTTCAGAAACTTTTTCAGAATTTTCCGAGAAATTAAAAAATCTAATCCGACATTTGGAGTTTTTTATTTTACTTTTTATTAAGGTGTGTAAGCTGAAGCAACTTTTAAAAATCTAATCCGCTATATTGGATCCGCTATTTTGAAAACTAGCACCAGATTCTTAATCAGCTACTCCAAAAACCCCCGAGTAACAAGTTTCAAGCAAATCCGAGCCTTTAAAAAATCTAATCCTCCATATTGAGGATAGTGACAAAATTCGGTAGGAATAGGGTCTTTTTCAATTTTTGGTTTAAATATTTGCCTAAAGATGGCGCTGTGGTCATTTTTTCGAAAATTATTGAACATTTTCATGACCTATGGACTCGAAGAAGCAACGCTGCTCAGAAAAAAGTGGGCATGGCACATTAAACTACAAAGTTTTCTTTGTAATTTACCATAAAGACTAACTAACTACAGTACTGTCATTTTTTTTTGTGCTGTTGGATGAAGTTACTAGCCTATCTAAATTAAATTTGCTTTGGGACATTCTTTCCAAAGCTTTATATGTCGTTAAAAGTCTTCGTCGTATATAGTTTTCTCACCTAGAAAAAAAGGATAAGATTAGAAAAAGTGTTCAGTGGGGAATCGGATCCAATTCCATGGTAAGATTAATCTTTTTTTTATTGTATCCACGTGTAGCTATTTATCAACGGCTGCTAAATTTTCGGTTTTTATGTACGTAACACTAGGATGGACATTATTTTTATTATTTAAAATTTTTATTTTGGTGTTTCTGGATCCTGAAAATATTAGGGTGATCAAACTTCTCTAGGGTCCCAAAAGCCCTAAAACGGTGAAAAGCCAAAAACGTAAAAGATCGTAGAAAATGGGCTGTACTTTTTGAATCGGTAGAAAATTTAAAAGCCTTGAAATCTTTTTTTTCCTTTTCAGTACAAAATTATGTGCTAACTTTTAAAACAATCAAAAGATTCTAAAAAGTGCCGAAAAAACTAAATTTGACAAATTTCTACCATAAACGTGAGAAATGCAATTTTAAGCAATTAAAAAATACAACCTTTTTATTTATGCACATTAATAATATAACAGTTTATCAAACAAAAAGCTAAAGGCCATATAAGAGAACTTAAAAAAGCCTATTATTTGGCGCAGCTCGTTTTGGTTTTGTCAAATTATTATATATTAATCTGCATTAAATTAAATTAGGTTGTATAGATTGATATATTTTTTAATTGCTTTTTTAGCGTTTCTCACATTGATAATGCAAATTCGTCAAATTTAGGGTCAACTTTAGCAACTAGCCGATTTTCGGCAGAACAGAATCCTTTGATCAATTTGAAATTTGGTACATAATCAAAAGGAAAAAAATAAGATTTCAAAGCTTTTAAATTTTCCACATAGAAAAAGTACCGTCCATTTTACGGTTTTTGCGTAATTTCACCATTTTCACCCAACTAAAAAATCTTATCCGCCATTTGGAGTTTTGGAAAACTGGCACCAGATTCGTAATCAACGAACCCAAAACCCTCCGTACCAAGTTTCAAGCAAATCAGAGAATCTAATCGGCTTTATTCTACGCTATTTTGAATTTTGGATAACTAGCACCAGATTCTTAATCTGCGACTCCAAAAAAACCCAGAGTACCAAGTTTCAAGAACATCCGAGCCTTTAAAAAATCTAATCCTCTATATTGAATCCGACATTTTGAATGCTCTTTTAAATTATAACCTCGGATAGTGACAAAAATCCTTAGGAATAGGGTATTTTTCGATTTTTGGTTTATTTTTTTTTAAAAATAGGTTCTAATTATAATATATATGCTATTTATTTATTTTTTAGTCTACTTAAACAGGAGAAGAAAAATATAACATTTGAATTATTTTTTCCCGCTCCACTGAAAACATAACACAGAGTTTGCACAGTTCAACTCAGTTTTGATTTTGTATGTTGGCTACTCTAATTGTTATTAAATAGATGTCTGTCATGCACAAAATTAGAAAATATCTATTTCTTTTTGTGCTGTCATGAAGCGTTGATGTGAGGTTATATTTTCTTATTTTTCGGTTTTATTCAGTTTGGACTATTTTTTTTTAAGTTTTATTTGGTGTGTATTTATTGGACTTTTTATATTTCAAGACAGTGTATAGTGCATTTCAAAAAGGTAAGCATAGCTGCAAGTCTTTTGCGAAAAGGTTTGAGGCCTTTATTACCCACACGGTTCATTTTTTAAAAGAGCAAAATATATTTGGCCAGAACCATTTATTTTACTTTTTATTAAGGTGTATAAGCTGGAGGCTATACAAACGACTCTTTGAATAAGCAATTTTTTTTCAGAAACTTTTTCAGAATTTTCCGAGAAATTAAAAAATCTAATCCGCCATTTGGAGTTTTTTATTTTACTTTTTATTAAGGTGTGTAAGCTGGAGGCCATACAAACGAGCAACTTTTAAAAATCTAATCCGCTATATTGGATCCGCTATTTTGAAAACTAGCACCAGATTCTTAATCAGCGACTCCAAAAAAACCCGAGTACCAAGTTTCAAGCAAATCCGAGGCTTTAAAAAATCTAATCCTCCATATTGAGGATAGTGACAAAATTCCGTAGGAATAGGGTCTTTTTCAATTTTTTTTTTTTAATATTTAATATTTTCAATTTTTGGTTTAAATATTTGCTGTGGTCATTTTTTCGAAAATTATTGAACATTTTCATGAACTATGGACTCGAAGAAGCAACGCTGCTCAGAAAAAGTGGGCATGGCACATTAAACTACAAAGTTTTCTTTGTAATTTACCATAAAGACTAACTACAGTACTGTCATTTTTTTTTTGTGCTGTTGGATGGAGTTACTAGCCTATCTAAATTAAATTCGCTTTGGGACATTCTTTCCAAAGCTTTATATGTCATTAAAAGTCTTCGTCGTATATAGTTTGTCACCTAGAAAAAAAGGATAAGATTAGAAAAAGTGTTTAGGGAATTGGATCCAATTCCATGGTAAGATTAAACTCTTTTTTTTATTGTATCCACATGTAGCTATTTATCAACGGCTGCGAAATTTTCGGTTTTTATGTACGTAACACTAGGATGGACATTATTTTTATTATTTTAAATTTTTTATTCTGGTGTTTCTGGATCATTCTGAAAATATTAGGGTGATCGTCTTAAAACGGTGAAAAGCCAAATACGTAAAAGATCGTTGAAAATGGGCTGTACTTTTTGAATCAGTAGAAAATTTAAAAGCCTTGAAATCTTTTTTTTCCTTTTCAGTACAAAATTATGTGCAAACTTTTAAAACAATCAGAAGATTCTAAAAAGTGCCGAAAAACTAAATTTGACAAATTTCTACCATAATTGTGAGAAATGCAATTTTAAGCAATACAACCTAATTCCTAACTCCAAACGAAACTAAAAGGTTTGAGGCCTTTTTTTTGGACTTTTGGACCTGATTTTTTTACAGGATCAGGTTGCGTCTTTCAAACTCAACCAAGAAGAACTCCCCTGGGCCAATATCCTGACCTTTATTGAAAGGACGGGCTGGTTCAATTGGGACCCTTAGAAATGTTTGATCACACCCATATTTTCAGAATGTTCTAGATAAACCAGAATGAAAATTTTAAAAATAAAAAAATAAGGTCACTCACACGATTCATTTTTTTAAAGAGCAAAATATATATTTGGCCAGAACCATTTATTTTACTTTTTATTAAGGTGGCCATACAAACGACTCTATGAATAAGCAATTTTTTTTCAGAAACTTTTTCAGAATTTAAAAAATCTAATCCGCCATTTGGAGTTTTTTATTTTACTTTTTATTAAGGTGTGTAAGCTGGAGGCCATACAAATGAGCAACTTTTAAAAATCTAATCCGCTATATTGGATCCGCTATTTTGAAAACTAATCAGCGACTCCAAAAACCCCCGAGTACCAAGTTTCAAGCAAATCCGAGCCTTTAAAAAATCTAATCCTCCATAGTGACAAAATTCCGTAGGAATAGAGTCTTTTTCGATTTTTGGTTTAAATATTTGCCTAAAGGACGCTGTGGTCATTTTTTCGAAATTGTTGACCATTTTCATGACCTATGGACTCGAAGAATCAACGCTGCTCAGAAAAAGTGGGCATGGCACATTAAACTACAAAGTTTTCTTTGTAATTTACCATAGAGACTAACTAGGGGTAATTTGATTCCTTTCGGCAAAATCAATTTTAAAGTGATTCCTCATGTAGGCATTGAATTTAGTTTTTTGGGTATATAAAATTAATTCAGTACTCATACTTTATTTTTGGTATATGACTATCATGGATTACTAATTATCACAAAAAGTTTAAATATTTGCCTAAAGGTGGCGCTGGGGTATTTTTTTCCAAAAATATTGACTATTTTCATGATCTATAAACTCGAAGAAGCATCGCTGCGAAGAAAAAGTGGACAGTAACTACAATTTTTTTTTGTTATTTGCCGTAGACTGACTAGGGGTAATTTGATTCCTTTCGGCAAGATCAATTTTAAAGTGAATCTGCACGTAGGGGTTCCTTGCATTGTTTACTAGGATAAGCTTATTGATGTGCTTATATATATTAAAACTGCACATAATACTGCAGATTAAAAAAGTTATTTTCTTCTAGTTCTGAATCTGATTCAGATGGCACTGCTTTATCTTTATAATATCCTGGAAATGAGATTTAATGTGCGCGTTCAAAAATACATGCTATTTTTACTAATTTGGGCTCGCCAAATAAAATAAAAGGTTGTTTCATAATAAAACATACTATTTGACTAAAAATTATAAATATAGTATATATTATAATATAATTTATATACATATTTTTAAATAAACCTCAGTTGCGAGAAAATACGACGTGCAGTCACCGCTCATTGAATCAACAATTGTCCTTTAAAAAATCAAGTAGCTACTTGGCTCTAAAGTTGCAAGACTACCAGCTAAACGGAACCTATGTTTTTTTTACCCGAAGAATGCAACCCAGTCAAATTCGTGGATTAATATAAAAAAATATGTAAAAAAAACATCCTACAACAAAAGAAAATGGATTTTCAGAAATTGGGCCCCCTCAGTGAAATTATTTCCATAAATAACTGAATAATTTCGAAGGAAATTTGATTAAAAAAAAGGTAAGATAACTATTACTATACCAATAATATCTTCTCTTATATATTTATAACTTTTTAGCCTTTCTTAACTTCAAAAAATACTACAGCGCCATCATGACTTAAATATAAGAACTTATTCCATAGTTATATACACAAAAATACAATAAGCCAGTATGAAATATCATACAGTCATAAATAAGTAATGTATATTCAGAGAATCAGAAATATAACTGCAGTGACCTCTCAAGCTCGAATTCATAACTACACTGTAAATGCAAATATGGTAATTTTACAGCAATAATGTAGGTCATATGTTGCCAGCAAAGAAAGTGCTAAATTTAAATCAGTACTGTAAATGCACAGTTATCTGAAAAATGTGAATTTTTATTTTGGTAATTTTACTGCTATTATTATGTCCAAACCAAAAAGTCCAAACCCAGTAATATTGAGGTTAATTTAATAAATATTGTAAATTCACATTCTGACATTGTAAATTTATATATTTATGTATATTTATAATTATTACAGTTAAAACTACTGTAAGATTGACGGCCAAATTTAGCGAAATATTCCCCTAGTGAACGAAAACTGCCACAAAACCATTTGAAATCATACCCTTACTTTCGACAAAGACATACCTCGTAATAATCGATAAATTTTCGAAATACACTCAAGCAATCCCCACAAAAAGTACCCTAGCAACAGAAACAATATTTTACATACTTTGGTTTACCTACCAAAATCGTTTCAGATAGCGGTACTGAATTTAAAAATGAAACCGTGAAAAATATTTTAAGACTTCACAATATTAAAATACATTTCACAACCCCTGGTCATCACGAATCCAATTCTCCGGTATAACGCGTACACTCAACTTTAATAGAACACCTAAAACTTTTAAAAATTAAACACCCACATGACTCATATATAAACCTAATGAAATACGCAATCATTGCATATAATAGTACTATGCACTCTTCAACCAACTTTACACCATATGAACTTATTTTAGGACATACCGATTCTCGTGACCCTTCAACTCTTTTAAGCACAAATTACTACTCTGATTATGCATTTAACCAAGGAAAAATAAAAATCGCTCTATGAAAATATATGAAAAGATCAAGAAAATAAGGAAAAAGTTATTCAAAAACGAAAATTAGGTAATGCCCAAATTAAAACCGATCACTGGACTTTTATACTCAGTTTATATCCCTTGAAACTTCCTATAATCGAATCAAACATACACTGAAAACTTCTTTAATATTTGTCATTTAGGAGATAATTTAATGAATAAAGTATCCGTTTAGTTTAAACAAATTAATCCACTCATTAACAGTAGAAATAAAAGAGGTTTATTAAACGGACGGCTCGATAATAAAATCAATATCAGGAAATCTTGATCAAGAAGATGCAAAACGTTACGATGAAGCAATTACCTATCAAATAATCAATTCAAAATTAAAACTATTGTCAAAGATCAAATAACTTTATTGTAAGATTCGATTCAAAAATTTATAATTCGGAAACATTAGCTCAAAATCAAATTTTATTACAATCAAGAATAACAAAAAGTAAAAACTATATTCCTTTAACTATGCTTTCGCATCGAACAGTTTTTGGGAATTTTGCTCCAACACATCTTCGATTTAAATGATATATTTTTTTTCTTATTCCTACATCTAACTAGGTCAAATCTAAATTTTTTCTTTGATCGGATCAAAACTTTGGACTAGGACCAAAAGAGTTTTAGGTCCCCAAAAAGTTAAATTTAGTTTTTTGGGTATAAAAAAATATGACTATACATATTAACTTTATTTTTGATATGTATATGACCCTCATGAATAACTAGATATTCACAAAAAATAAAGTTTAAATATTTGCCTAAAGATGGCGCTGTGGTAATTTTTTTGAAAAATAATGACCATTTTCATGACCTATGGACTCGAAGAAGCAACGCTGCTCAGAAAAAGTGGGCATGTCACATTAAACTACAAAGTTTCCTTTGTAATTTACTAACTATGGGTAATTTGATTCCTTTAGGCAAAATCAATTTTAAAGTGCACGTAGGCATTGAATTTAGTTTTTTGGGTATATAAAAATTATTTCAATACCCATTTCCTTTGTAATTTACCATAGAGTCTAACGGGATTTGGACTTTTGGACTAACTAGGGGTAATTTGATTGGGAAAAATCAATTTTAAAGTGACTGCACGTAGGCATTTAGTTTTTGGGTATATCAAAATTATTTCAATACCCATTAATATTATTTTTGGTACGTATATGACTATCGTGGATTACTAGATTTTCACCAAAAAAAGTTTGAATATTTGCCTAAAGATGGCGCTGGGATAATTTTTTCGAAAAATATTGACTATTTTCATGACCTATGAACTCGAAGAAGCATCGCTGCGCAGAAAAACTGGATACTGTACATTAAACTACAAAGTTTTATTTGTTATATGCCATATAGACTAACTAGGGGTAATTTGATTCCTTTTAGAAAAATCAATTTTAAAGTGACTCTGCACGTAGGCATTGAATTTAGTTTTTTGGGTATATAAAAATTATTTCTTCAATACCCTTTAATATTATTTTTGGTATGTATATGACTATCATGGATTACTAGATTTTTACAAAAAAAAAGTTTGAATATTTGCCTAAAGATGGCGCTGGGATAATTTTTTCGAAAAATATTGACTATTTTCATGACCTATGAACTCGAAGAAGCATCGCTGCGCAGAAAAACTGGATACTGTACATTAAACTACAAAGTTTCCTTTATTATTTACCGAGACTGACTAGGGGTAATCTAATTCCTCTCGGTAAAAAAGAGACTCGGCAGACAGGGGTTGTTCCTGATATTGTTTACTGGGATAAACATACTGATGTGCTCATATTCATAAAATCTACATTATACTGCACATTAGCTTAAAAAAAAACTATTTCCTTTTAGTTAGGAATTCGAGCTTGAGATGGCACTGCAGTTATCTTTCTGATTCTCTGAAGATACATTACTTATTTATGACTATGATATTGCTTACTGGCATTGTATTTTTGTGTATATAACTATGGAATAAGTTATAAGGGCGCTGTAGTATTTTTTGAAGTTAAAAAAGGCTAAAAAGTTATAAATATATAAGAGAAGATTGGTATAGTTATAGTTATCTTACTTTTTTTTTTAATCAAATTTCCTTCGAAATTATTCCATGTTATTTATGGAAATAATTTCACCGAAGTTGGGCACTATTTCTGAAAATTCATCTTCCATGTCTAAAGTATTCGCTTTTCTTTTGTTGCAGGATGTTTTTTTACATATTTTTTTTGTGTATTGGGATATTAATCCACGAATTTGACTGGGTTGCAAGTATTCTTCGGGTAAAAAAACATAAGTTCCGTTTAGCTGGTAGTCTTGCAACTTTACAGCCATTTTTTCTGGGGTCATCTTAATTTTGGTTTTTTCGCCTACATCGTATAAATTTCGTATAAATTCTTTTTGCCTTTTATTAAATCGAGCTATCTGAATCTCAGATTCAGAATTAGAAGGAAATAACTTTTTTTAGAGTTAATGTGCAGTATTATGTGCAGTTTTAATGAATATAAGCACATCAATATGCTTATCCTAATAAACAATGTAAGGAACACCCCTACGTGCAGACTCACTTTAAAATTGATTTGCCGAAAGGAATCAAATTATCCCCTAGTCAGTCTTTACGGCAAATAACAAAAAAAACTTTGTAGTTTAATGTATATCCACTTTTTCTGCGCAGCGATACTTCGAGTTCATAGGTCTTGAAAATAGTCAATATTTTTCGAAAAAAAAATACCCCAGCGCCACCTTTAGGCAAATATTTAAACATTTTTGTGAAAGTAATCCATGATAGTCATATACGTACCAAAAATAAAGTTAATGAGTACTGAAATAATTTTTATATACCCAAAAAAAAATAAATTCAATGCCTATGTGAAGAGTCACTTTAAAATTGATTTTGCCGAAAGTAATCAAATTACCCCTAGTTAGTCTCTATGGTATATAACAAAGAAAACTTTGTAGTTTAATCTAAAGTATTCACTTTTTCGGCGCCGCGATGCTTCTTTGAGTTCATAGACCATGAAAATAGTCAATATTTTTCGAAAAAATTACCCTAGCGCCATCTTTAGGCAAATATTCAAACTTTTTTTTTTGTGAAAATCTATTAATCCATGATAGTCATACCAAAAATAATGTTAATGGGTATTGAAATAATTTTTATATGCCCAAAAAACTAAATTCAATGCCTACGTGCAGAGTCACTTTAAAATTGATTTTGCCGAAAGGAATCAAATTACCCATAGTTAGACTATGGTAAATTACAAAGGAAAATTTGTAGTTTGCCCACTTTTTCTGAGCAGCGTTGCTTCTTCGAGTCCATAGGTCATGAACATGGTCAATATTTTTCGAAAAAATTTAGGAAAATATTTAAACTTTTTTTTTTCGTCAAAATCTAGTAATCCGTGAGAGTCATACACATACCAAAAATAAAATTGATAGGTATTTAAATAATTTATATATACGCAAAATCAAAATTTTATCTTTTTTGGGGACCTAAAACTCTTTTGGTCCCAGAGGCCAAAGTTTTGGCCCAATCAAAAAAAAAATAGATTTGACTCGTAGTTAGTAATAAGGAAAAAAATTAAATATCATTTAAATCAAAGATGTGTTGGAGATCGACTGTTCGATTCTCTCTCGAAAGCATAGTTAAGAGGTAATTATATACTAGAATTGGACAATAAATGTTATGTGTAAATTAAAGTACATTTTAAAAACACGAAATCGAAGTTTCCAACAATAAATATAAATACAACAAATTTAGCAAATAAGTGATTTTAAACCTCTATCAGCTTTACAAATATCAACATCCACAATATTTTAGTTTATCTATTGTTAATAATAGGAATTATTATTGGTATCTACGCCCATCATCATCGGAAGGCCAAAAATAAAATCAATAAAGAAAACGAAGAAATTAACCTACGAGATATTATTGAAAAAAAGAAAAGCTTCGACATCAGTTTGTCGAACTCTAGTTACACCCGAAGTTCTCTAGTTTATATCCCTTGAAACTTCCTATAATCGAATCAAACATACACTGAAAACTTCTTTAATATTTGTAATTTAGGAGATAATTTAATAAATAAAGTATCCGTTCAGTTTAAACAAATTAATCCACTCATTAACAGTAGAAATAAAAGAGGTTTATTAAACGGACGGCTCGATAATAAAATCAATATCAGTAAATCTTGATCAAGAAGATGCAAAACGTTACGATGAAGCAATTACCACTATCAAATAATCAATTCAAAATTAAAACTATTGTCAAAGATAAAATAACTTGTAAGATTCGATTCAAAAATTTAAAAATAATTCGGAAACAAAATCAAATTTTATTACAATCGAGAATAACAAAAAGTAAAAACTATATTCCTTTAACTATGCTTTCGCATCGAACAGTTTTTGGGAATTTTGCTCCAACGCATCTTCGATTTAAATGATATTTTTTTTTCTTATTCCTACATCTAACTAGGTCAAATCTAAATTTTTTCTTTGATCGGATCAAAACTTTGGACTAGGACCAAGAGTTTTAGGTCCCCAAAAAAGGTTAAATTTAGTTTTTTGGGTATGTCTATACATATTAACTTTATTTTTGGTATGTATATGACCCTCATGAATAACTAGATGTTCACCAAAAATAAAGTTTGCCTAAAGATGGAAATTTTTTTGAAAAATAATGACCATTTTCATGACCTATGGACTCGAAGAAGCAACGCTGCTCAGAAAAAGTGGGCATGGCACATTAAACTACCAAGTTTTCTTTGTAATTTACCATAGAGTCTAACTAGATTTGGACTTTTGGACTAACTAGGGGTAATTTAAAAAATTACCACAGGGCCATCTTTAGGAAAATATTTAAACTTTTTTTTTCGTGAAAATCTAGTAATCCATGAGAGTCATACACATACCAAAAATAAAGTTGATAGGTATTTAAATAATTTATATATAGGCAAAAACAAAATTTTATCTTTTTTGGGGACCTAAAACTCTTTTGGTCCCAGAGGCCAAAGTTTTGGCCAAATCAAAAAAAAAATAGATTTACTCGTAGTTAGTAATAAGGAAAAAATAATCATTTAAATCAAAGATGTGTTGGAGATCGACTGTTCGATTCTCTCTCAAAAGCATAGTTAAGAGGTAGTTATATACTAGAATTGAACAATAAATGTTATGTGCAAATTAAAGTACATTTTAAAAACACGAAATCGAAGTTTCCAACAATAAATATAAATACAACAAATTTAGCAAATAAGTGATTTTAAACCTCTATCAGCTTTACAAATATCAACATCCACAATATTTTAGTTTATCTATTGTTAATAATAGGAATTATTATTGGTATCTACGCCCATCATCATCGAAAGGCCAAAAATAAAATCAATAAAGAAAACGAAGAAATTAACCTAGGAGATATTATTGAAATAAAGAAAAGCTTCGACATCAGTTTGTCGAACGCTAGTTACACCCGAAGTTCTCCACTTAGGCTGGAGGAGTTATGAACCCGGAATCTGCCAGCATCCCAGATTATAAATGCTTTTAAGCTTTTCTTATAATGTTATAAATATATGTAAAACACTCTTTAATGTTTTTAATTGTATTTCATTAAATAAACTCCTTTGTCGAAAAATTTAGTTTTTTAAAAACGGGTTTGCGGAAACTCAAAATTTAATTCGGTCGTAGCCCAAATCTGAAAAAAGTTCAGAATCAGGAGAAAAAATGCTTTAAGATAGGTTATGTTAGAAAAAAAGTATGCTTCAAAAATTTCATTTTGTGGGATAGTGTAATCTATCAAAAAATGACCTTTCAGGAAAATCATGATATCTCCTAAACCAGGAGAGGAGAGGAGAGGAAAATTACGATACAATAAATTTAAAATTGGTATGTGTTTTCTAGGTAGCTGAAACTAATCTCACTCCCTGGACGCCCTCCGGGGAGCCGGGGAATGAAGAAATTTCAAAAAAATCGCGAAGCTTTTTATCTGTATTTTGCTTTATTATTTTCAAAATCCTAAAGATTAAGGTCTATCCCAAACAACACAAAAATTATAGGGTTGATATTTAAATAAATAAATTTTGAGGAAAGTTCTACTAAGGGGCTAGTGGTGGATTTTATTTTTGTATAATTTTTATATTGCCCCATTTGAAGTGTTTTTTTTTTCAGAAATTAATTATGTTTTTTAGTTTTCAAGAAAATATCAGCATAAATAAAAATAAATTAGATGGGATCCGGAGGTTGTTTTCAAATGTATTTTTTACTAAAAAATAGCATTGTATTCGCAATCTCATGGTCTAACCAAAACAACTAAAACAATATAGTAGTGCTATTTAAAAAAATAAAGTAAGGGAAAAGTTGGGGGGAGGGTTAAATGGTTGGTTTTATTTTTAGCTACTTTTTATAGGTTGTAGTCTCATTTAAGGTTGTTTTTGCAGAACTTGATAATGTTTTAGTTTTAGAGAAAATCGATAGGTAAAAGAGGGCATTTTTTAAATAGAGGGGCGTCCTGTGATGTTATTTTAAAGCCTATTAAATTCTCTTTTTAACTATATACACTGCCGGACTTTAAATTCGAAAGACCAAAAAAATGGCCTTTTTTTAATCCAAATATTTCGAAACTACTTTAAGTAGTTTTCGAAATAATGGATTTGAGTGATTCTTTTTTTGTTTTACAGCTTAAACATTCTCTACTTTGTTTAAGAATGATTAAAAAAAGTATTGCCCCATCTTCTAGGACTTGCATGGTACGCCACTGCAACTGTTTATCAAATTTTAATGAATATTTTATTTTTTATATTTTTACTTCTGGTTTAGGAGATCATGATTTTCCTGAAAGGTCATTTTTTGATAGATTACACTATCCCACAAAACGAAATTTTTGAAGCATACTTTTTTTCTAACATAACCTATCTTAGAGCATTTTTTCTCCTGATTCTGAACTTTTTTCAGATTTGGGCTACGACCGAATTAAATTTTGAGTTTCCGCAAACGCGTATTTAAAAAACTAAATTTTTCGACAAAGGAGTTTATTTAATGAAATCAATTAAAAACTGATTAAACAGTGTTTTACATATATCTATAACATTATAAGAGAAGCTTAATAAGCATTATAATCTGGGATGCTGGCAGATTCCGGGATGCCAGCCTAAGAGGAGAACTTCGGGTGTAAACTGGAGTTTGAAAAACTGATGTCGAAGCTTTTCTTTTTTTTAATAATATCTCCTAGGTTAATTTCTTCGTTTTCTTTATTGATTTTATTTTTTGCGTTCCGATGATGATGGGCGTAGATACCAATAATAATTACTATTATTTCCAATACTAATATTGTGGATGTTGATATTTGTAGCTGATAGGGTTAATTTCATTGAGGTCTTCTTTTCTATTTTGTAGAACTGTGTGGATGTTTTTGAGTTCTTCAAAGTCGATAGAGTTCATTATTAAAGGTTTAAAAAACTTATTTGCTAAATTTGTTGTATTTATATTTATTGTTGGAAACTTCAGAGGTTTAGTTTATATTGTCGATTTCGTAAGTTTTTAAAATGTAGTCTTTAATTTGCACATAAAATTTATTGTCCAATTCTAGTATATATAATATATAGTCTTATCCTTTTCACAAATTTGTATAGCAACAGTTCGATTGGGGATGATAAGAATGCATTGATTTTTATCGATTTTTTGAGATTTGATGACTTCTATTATGACTGGAATTTGGTGACAGGGAGATGTAGGTTTGTTTTAGGATATGAAGTTCGCATGGTCTGTAACTTTGTTGACGTTGACGTCTTGACACAAAAATTCTTCGGACGATACTTCTTGACATTTGGAGGTTGTGTGTAATGGTTTTCATTGGATAAAAGGAATCTTGAATTTGGAATGATTGTTTTAAAGAAATTAATGAAGGGTGTTGGAAATGAATAGATACTGTGATATATGTAACTTTCTGATTCGACAATTGGTATTTCCAGTGCAAATACTATTTGGTTTAATTTACTGTAACATTTAATATTCATGATTTTTTCAAATAAAAGTATATTATTAAGGGTTGGTACAAAGGGTAGCTTATTATTATACAACTGTTTATCTATTGCTGTTATTTCCGAGAACAATTCATCGGGTTCAATAATTGAGTTGTGGAAAGTATTTAATTTAGAAAAAGAAATTGCAACTTCCAACTTTCCGAGAATATTACATATAATTTGAAAAGAAGTTATTATTTGTGCAAACTTGTAAATTGTAAAAATTCCATTTTTAAGATAGGGGTATTTTTTAATAGATTTTCTATTTCCGTTATTCTTGATTGTAATAAAATTTGATTTTGAGGTTTCCGAATTATTTTTAAATTTTTGAATCGAATCTTGCAATAAAGTTATTTGATCTTTGACTAGTTTTAATTTTGAATTGATTATTTGATAAAGTGGTAATTGCTTCATCGTAACGTTTTGCATCTTCTTGATCAAGATTTCCTGATATTGATTTTATTATCGAGCCGTCCGTTTAATAAACCTCTTTTATTTCTAATGTTAATGAGTGGATTAATTTGTTTAAACCGAACGGATACTTTATTTATTAAATTATCTCCTAAATGACAAATATTAAAGAAGTCTGTTAAAAAGATTACTTTCAAAACTTGCTTTATTCAGTGTATGTTTGATTAGATTATAGGAAGTTTCAAGGGATATAAACTCTGAGTAGATTGTCACGTCATATACTTGTATAAAAAAGTCCAGATATGTCCTAAAATAAGTTCATATGGTGTAAAGTTGGTTGAAGAGTGTATAGTACTATTATATGCAATGATTGCGTATTTCAGTAGGTCTATATATTTCATGTGGGTGTTTAATTTTTAAAAGTCTTAGGTGTTCTATTAAAGTTGTACGCGTTCTACCGGAGTTGGATTCGTGATGTCCAGGGGTTGTGAAATGTATTTTAATATTGTGGTCTTAAAATATCTTTTACGGTTTCATTTTTAAATTCAGGACTGCTATCTGAAACGATTTTGGTAGGTAAACCAAAGTATGTAAAATATTGTAGAAGACATGTTTCTGTTGCTAGGGTACTTTTTGTGGGGATTGCTTGAGTGAATTTCGAAAATTTATCGATTATTACGAGGTATGTCTGTGTCGAAAGTAAAGGTATCAATGTGTATGATTTCAAATGGTTTTGTGGCAGTTTCCGTTAACACTAGTGGTACATAAGGAGGGTTTCTAGAATATTTCGCAAGCTGGCAAGTATCGCAATTATTTATATAATCAGTAACGTCTGTCTTCATTGTCGGCCAAAAGTAATATCGTTTTAATTTTTCTAATGTTTCTTTAATACCACGATGGTTACTTTTTATAAAAGTGTTTCATATAAACTCTATTAAAAAGGTTATACTCTTTGATCAAAAAAATAAATGTAAAATACGAATTCATTATTTGTATATTTTTTTAAAAAATCAAGAACTAAATTTTCATTGTTTTTGGTTTGGACTTTTTTAAATATATAATTTTAAGTTTATTGTAGTGATTTAATTTTATATCTATTTCTTCGTGTTTAACATAAATTTGGTGATTTTTATTATTAATGATATCATCTAGTATGGGTATTGCATCGTTTACTGTATCAGAATTGCTTGAGTGAACTGTATTATCAGTTAGGGGATCTTGATTAGTTAATTTGAATATCTTGTAAAATGCGAACTTTTGGTTTTGGTTTTGGAATTAATTCAAGGGATTCCAACACTTCAGAAACATCATTTTCGTCAACTGTATTAGGGTCAAATTGTTCTAAATATATGTCAATTTCTTCACTTATGTCGCCGGGGTTGTTGATTCATTTTCTAAAGCGTTTATGTTTATGTCTGTGTCTGCCTTTTTTGTAAATTATTTTATAATCAAATTCTTCTAACTTTAGGCGCCACCTTATAAGTTTTGAATTAGGTTCTTTAAGGTTAAACAGCCAAGTCAAAGGCCTATGATCTGTTTATATTATGAATTTGCGTCCAAAAATGTAGGGCCTGAAATATTTCCATGCCCAGACAATAGCTAAACTTTTTCTTCTTTCTTTTTCAATAGTTGAATATTCATTAAGTGTTCGTAAAGCGTAAGCTATAGGTTTGTCGTTTGGGATATCTCCTTGAGAAAGTACGGCGACTATTGCGTAACTACTTGCGTCTGTGGTAAGAATGAAAGTTTTTTCGAAAAAAAACTTCTTTACATGTATTAAAACAGTTCACGAATTCCGGACTATGTTTAACTTTCTGGTCCTTTTTAAGGCATCTGGTTAGGGGTTTTGTGATTTTTGCGAAATCTCGAATGAATCGTCTTTAGTACCCAACTGGATTGCTTTTTCTGAGTCTATCGAAAATCTCTGTAAGTCTTTCCATATGCTCTTGTAGGGAGGTAATAAAAATTATAATGTCGTCCAAGTACACTAAGTAAATTTCGTGCTAAAGACCTCTTAGAACATTGTCCATGACACGTTAAAAGGTGCTTGCTGCGTTTTTAAGCCCGAATGGCATTATTTTGAATTCGTAGTGTCCACCTTGTTGAAAAAGCAGTTTTTTGAATATTAGAAGGATCAATCTCTATCTGATGAAATCCGCTAGCCAAATCTATTGTAGTAAAATAATTAGCTTTTCCTAACTTGTCTAAAATGTCTGTTATTATTATTATGTGGGTATTTGTCACCTACAGTCTTTTCGTTCAGTTTTCTGTAGTCTATGACTAGTCGCCATTTTTTTCGTCCGGATGCGTCTGGCTACTATCCAAATAGGACTGGAGTAGGGGCTAACATTGAATTATTTCTTGTTCAAGCATTTTTTTATCTGGGTTTTAACTTCATTCCTATGGATTTCAGGGTACCGGTACAGGTGTGTCGTCTGTCAATTTAATTGCGTGTTTAATTTGATTGGTAAAACAAGGGTATATCTTCACAGTAAAATATGTCCCTATATACATACATAAGTTTCTAATTTTTTCCTTTTCTTCTAAATTACAATCTAAGATTTTTTAGATTTTGTTTTAGTAAATTGTCTTGATTTTTAGTCCAGGTCTTGTGTGTCTATTTCTATTTTATCCAGAAAATTGTTTTCTATAGTTTCAATTGGTTCCACATCTAGGGGTGTTGAAATATTAATAATGGTGGGTGTATCACTTGAATTGATGACTGTAGTTATTGCAAAATGGTTTTCAATTTTTACTAAAGATTTCGGCATTTCGGTTTGATCGGAGAATTTAGTATATGGTAAAATACCAACGCCTGATTTTATGCTTACTGGAATTTTTATTGTTCTGTTCGGAGATCTATAGTGGTTGAATAATTTTGAAACATTAGTTTTGTTGTGAAAATCGTCTGGGGTGTATATGTAAGGTATTTTAGCAAAAAGGGTTATTAGGTGATGGGAGTCGACGTTTAAATAGCCTTTTAATCTAGTTAAAATGTCTTTTTTTTAAATTTTTGTAAAAAATATGGTATCCTTGAGTAAAAATACATAAAAATGTCATAGTGCAACACTGTAGGAGCAACCGTTTTCAAAAAATTTTTTATTAGCGGCCGCTATAGGCGCCCTGGCGGGCTGAAAATTTAGGGGGCTTGGTCTTTTTTGATACCGAATCGAATGCCCTTTGTCCGGTGAAAATCCCAGAGGGGGGACTTTTCACCATCTTATTGGGATATGCCCTTTGTACTAAAGAGTACCTTTTTGCATAGAGTCCTCAGATTTCGTCTGTTCCTTCGGAGTTCTTCGGAGTTCCTTCGGAGTTCCTCGGAGTTCCTTCGGAGTTCCTTGGAGTTCCTTCGGAGTTCCTTCGGAGTTCCTCCGAGTTCCTTGGGAGTCCCTCCTGCCATATTACGTTACATATATTACGTTACCCATATTAAAACATTCTCTATTTATCTGGCTTCATTTTGCTTTTTGAATTTTTAATGAGGAGCTTCTAGAAGTGGCGCTACATTTCAGTGCTTCGTGTCGGAAAGTTTAACACCAATATGCATGGTAGGAGCACTCTCGAGCGTGTCGGAACAGTATGAATTCATTTATTTTAATCCCGGTAATTTCGATATTTTTTTAACCCCATTAGTTAAATTTAAATATATAATGTTAACTTATATTTATTAGTTAATGCCCTAATGTCATTATGCCTTGTTTAAATTCTACGGAAAAGTTCTGCTATGTTTGTGGAAGTTATGAAAGCTATAAACATTTGTCCAATTTCAGGTTTAACAAAAAAGTCATACTTACTGGTATTTGGAGGAAGAATTCTAAATTTGGAAAAGGACTGGACACCCAACAAGTGTTACATAAAAATGAATAACAACTCTATTCAGTTTTTAACTTCTGCATTGTGGCATAAAGCTTTAAGGTTTATGCCATATAATACCACCACCACCACCACCACCACCACGAAGATCGCTATTTTTTTAACAAAGATTGGGCGTGAGCCAAATTGGAAAGGCAAAAGTAACGTTGTTTATCCTAATGTAAAATCTGTAACGTTGACTAAATTAAAAGAAAATTTTAGTAACACAAATTTTTTGAAGCAAGATATTGAAATGGAAGAACAAGATATTGAAATAAACGAAAATGTAAATGAAGAATCTGGAGATATTGAAATGGGGGAGTATATGACTGCGACATCTCAAGATTTGCCATTTGACTATAATGAAATTCATTTGTTAGAGCAAGATGACCTGTATAGTTTGTTTCGAGACTTGGGATTATGTAAAGAATAATCTGAACTTTTGGGTTCAAGGCTAAGAAGCCTTCAATTCCTATTGCGTATTCTACAAATATGAAAGAATAGTTTTGGATGAAATTAAGTAGAAGAAAAATCTGAATGGAAGGTGGATTTACTAAATATTTTTGTTTTTTGTGCTTATGGGATAGCCGAGCTGTAAAACAGCATTACAATTAAAAAGTGGGAAAAAAGACATCTCAAGATTTGCCATTTGACTATAATGAAATTCATTTGTTAGAGCAAGATGACCTGGATAGTTGCGAGACTTGTCATTATGTAAAGAAAAATCTGAACTTTTGGGTTCAAGGCTAAGAAGCCTTCAATTCCTATTGCGTATTCTACAAATATGAAAGAATCATATGAAAATATGAAAATAGTTTTGGATGAAATTAAGTATGAAGAACATAAATGGCAGATTTGTGGGGATTTGAAAATGGTAGCAATTTTGTTAGGAATGCAAGGTGGGTTTACTAAATATTCTTGTTTTTTGTGCTTATGGGATAGCCAAGCTGTAAAAAAGCATTACAATTAAAAAGTGGGAAAAAAGAAAAACGTTTGGACTTTTCATAAAGGCATTGAAACAGGAAGGAGGACCATTTTTTAATACCCAAAAGAAACGTTCCCGAAGCTGTCAGAAGCCAAAATTAAAGCGGGCGTATTTGTAGGACCACAAATCAGAAAAATTGTTAAAGATAGGAATTCCGAGTCAAAACTTTCACTGAGAAGTTGGCCTGGCATTTATTTAAACTTGGGTTTTTGGATAATAAAAGGGAAAAGAATTATGTAGCTCGGATGTAGAATGTCCCTTAAAATACATTTTTTACATTCACATCTGGATTACTTTCCACCTAATCTCGGCGCCGTCAGTGAGGAGCAAGGTGAAAAATTTCACCAACTAATTGCGAATAAAGAAAAGCGATATCAGGAAAAAGGAAATCCTGCTATGATGGGTGATTACTGAAAAAAAAAGTAAGAAACATTTACATTATTTTTAGGTTAAGATATATTTGTTAACGCAAGCCATTAAGGCTGGTAGATAAAATTAAGCTAAACTTTAAATACATTATTTTTTTTGTATAATCATCTATTTAATAAACGAATACTGTATAGTTTAAACACCTACGACTACCTACGTACTGCTCCGGCTCGCTCGCTCATACCGGTGTTAAAATTTCCGTCTTGACGCACTTAAAATTGATGTAGCGCCACTTCTGGAAGCTCCCTATTAAAAATTCAAAAAGCAAAATAAAGCCAGAATGTTTCAATTGGGGTTACGAAAAAAATTCCATCTTTTGAAAATTTGACTTTTTGCTTTTTTGGTTGCCGACAAAAGCAGATGTAAAACACACCTGCATATATCCCGCATTTCCGCATATATCATTCGAAAATCATATCCGCACAGATCCGTCATTTTCAGCATAATAAGCATTTTATCTGGGATGCTGGCAGATTCCGGGATCATAACTACAGCACAGTGTTTTAGGAAAAAAACACAATTTTCCAAATGACTAGAATTTATTTTTATGAATATTTTTTAATCAAATTCGGGTCACTTATAAAAAAAGGATGTGCTTTTAAGACTTTTTTTAAATATCGACTCCCATTTTTTTTTACACTAAAAAAAAATTTTTTTTACTGTCAAATTTTCAAAAGATGGATTTTTTTTTTCGTTACCCCAATTGAAACATTCTGGCTTTATTTTGCTTTTTGAATTTTTAATAGGGAGCTTCCAGAAGTGGCGCTACATCAATTTTAAGTGCGTCAAGACGGAAATTTTAACACCGGGATGAGCGCTATTCAGCGAGACGGGGAGTACGTAGCTAGTCGTAGGTGTTTAAACTATAAAATATACAGTATTCGTTTATTAAATAAATGATTCTACAAAAAAAAATAATGTATTTAGCTTAATTTTATCTCAGCCTTAATGGCTTGCGTTAACAAATATATATCAACCTAAAAATAATGTAAATGTTTCTTACTTTTTTTTCTTTTGTATGCAGTTCTATCAACTTCTACTACGGACCAACAGTAATCACCCATCATAGCAGGATTTCCTTTTTCCTGATATCGCATTTCTTTATTCGCAATTTGTTGGTGAAATTTTTCACCTTGCTCCTCACTGACGGCGCCGAGATTAGGTGGAAAGTAATCCAGATGTGAATGTAAAAAATGTATTTTAAGGGACATTCTACATCCGAGTTACATAATTCTTTTCCCTTTTATTATCCAAAAACCCAAGTTTAAATGAATGCCAGGCCAACTTCTCAGTCTGAAAGTTTTGACTCCTATCTTTAACAATTTTTCTGATTTGTGGTCCTACAAATACGCCCGCTTTAATTTTGGCTTCTGACAGCTTCGGGAACTTTTCTTTTGGGTATTAAAAAATGGTCCTCCTTCCTGTTTCAATGCCTTTATGAAATTTTTCATTAACCCCATTTTAATATGTAGAGGGGGTAATAGAATTTTTTTTGGGTCAACGTTCATAACATTATTACAACCTTTTGCAAACGTTTTTCTTTTTTTCCCACTTTTTAATTGTAATGCTTTTTTACAGCTTGGCTATCCCATAAGCACAAAAAACAAGAATATTTAGTAAACCCACCTTGCATTCCTAACAAAATTGCTACCATTTTCAAATCCCCACAAATCTGCCATTTATGTTCTTCATACTTAACCCATTATGACTTAGAGTTACATATATGTAACGATTGCAGAACTCTGTTTCTACAGTTATTATAAATGTATTTGGGAATATTTTCTCTAGGTGGCGCCACAAATAATCAGTTTGGGCATGATTTTCTATGTTGTGATGAAAACAAAAGTCAGTTTGTTGCATTCAAGTTATATTAGTGGTGGTTAATTTTGAGCATAATGGAAAATCCGGAAGATTGGGGCATTCGCTTCGAGTAAGTATTTTTATAACTTTATATTTTTGTATTTCAATCTGCAAATACTTAGTTATTACAGATAAATTGAGTTATCTATTAATTTTTGTTTATTGATAAACAGAATATTTTTTGTGTGGTTGGTCATTATAATCAGCGTAACATATATGTAACGGTAGGTTGTAATGGGGTCCGTTTTGGACTAATAAAGTTTTTCCATTACAGAAGAGGCTTAACAGTCCAAAAAGTATTGGACATGATCTATATGGATGGATGCTGAAGAGGTTTTCATTGAACCGCCAGAAAGTAATGTCCTTACAGACGAGGACTCGGCTGATGATGAAGGCGGAATGATAGATAACCTAAATGGACGTCAGCTACGATCTGGTGTAGAAATAAAGCTATCAAATTCAGTCAGAATTACATCCAATCCAGACATGGTAGATCCCGATCCAGATAGCGCAGATCCCGATCCAGGTATGGCAGATTCTGATTCAGATATGGTACCCACTCAAGATAGTTTGGCTACAGATCAACCGACCAGTCATAGCGCCAACGTATTTCAATACCCAAGGAAAATCAAACTTGATGACAAGATTTCGTGGATAGTAAGAGACCTTGTAGACTCTCGAAATGCTTTCCCTAAGCCAGTGTATGATTCGTTTCGCAATATGACTTGTGTGGACATCTTTGAACAATTTTTTGATGATAATATCATTGAGTTGTTAGTCACAGAAACGAAAAAATATGCACTATTCAAGAACTGTCCAGATCCTAACATCAGTGCGGGAGAAATTCGTTGCTTCATTGCTATTTTAGTTGTGAGTGGATACGACCAAAAGCCTGGCAAACGCTACTATTGGGACAGCAAGTGACCTAAAAAATGTTATGGTCAGTGAAGCTATGAGACGTGATAATGAGATTCATACACTGTGCGGACAATACTGCAATTGATGTTCAAGATAAGTTGTATAAACTGCGTCCATTGATGAACATGCTAAAAGAAAAAATTTTAAAAAATTTTGTCGAACACCTCGACTTTGACTAATCCATGATAAAGTACTTTGGAAAGCACAGCTGTAAACAGTTTATACGGGGAAAACCAATACGTTTCGGTTTTAAAATGTGGTCTTTGAATACAAGTGATGGATACTTAGTGAATTGTGATATGTATCAAGGAAAAAATCGAAATTCAAATGGCTGAGGAAAAATTGTTCGGAAAATGTGCAGCCCCGTTTATAGCAATGATAAAAGAGATGCCTCAGTCATATCCTTTTAAATTTTATTTTGAAAATTTATTTACTAGTATCAATCTATTGAATTTCATGCAGGTGAGAGGCTATGGGTGTACGGGAACTGTACGGGACAGTCGGATGCCAAAAACTTGCCCACTTTTAGCCAAAAAGTCTATGAAAAAGAATGTTGGAGGTGCGTACGTTTCAGCTATAGACCGGGATCATGGAATCATCTCTGTTAGATGGACCGACAACAATGTTGTCACGGAATAAATCCAGTCGGACATGTGAAAAGATACAGTAAATCGGAACAAAAATATCTTCAAATTCCAAGACCGCACGTTATTGGTGAATACAACAGTCATATGGGAGGTACCGATTTAATGGATCAGAATGTTGCAACATACCGTATTGGCATAAGATCAAAAAAGTGGTGGTGGAGCATTTTCACGGCTGATCGACTCCTCTATAAGCAATGCTTGGTTCTTGTATAAAAAAGCCAACAGCTCAAATATTTCTCAGCTTGATTTCAGGCGAAATATTGCTCAAACCTACCTTAGGCGATATGCAAATCTTCCAAAGGGACCAGGAAGACCTTCCTTATCAAGATTCAGTGTATCTATGAATCGGATGTCCGATGATTTACGTTATGATGGCATCTGCTTGTATATATTCCAGATAAGAAAAGACGGCGCTGTGCCGGAGAAGGATGTTCAAGCAGCACCCGAACAATGTGTAAAAAGTGTGTTG
The DNA here is from genome assembly GCA_958510825.1 of Brachypterus glaber. Lineage (NCBI taxonomy): Eukaryota > Metazoa > Arthropoda > Insecta > Coleoptera > Kateretidae > Brachypterus > Brachypterus glaber. The sequence goes on along the minus strand of OY294047.1, from coordinate 22,536,289 downwards.
TGGGTCTGTTTAGAATGCAATTATATTTTTCACACAATAACCAAATAAACTTGTAGCATCCCTTTTTCCATGAACAGACAGCTCAGTGACCTAGCGTGACATATATGTAACGGGTCATATTTTGTATTTCTATAATAAATTTTTTTTAAAATACGCTAAAGAGCTATTTAAATCCAAATAAATGAAATAAGCGAAAAAAAACAAAAAAAGTAAAAAAAAAATAAATTCAGGTCATAATGGGTTAATTTCATCCAAAACTATTTTCGTATGATTCTTTCATATTTGTAGAATACGCAATAGGAATTGAAGGCTTCTTAGCCTTGAACCCAAAAGTTCAGATTTTTCTTTACATAATCCCGTCTCGCAACAAACTATCCAGGTCATCTTGCTCTAACAAATGAATTTCATTATAGTCAAATGGCCAATCTTGTGATGTCTTTTTTCCCACTTTTTTACAGCTCGGCTATCCCATTAGCACAAAAAACAAGAATATTTAGTAAACCAACCTTGCATTCCTAACAAAATTTTTCAAATCCCCCCAAATCTGCCATTTATGTTCTTCATACTTAATTTCATCCAAAACTATTTTCATATTTTCATATGATTCTTTCATATTTGTAGAATACGCAATAGGAATTAAAGACTTCTTAGCAGAACCCAAAAGTTCAGATTTTTCTTTACATAATCCCAAGTCTCGCAACAAACTATCCAGGTCATCTTGCTCTAACAAATTATAGTCAAATGGCATATCTTGAGGTCGTCATATACATTTTACATTTTACATTTTCGTTTATTTCAATATCTTGTTCTTCCATTTCAATATCTTGCTTCAAAACATTTTCTTTTAATTTAGTCAACGTTACAGATTTTACATTAGGATAAACAACGTTACTTATGCCTTTCCAATTTGGCCCACGCCCAATCTTTGTTAAACAAAAATAGCGATCTTAGTGGTGGTTATATTATATGGCATAAACCTTAAAGGTTTATGCCACAATGCAGAAGTTAAAAACTGAATAGAGTTGTTATTCATTTTTATGTAACACTTGTTGGGTGGCTCAAATACCAGTATTACTTTTTTGTTAAATCTGAAATTGCACAAATGTTTAGCTTTCATAACTTCCACAAACATAGCAGAATTTTTCCGTAGAATTTAAACAAGGCATAATGATATTAGTGCATTAACTAATAAATATACAAGTTAACATTATATATTTAAATTTAACCAATGGTGGGGTTAAAAAAATATCAAAATTACCGGGATTAAAATAAATGAATTCATACTGTTCCGACAGGCTCGAGATTGCTCCTACCATGCATATTGGTGTTAAACTTTCCGACACGAAGCACTGAAAATAAATGTAGCTCTAGAAGCTCCCCATTAAAAATTCAAAAAGCAAAATGAAGCCAGATAAATAGAGAATGTTTTAATATGGGTAACGTAATATATGTAATGTAATATGACAGGAGGGACTCCCAAGGAACTCGGAGGAACTCCGAAGGAACTCCAAGGAACTCCGAAGCAACTCCGAGGAACTCCGAAGGAACAGACGAAATCTGAGGACTCTATGCAAAAAGGTACTCTTTAGTACAAAGGGCATAGCCCAATAAGATGGTGAAAAGTCCCCCCTCTGGGATTTTCACCGGACAAAGGGCATTCGATTCGGTATCAAAAAAGACCAAGCCCCCTAAATTTTCAGCCCGCCATAGCGGCCGCTAATTACATTTTTTTTTAAAATGGTTGCTCCTACAGTGTTAACTATGACATTTTTATGTATTTTTACTCATATTTTTTACAAAAAATTAAAAAAAAAGTACACATAAAAAAGTTTGGGGCAAAAATGTGTTAAGCCTAATACATTTTTTCGTCTAGGGATGCCTGGCTAAATTTTAAAAAAATAAATTAACTTAAACTTATTGCCCTTATTAATACTAGTATATATGCAAAAGTTCGTCGCTCTAACTTAAAGGGTACCAGAGTTCAAAAGCATCGCTGCGAAGAAAAAGTGGACAGAACATTAAACTACAATTTTTTTTGTTATTTGCCGTAGAGACTGACTACGGGTAATTTGATTCCTTTCGGCAAGAATA
>OY294047.1:22512160-22533998 GCA_958510825.1 Brachypterus glaber | reverse complement strand
CCTAGTTAGTCTCTATGATATGTAGCAAAGAAAACTTTGGTATTTTAATGTACAGTATCCATTTTTTCTGCGCAGATATGCTTCTTCGAGCATAGCATGAAAATAGTCAATATTTTTCGAAAAAATTATCCAGCGCCTTTAGGCTAATATTCAAACTTTTTTTTGTATAAATTAGTAAAACTATATATACATACAAAAAATAATATTAATGGGTACTAAAATAATTTTTATATACCCAAAAAACTAAATTCAATGCCTACGTGCAGTTACTTTAAAATCAAAAAGGAATGAAATTACCCCTGGCTAGTCTCTATGATATATAACAAAGGAAACTTTGTAGTTTAATGTGCCATGCCCACTTTTTCTGCAGCGTTGCTTCTTTGAGTCCATAGGTCATGAAAATGGTCATTATTTTTCGAAAAAATTACCACATCGCCATCTTTAGGCATATATTTAAACTTTATTTTTGGTGAATATCTGGTTATTCATGAGGGTCATATACATACCAAAAATAAAGTTAATATGTATTGTAATATTTTTTTTATACCCAAAAAACAAAATTTAATCTTTTTTGTGGACCTAAAACTCTTTTGGTCCTAGAGTCCAGTTTTGATCCGATCAAAGAAAAAATTTAGATTTGCCCTAGTTAGATGTAGGAATAAGAAAAAAAATATATCATTTAAATCGAAGACGTGTTGGAGCGAAATTCCCAAAAACTGCGATTCTCTAGCGAAAGCATAGTTAACAAAATAATATTAACACAACATTAATAATGAGTTATTATTGTTATCTATCCCACAGGCTAGTGCTGTTCCATTTTAAGTATATTGCATAGCGTTTCTTTCAAGTAAGCTGGATTTAGAGCCTTGTAAATTTCCAACTATTTAAAAATAAAAAAAAAATGCATAGACTTAATTTAGTCTATTCGTGTAAATAATTTCTTTTATTTGCATATTTTTGAGTTTTATGTTTGGTGTAAAAAAAATAAGGAAACCCTTGTATCTTGCAAATATATTTAATTATTTTTTGCATATTTTTGCATTGTGTAAGAAAATTGATTTCGAGCAAAACACGACCGACTGTCATTCGGTCTGTCCGGGAAATCATATAAACACGATAACAGTTATCGGATAACGTTTAAGCTAAAGACTAAAAATTTGGTATTCAGGTTACCAAAAGTTCTCGCTTTAGATCGTTTTTGGTAAAAATTGGATAGAGCATGCTCTATCCCATTTTTTTTGCTAGCAAGACATTTCTGGAAAATTACAATTGGTATGTGTTCTAGGTCGCTAAAACTTAATCTCACTCCCTGGACGCCCTCCACCCCCGGCGAATGAAGAAATTTTAAAAAATCGCGAAGCTTTTTATCTATGTATTTTGCTTTATTATTTTCAAAATCCTAAAGATTAAGGTCTATCCCAAACAACACAAAAATTATAGGGTTGATATTTAAATAAATAAATTTTGACGAAAGTTTTAGTAAGGGGCTGGGGGTGAATTTTATTTTTGTATAATTTTTATATTACCCCATTTGAAGTGTTTTTTTCAGAATTTAATTATGTTTTTTAGTATTCAATAATAATAACTCTCGCTCATTCGAGGCGGCTGATTTATTTTCTCATTAGAAAGTAAAACGTTAAGATTAAATCACATTGTTTTAAGACGAAGAATTGCAAATAGTTAAAAAAATTAATTTAAAAAATATTTTTTTAAATACTTTCAATGGAAGCAAAAACTTAAAAACACATCTCAAGACAAATAATAGCAGAAAACTCAAAAACAACTAGATGTGCATTTACTGAGCAATATATTCGGACGTATAGTTCGTGAAACATCTTTAGTATATAGTGTATATACAGATAAGCCTTTTGCGCCCTCTTCAGTCAGATCCAATGAACCACATTTGTATCTTTGAATATTTACGAAGCCCGATTTGAAATAGTAAAAAGGTCCTGTAGGTTATTTTGCTAAATAGGATATACCTTAACAACGTTTCTAGGACATCTCGTTCTTACTGTGTAAATTACATGCCGATATCTATCACGGGTAAAGTTTATATTGTTTTTACGAATCCCGATTCGGGCTTCGTAAAACCATGCCGGGCTTCCTTCAGATGTGAAGTTTATCATTCTAGGTTTCTTAAAGGTGGTTTTTATGTCTCTATATATATACAGAGCCCACATTTTAAGAGATAAAAGTATCAAATATATGTTTAAAGATAGTTTAAGTTGTCTTATTTAGTTCTGAATTTAAAATCATCTCAACTCGTTCAAAAGTTAAAAGGGGGGGTGACTTTTGGACCGCACTATATATATATATATATATTGAAATATAATATAAATTTAAAGATACATGTACCTGTCAAAATCTATGTCACAAAATGTAATGTAAGCAACACTACATAAAATTATAAATTTCTCACAAATTAAACATTGTACTAATTATAAATATATGTTTTGTTACTTTTTTATTTAGTACAAATTAATATTGTATTTAAATATTATGTTTTTATATAATTAATAAATTAAAATTTAAAGTTAAAATATGAGTAAAAATGTAACGTAACCCTGCTTCATAAATAAACGAGAATATCAGAATGTGAAATGACTTTCTCCAAAATTAAAATGGTTATTTATATACCAAGGGACTAAACGCTGATTTAGTCCCGCTAAAATCAAAATAAATTGGTTTGAATTTTTGTACCAGCAAAGCACAAAATATAATATTTTAATATTATCAAGGTTGCCGTGATTTTTATTCCCTAGGGAGAAAAACGGCGTTTAGTCCCGAAAATGAAAGCGTAAAATTATGTTTTGGTCGTGCAAAAAAATTATTTTATTAGAAATAAATAAAAGACTTTTCCAAGGATTAATTCCGAAACAAAATTATTCTTTGATCAACATATTAATCAAATTTGTTCAAACGCCTAAATCTCTAGGATTTATTATTAGAAATTCAACAAAATTCTCGAATATACATTGTATTAGTGCATTATTTCTCATATGTTCGTAGTAAGCTTGAATATGCATCCGTTTGGTCACCTCATTACTCTAAATATATAAAACAAATTGGGGGGGTTCAGAAAATGTTTTTAAAATATTTATATTTAGACAATATAGTCAAAACAATAAAAAGTGCAAACGTAGCATATTAAGCTACTAGGCGAGTTTAACTTTCAGTCTCTAATCGAGAGGTGCATGTTTCACTCGATTACACAGACCCACAAAAAATATTTTTTTGTGTCGGATTCCAATATGATATTCCTATGTATTTTTTCCCCTGAAACCGAATCCGTAACCCGTTTAATCCTTACAAGTCAGGATTTTCACATCTCAAAAAACACTGGAAAAACTACTGAAACCGATAAAATCATCTAATCCATACCACTTTCAACCCCTTCCTCAAAATTCATAATTTGGTAACCCCATAATCCCCTAACCTCGGAATACCAAAACCTCGAAACCCCGTAACCTCATTAAGTAGAAAAATCTGGTTCGGGAAAAATTCCATCACCATAACCTCCTAACCCCTTCACTCCGTAACCCTTAAAAAGTCCACTCCTTAACCCCATCCTAGTCTGTGGAGGCCTGGTTCTCGAAATCATGTTTTTTTAACACCTCTCAGATATCTGATACCTTGTATGCTTGTTATCCAATATCTTTTTTGCAATATTTATTAAATTGATTTTTTTCGTGGTATTTACGCAATTGTTTAACGAAAGACCACTACTGCTTTTCACGATTGCAATTGTGAAAAGTTCTGATTTTTTCCGGATTTTAAAATCCTGCTACCTCCGAGAACATTGGAGATGGTGACACTGCTTCTCAGTAAGATGTGTGGAATGATCCACTCTACAATTCTCTGAGGTAACGAAACCAGCGTAGGCGCGCTGCCCTGCAGGTGGACGGTAGGGTGTGAGGATGAAGCCTGAGTGGATATAGTATATGGGGTTACGAAGTGAAGGGATTTTGAGGTTATGGTGTAGGGGGTTTTGGGGTTATAGTTACCTGTTCCACAAAAAAAAACAGAAGAATTTTTTCTGTTTTCCCAAACTAGATTTTTCTACTTAATTAGGTTACGGGTTAGGTTTTGAGGTTATGCGGCTATGGTATTATGAGGTTTGGGGATTATGGGGTTTTGGGGTTATAGAATTAGCAATTTGAGGACAGGGTGGTGACAGTGGTATGGAATAGATGATTTTAGAGGAAGACTCAGATTTTTTTTGTGGTTGTTTTTTTTTATATAAATAATTGCAGTTTAGTTGATGCTCTATTTTTGCTTGACTTGCTAAATATTACTGTGCCCAAATTACCTATTCGTCAGCACCGTTTGTTCCATATTGAACTTGTAAAATATATCAATAACATCAGATAAATTATTGCATTTGGTACACATATCTAAAATTGTAGAATTTAAGTGATTCACTGTGTGCACACTGTGTATATATTCAATATTCAATAATTTGATGTTATTGATATATTTGACAACAACTTTAATAGGTTTAAAAGTATACTCTTATCTGCGATAAAAAACTTTTGCACTGTTTCGGATATTTAATCGTCTTTATTAGTATTTTATAAGTATTTATTTTTTTATAATTTTTATAATTTTTTTAATTAGTTCGTAAGCTTTTGTTAATTAACATTTATTTTGATCCTTTAAATAGGTTTATCCTGCTGGATTGTAAATAAATAAATAAATATAGTAGAATGTTTACATTTGAAAGATGCGTAATTTTATTATAGCAGCGTTTTCAAAATACAAAATTTGTTCAAGCCTCAAAATCTCTGGGATTTATTATTCATAAAATTTCTCATATCTTCGTAGATGCTTGAATATGCATCCGAAGCTTGGTCACCTCATTTCTAAATATATAAAACTAATTGAGGGGATTCAGAAAAAGTTTTTAAAATATTTATATTTTAGACAAAATAGTCTACCCTGTCAACGTACCATATTGTGAATTACTAAGCGAGTTTAACTTTCAGTCTCTAATGGAGGCGCATGTCACTCGATTATTTTTTTATATAAAATATTGCACAGTTGATGGTCTATTTTTGCCTGACGCTAAATATTACTGTGCCCAAATTACCTATTCGTCAGCCACACTGCGCGAAAATAAGTTTAACCCAAAAGTTCTTGCACTCGGGGTTTTGTTTTATATTTAATTTTTTTTGATGATTGCTTATCACAACACGAAAATCTTAGATTGCTCACTTTTTTAGATAACTTGATTTTTAATATTTTTTTTTTTTAATTTGTCATATCTCTAAATGTTCAGTGTAAATTTGATTAAAACAATATATTTTGTCATATGTTATTTACAATAAAAACAAAACGCCTAAATAGAATATAACAAAAAAAAAAATAGGATGGTACTTTGTATTATTTTAATTATAAATACATAAATACGGAATAAATTTCAATTCTGGTTTGGAACCGTGTAGAGGGATTTTTACTTTCCGACGTTTCGTCTCTTTATAATAAATACATCCTAAGCGATTAAACGGAAACTAAAAGTTCTCCCAATGAAAGCCATGAAAGCCTTAAATTTAAAATCCGTAAATAAATTAACTAAAACCATTCTAATTTTACATAGTATGTTTTTTATAACTACTTATTAAATATTGTAATTTACACAAACTACAGACTCTACAGAGAGCATAACAATAGCCTAAAGTTACAGATTCTAAACGCAAGAAAGAAATATAAAAACGAGATTGCACTTTCATCTCCTAAAAAATTTTACAGCTATGTAAAACACTCTTTAAAGTCTAAAATTGACTTTGTTACATTGAAAGGACCAGATGGCGAGGTGATGAACCCCAAGGACTCTGCTGAAGCATTTGCGACTCATTTTGAAAACGTCTTTACCAGGGAGCCTGATGGGCCCATGCCAACAATGACTGAAGCTACACGTTCCCAACAGTCTATCACCAACATCAACTTTACTGAAGAAAATGTAACCGAGGCAATTAACTCTTTAAAAAAAGACTCATGTCCAGGTGCTGACGAAATACCTGCCCTATTTCTCCAAAAATGTGTAGATGTCCTTTGCCAACCTCTGTCCGCAGCTATGGCCAACAGTATTTCCACTAGTACCATACCCGAAGAATGGAAGATTGCATATATAGTGCCTATACACAAACAAGGAAACAAACACAACCCTGAAAATTATCGCCCTATTAGCCTTACTAGCAACTTAAGCAAATGCATGGAAAACATTATCGTTAAGCAACTTACAGAATTCCTACTCCAGAACAGCATCATCCCTTTAACGCAGCATGGCTTCCTTCCTGGGCGCTCGGTAGAAACTAATATCCTTGATTGTGTTAACCAGTGGACATCCAGCCATGACTCAGATCAACCAACCGATGTGTTATATTTAGACTTTGAGAAAGCCTTCGACAAAGTCCCTCATAGAAGACTTCTGTTAAAGATAGAGCACCGTGGCGTTGGAGGGCCTTTGTTGGAATGGATAAGGGAATTCCTAAAAGAGCGAAGATTCAAGGTAAAGGTTAATGGTGTTTTTTCCATAATACGGTGGATTATTAGTGGAGTAATTCAAGGATCTGTCATTGGACCCCTGTTGTTTCTACTTTTTATTTCGGACATGGCAGAAGACATTCTCTCCTATCTCATCCTTTTCGCCGATGATGCAAAAATGTTTTGCAATCCAGCAATAAACGCAGCTCAATTTATGGAAGACATAGAGAAAATACTGGACTGGGCAAACTTGTGGTTAATGAAACTGAACGTAAACAAGTGTACCATTCTGCACTTAGGACCTAAAAACCCTAAGCTTGTGTACAGTCTCAATGGAGCACAAATCCGGGAAGTTGAAGAACAAAAGGACCTTGGCATAACAATCTCCTCCGATCTAAAATGGGAAAAACACATAACCAGAATCGTCAAAAGGGCCAACTCAATAGTTTATCTCACATCCATAGCGTTTAAGGACCACTCTCCTGCCACAATTGCGAAACTATATAAAACGTATGTTAGACCGATTCTGGAATATGGTGAAAGCATCTGGAACCCATATTATGTCAAGGACATTGAACTTCTTGAAGCTGTACAAAGAAGGGTGACACGGATTCCGCCCGAACTCAAAAACCTACCATATCCTAAACGACTTGCCAATATGAACCTTCCAACGCTTGAAGCTAGAAGATCACGAGGAGATCTCATTCAAACCTACAAAATCCTCAGCGATTACTACTCGGTTGACCCTCGTATCTTCCAGCTAAACAACAACTCTAATCTGAGAGGACACGATAAAAAGCTTTGCAAGGAGAGGTGTGCAAGACTGCCAAGAAAGAACTTCCTGACAAACAGGGTAGTCTACAAGTGGAATAACCTCAGTGCGGAAACAGTCTCAGCTTTAAATGTCAATCAATTTAAAAACAGACTCGACAGAGAATTAGAAATAGCTACGGACACCTGGGTGCACTTCCCGAGATAATATGTGTGATTTAGTTACTTAGTTACTTATTTTTTCTTTTAGTTACTTATTATTTATTTTTTTTTCTTTTTAGTTACTTATTTTTCTTTTTGTTAATTACTTTATATTTTATTTATTTATTTTTTGTTTTCTTCTATATTTACCGAGATATTTACATATTTTCTTTTTATATTTATATTTATACAACTAATAGGATAGTTTCATCGGCTGTGCCGCTTACTATTTGTTAATAATAATAATAATAATAATAATAATAATAATAAACCATTCCTAAAAAATTATTTATTAGACAAAAAGTTTTATAGATCAAAAAGTCCGCAAAGATTAAATCAGATTAGACAAAGCAACACAAACTAATTTTTAAAATGGTCTGTGTAAGAGTTGTAAATATAAAAAAAATTGATCATTATAGTTAAAACTATATAGAAACAAGAAAAATAACTAAACAAAAAAAAATTATAAATGCGTGGAATTGCATTCACATATAGCTCTTAATAATTTAGTAGCATAAATAAATGAAAATCAAGTTATCTAAAAAAGTGAGCCTACGATTTTCGTTTTAGTTTTTTTTTAGTTATAAAACAAAACCCCGAGTGCAAGAACTTTTGGGTTAAACTTATTTTTAGCGCAGTGTGCAGCACCGTTGTTTCCATATTGAAGCTACAAACACAGTGAATCACTTAAATTCTCCAATTTTAGATATGTGTACCAAATACAATAATTTATCTGATGTTATTAATATATTTGACAAACTTTAATAGGTTTAAAAAAATACTTTTATCTGCGATAAAAAACTTTTGCACTGTTCCGGATATTTAATCGTCTTATTAGTATATGTATTTTACAAGTATTTATTTTTTTATAATTTTTATATATTTTTAATTAGTTCGTAAACGTTTGTTAAATATTTAACATTTATTTTGATCTTGTAAATACTTTTATCCTGCTGGATTGTAAATAAATAAATATAGTAGAATGTTGAGAGATTAATGTAAGATAAGGGCGTAATTTAATTTTATTATAGCAGCGTTTATAAAATATTACATGAGTTGACAGGAAAACGTCGCTATGCGACAAATGAATCGGTTATTACTAAAACACAGTGTCAAAACCGATATTTCGTAATGTGCTGTGCAAAAAAAATAGGAATTTGAGTAAATACTTGTTTACTGCACACTAAACAAGTGCCAGAAAAAAATGTTCACTGCTAATAAAAATTCTCTTATACTTGTGGCGAATAGTCATAGAATTAGGTTCAGGAACAGAAAATATTTTTTTTTTGCAGATACGATTTTCGGTATTTACAGGGCGATATCCTTAATTTTTAATCTACCTTTTTGTTAACCGACCGTATAAAATCGGCGGCAGTAAATGCAGGCGGGGGCGGCGTATTAACCGTAGGCGGCTGATTGTTCGTAGTCGTTGAGTTTGACGTTGTAATCTTTGTTCCTCCAGCTGTAGTGTTATTACTGCTGGAGTGGCCTCCGTGTGGAGACGGGAGTTGGGAGGTGGAGGCGATGTCACCCACTGCGACCCAGGTTGAGCACGATCTGGAAGTGTGATCTAGACGAGCGTTTTCCAATAAGAAACCGGACCTAAAAAAAATAGCATACATTAAAAATCCCCGCTTACATGGATATAGAGGGACATCTGTACTCTATAAAACCGTTTTCCGTAAAATCCCAGTAGATCCCTTTTTGAAGATAGTTTGAAAGTTTCCACATAGAGACTTTTTTTATTTTCTCATAATTGTAATAAAAATTTTTTTCCTAAAGGCCTATTCAGAAGCTTGCATAAGAAAATAAAACATAAGAATGCGGCCGATTGGCTTACAAGATACATGGCGGCAAATCGAGCCAATCACGGCATCGCATTCTTATGTATTACGTCTTATGCGAGAATGTGGATATGCCCTAAATCTTCTTATTTGTTTCTGAAACGTCAAAAAAATCAAAATAAGCAAAAAAAATATGTGTCGGTCTGTCAGTCGGTCTGTCCGTCTGTTCCAGCTAGATACTTGAAATTTGGTATGCAGATGTATTTTTATATTAACTTGGACCAGTTCTTATTTTAGTAAAAACGACTTAAGGGGGGATATAAGAGGGAAGTTAAATTTTTGTTTTGGCCAAAACTTATTTAAAATAGAAGAAATTAAAAAACACCTAAAAGGTAAATATACACTGCCCAGTAAAAGAGCTTTACCTATTTTCACCTCCGCGCATAAAATAGATTTTTCATTATCAGATTTAATTTTTTGCAACCTTAAAAATATACCAATTTTCACGAAAACTACCCCCTGTCTCTTAGAGGGTGGAGTTAGATTTTTTAAATTATTAGATTCACTTTCAGCAAACTCAAAAACTCCAATACACCAATTTTCACCAAAACTACTACCCTTCCCTCAGGGGGTAAAGTTAGAATTTTTTTATAGTCATATTCAATTTCAGCAACCTCAAAAACCCCAATATAGCAGTTTTCAGAAAAACTACCACAACCCCCCATGGCGTGGATTTAGATTTTTTTATTATCAGATTCCTTTTCAGCAAACTTAAAAACCCCAATATACCAATTTTCACGAAAACTACCCCCACCCCTAAGGGGGTCAAATTAGAAACAAATTATTATAAGATTCAGTTTTAGTGACCTCAAAAACCCCTGCCCCTCAGGGGGTGGAGTAAGAATTTTTTTATTATTAGATTTACTTTCAGCAACCTGAAAACCACCAATATACCTATTTTCACGAAAACTACTCCCCGCCCCTTTGGGAGTGGTTAGAATTTTTTTTTAATAATCAGATTCACTTTCAGCAACCTTCAAAACCCCAATATATCAGTTTTCACGAAAACTATCCCCCTCCTCAGTGACATTAGAAAAAAAATATCAGATTCATATTCGCCAACCCCAAAAACCCCTATATACCAATTTTGACGAAAATATTGAAAATATTTAAAAATATTTACCCCCTCATCCCTGCTGGGGTGGAGTTAGAAAATTTTTATTATCATATTCAATTTCAGCAACCTTAAACCGCTATATAGCAATTTTCAAATTTTTGTAAAGAAAATATATTTTTCCCCATTTGGTAACATACATATATGCCAAAATTCAAGTCTCTAGCTTAAAACGTTCTTAAGTTATCGTTCCAACAAGAAAAAAAAATTTGAAAATTTTTGCACGAATACAAGGCTTTCCGAAAATTTGAAAATTTTTAAAATGGGAAAGCAAAAATTACACAAAAAATGTTATTACCGTTGCCCCTCTGTCCCCCAACATGTAAAAAATTGTTTCTGGACAGTTGTTTTCCTATTTTATAATTTTCAAAATTTCCGAAAGCCTTGTATTCTTGCAAACATTTTCAATTTTTTTGCGTATTTTTGCTTACCTCCTCACCTTCCCCTCAACCATTTTTGCTCAAATATAAACTTGTCCAAGATAATATAAAAATACATTACCAAATTTCAAGTCGCTATCTCAAATCGTTCTTAAGTTATCGACAGCAGACGGACGGACGGACGGACGGCCGGATGGACGGACGGATGGACGGACGGAAGGACTTTCTTTTATGAGAAAGTAAATTGTCGGTCTTAAAATTTGGCACACAGGTATGTTATTAAAAGTTCCCCCTCGGGATTGTTTTTGGTAAACAATGGGGTGGAGCAAGGGCGGAAAATTCTGAAAATACAATATAAACTAGTTTTTAAGGTTGCTGAAATTATTATTAGATTTACTTTTAGCAACCTTAAATACACTGCCCAGTAAAAGATTTTTTATTATCAGATTTACAAAAGTGAAGTGAAGTGCTAAAAAGCAACCTTAAAAATATACCTATTCTCACGAAAACTACCCCCGCTCCTTAGGTGGTGGAGTCAGAATTTTTTTGTTACCATATTCACTTTCAGCAACCTCAAAAACCCCTCAGGGGGTGAAGTTAGATTTTTTTTAATATCAAATTCTCTTTCAGCAATCTTAAAAACCAATATACCATGGTATATTGGTTTTTAAGATTGCTGAAAGAGAATGTGATATTAAAAAAATTCTAACTAAACCCCCTGAGGGGTGGGGGGTTTTTGAGGTTGCTGAAGGTGAATCTGGTAACAAAAAAATCTGACCACCACCTAAGAGCGGGGGGTAGTTTTCGTGTAAAGTCTATTTTCAGCATGAAACCGCCCTAGTCATAACCGGAAATATCGCTTTTTTTGTGGCTATATGGAGTTATTGCATCAAATTGTAAATAACGTCCACTCCAGGTTGGTTTAGTATACCATATAGTTATTATTTTTATTTATGAGTGACAGGTCTAAAAAATTTATTTGTTTTGTTCTATTTCTACAGGAAATTGAAGTTTTTGGTGATATGAGTTAAATGTTTTTTGTAATGTCAATTTCCGACTCCGGAATAGCTGTTATGCTAATGCTATGTTAATCATCCACGAATCTTTTATAGAAAGGAATTGGGGTATTATTTTCATTAAAAGATTTTATTACAGTCTCTTCCAAATCCTCCAAATCACTAATTGTGCAATGACCGAAGATATTGGTGCTCCCATACTGCAACCGTAGATTTGTTCATAAAAGTCATTCTCAAATTGAAAATATGACGTAAGTGTTAAATGTAGCTTTTAAAAATTCTTCTAATGGCGGAATAGCAGATGGAGCAATAAAGTTAACTAGTCCTACATACCGTAAACGATCTATTACAAAAGCTAAAAAAGAAAAAAAAGTTCGGCTTTTCTACGTCGCACTGTACCACTAAAGAATAAAAAAAGTTCGGATTTACGACGTCGCACTGTACTCACTAAAGAAGAAAAAAGTTTAGGATTATTTAAGTCGCACTGTACCCACTAAAGAAAAAAATGATTCGGATTATCGACGTCGCACTGTACACACTAAAGAAAAAAAGTTCGGATTATCGACGTTGCACTGTACCCACTAAAGGAAAAAAATGGTTCGGATTATCGACGTCGCACTGTACCCACTAAAGAAAAAAATGTTCGGATTATCGACGTAGCACAGTACCAACTAAAAAAAATGTGTACCTATTTCAATACTTTTATTTATTATATAATATAAAAGTAAAATGTCACTGATAGGTCAGCCATCTTGTTTTTTGGTTTGTCGATTTTCATTTGTCACCCCACAACCCCCGGGGTGGAGTTAGACCATTTTTATTATCAGATTTACTTTAAGCAACCTCAAAAACCCCAATATGCAATTTTTCACAAATAAAAAATAATTAATAATAAAGGAGAAAGTAGCTTTATTTTACTAAAGAATAAATTAGTGCCTATTTACAGGCTCGCATAAGAACATAAAACGTAACAATGCGATGCCGTGATTGGCTTGATGTGCCGCCATGTATCTTGTAAGCCAATCACGGCATCGCATTCTTATGTTTTATGTTCTTATGCAAGCTTCTGGATATGCCTTTAGACAAAATGCAAAGTGTTTTAATTTATCATAAAAACCAAATTTTATTGTCTTAACTATAACATACTAGTATGGTTTGAAGAGTGTTGTTTAAATGATGTCATAGTTGGTAAAATAAAAGTCCAAACGAGGTTAAAAAGTTGATTGAGTTGTTTTTTTTTGCGATATTTGAAATTGAGAACCAAAAATGAGGTCTGCAAGGCAAAAATTAGGCTTGTCCTAACTTTGAAATACAGATAGGATCGCTATAGTCTATGATTTCAGGCAACCGGCAAAGGCTGAGATACCTAGTCGGGATGCATGGAAAAATGGACTATACCCTAAACTACTAAAAGGTGAAACCTGGTACACAGATGGATCCAAAATGAAAGAAGGGACCGGAGCAGGAATCCATGGACCGGGCAAAGAAATTAGCTTAAACCTGGGAACCAAGGCAACAGTTTTCCAAGCTGAAATCTATGCGATTTATGTCTGCGCACAAGAAATGACATCGGCGTCCTACACGGGTAGGACAGTAAATATCATTTCGGACAGCCAGGCAGCGATAAAGGCATTAGACTCATATGCCTTTAGCTCAGATCTGGTATACGAATGCCACAACGAGCTATGTAAACTGGCTGAACATAACAAAGTAAATTTGATATGGGTTCCAGGACATCAAGGTATAGATGGTAATGAGAAGGCAGACGACCTTGCGAGAAAGGGAAGTGAAGCTGTACTCACAGGACCAGAACCGTGCTGTGGGGTATCATATTCCACGGCCAGATACGAGGTCAGGAGAATGTTGCGGGATGAACACCAGCAACACTGGATAGATGCTCCTAGAATGAGGCACTCCAAACTCTTCCTAGGAGGACCTACCAAGAAAAGAACCAGATTACTTCTAGGCATGTCCAGGAGTCAACTGAGAACAATAACGGGTATAATAACTGGACACTGCTTACTGAACAAGCACCGACACGTAATGGGACAGATTACGAGCCCCGTGTGCAGGAGATGTGGGGAAGGGGATGAAGAACCCTACCACCTCATATGTGAATGTCCATCGCTAATAGGCCTAAGATAGAAGTACTTTGGGAACGACTCTCTGGAACCAAACGAGATCATGAACACTCCCCTGAAACCATACCTGGACTTTTTAAAAGAAACAGGGATGCTCTGAGGAGGTCTGTGCGGTAAACACAAAGGTCCCTAGGGACCAGGTGTTGAGGGCTATGAACCCCGCATTGAAACAACTAAACTAAACTAAACTAACTTTGAAATAACATTTTTGCATAAATCTTATAAATTACTTACTTTTATTTAACTCGTTTATCGTATCTATATTATCACGAATATATCTGACGATTGTTTAAAATTTTGCAAAATAATCTTGTACATAAGTCCGGCTTCCACAAAAACACTAACCTCTTCTTCGTCGAAAAAATGTGATTCGGAAAGGACAGAAATATGATAGAAAAGGATAGAAATACTATGCGAGCAAACCACCTAGGGGTACATGGTTACTAAGAATAGTGTGACGTCATTGTGTGTTGTAGTTAACTAATAAAATGTGTGTAGTATGCTGTTCTTCATACTAGTATGTTATAGTTTCGATAATAAAATTTGGTTAAAATCTATTTATAGAAAACACGAGGCAAGATCGGGCTTCTTCGTGTTACCGAATGCTATTAAAATCATTTGGAAACCTCGCAATTTACTTAGTTTAAAGACTCAAAATGATACTGAAATGCCATCGAAAGATCATAAAAATGTCATCAACATGCTTTCGAAAAGATACCAAAAAGTCATCAAAATAACATCGATGTTATTTTGATGACTTTTTGATTGGTATCCTTTTGATGGAATTTTGATGACAGCTTGTTCAGGATAGGGACAAAGCTTTTTTTCCTGAGGTAATTTTTGGGGGAGCCAATATTGGTAGAAACCGTCAGGGACAACAAAACTTTTTTTCTTGGAGGTAATTTTTGGGGCGCTAATTTTTTTTGCAGGGGCGCCAAGTTTTAGCTGAAACTGTCAGTCAGGGAAAAACCTTTTTTTCTGGAAGGTAATTTTTGGGGCGCCATTTTTTTTTGTAGGAGTGCCAAGTTTAGTAGAAACCGTCAGGGACAAAGCTTTTTTTTCTTAGGGTGCCACCCTGCGTGCTGACCCCCCCTAGATTTTTTCTGGTTACGGCCCTGGGTATAATTGAAAAATCTGTAGTGGACAATATCAGTAATGGATATATATTAAACTTTTTTGAGAGAAGAAAGGCAGAAAAATATAGAAAAACTAAAAAATTAGTGGTTAAGCGATGGGAACGACCGGTTGTTCGAAAACTTTCATTTCACTGACAGCTTTTTAGATTTTTGTAGCTAAAAATAAAAATAAAAAATATATAAAATAAATATATTTTTTTGTATTTTTTGTTCGTTTTTAGAAAAATGATAAAAATAGTATAAAATATAAAAAAGGCTGAAAAAACTACTTTTCCAAAAAAAAGTAAACAATTTTTTTTTATTAATTTTAATAAAGTAAACTCTTTTAATGACAATTTAATATATATATATATATATATATTTACATCCCACAGTATATAAGTCATCCTCATATGTTGCAGCTATAAGTCATCCACTGGAAGGAGTGAATATATATATATAATTTTACTTATGTATATTACATAATCCTTCATTCTTATCAACAATCCGTAAAAAAAAAGAAAAAAAATATTTTAATTTTTTGTATAAATTGCCGCCTATAATTCCTCCGACAAAACTGCTATACTTAAGTCATCCATTGTATATTGGACTATTTATTTTACAGCTTTACCCCCTCCGGTGAATATACAAACGTATAAACTACAGTGGATAGGTCATCCGATATACTTATATCGGTATATACACAAGTGTATAAACTACAGTGGATTGCTAACCCGGTAAGACTAAGCCTATTAGAACATACTTCAAAGGTCATATTAAAAAGAAACAACCACGAAAGAAACATGAATGTGATGATCACATTTCAAAGAACACAGTTTTATTCAAAATCAAAGATTGACTAAAAATAAAAGTCTTTGTACAAAATAAATCTAAAAAAAACAAACTATTATCTTTTTAAGTACGTATTTATTTTGTTTAGAGAGTACAATTTTTTTGCAATACCCTAAACATTTTTAGTGAAATTACATTTTTAATACTAAAAGGTTCAAAATAATAAATATGTAATATTTTTATGTTTTAGGTATATTGTTGTTAGGTTTATACTAAATAAAATAGTATTTTCATGAATGTAATATTTTTGTATTACTTGTTGAACCTGGTCCTGAAAAGACCTTTTTAGACACAAGGTAGTTATAATTAAAAAAACATGTAGTTTTCAGGACAGACGACAGACGGACAGACGACAGACGGACAGACAGACAGACAGACCAACGGACGGACGGACGGACGGACGGACGGACTTACTTATGTATATTACATAATCCTTCATTCTTATCAACAATCCGTAAAAAAAAAGAAAAAAAATATTTTAATTTTTTGTATAAATTGCCGCCTATAATTCCTCCGACACAACTGCTATACTTAAGTCATCCATTGTATATTGGACTATTTATTTTACAGCTTTACCCCCTCCGGTGAATATACAAACGTATAAACTACAGTGGATAGGTCATCCGATATACTTATATCGGTATATACACAAGTGTATAAACTACAGTGGATTGCTAACCCGGTAAGACAAAGCCTATTAGAACATACTTCAAAGGTCATATTAAAAAGAAACAACCACCAAAGAAACATGAATGTGATGATCACATTTCAAAGAACACAGTTTTATTCAAAATCAAAGATTGACTAAAAATAAACTAAAAAAAAACAAACTATTATCTTTTTAAGTACGTATTTATTTTGTTTAGAGAGTACAATTTTTTTGCAATACCCTAAACATTTTTAGTGAAATTACATTTTTAATACTAAAAGGTTCAAAATAATAAATATGTAATATTTTTATGTTTTAGGTATATTGTTGTTAGGTTTATACTAAATAAAATAGTATTTTCATGAATGTAATATTTTTGTATTACTTGTTGAACCTGGTCCTGAAAAGACCTTTTTAGACACAAGGTAGTTATAATTAAAAAAACATGTAGTTTTCAGGACAGACGACAGACAGACAGACAGACAGACAGACAGACAGACAGACAGACAGACAGACAGACAGACAGACAGACAGACAGACAGACAGACAGACAGACAGACAGACAGACAGACAGACAGACAGACAGACAGACAGACAGACAGACAGACAGACAGACAGACAGACAGACAGACAGACAGACAGACAGACAGACAGACAGACAGACAGACAGACAGACAGACAGACAGACAGACAGACAGACAGACAGACAGACAGACAGACAGACAGACAGACAGACAGACAGACAGACAGACAGACAGACAGACAGACAGACAGACAGACAGACAGACAGACAGACAGACAGACAGACAGACAGACAGACAGACAGACAGACAGACAGACAGACAGACAGACAGACAGACAGACAGACAGACAGACAGACAGACAGACAGACAGACAGACAGACAGACAGACAGACAGACAGACAGACAGACAGACAGACAGACAGACAGACAGACAGACAGACAGACAGACAGACAGACAGACAGACAGACAGACAGACAGACAGACAGACAGACAGACAGACAGACAGACAGACAGACAGACAGACAGACAGACAGACAGACAGACAGACAGACAGACAGACAGACAGACAGACAGACAGACAGACAGACAGACAGACAGACAGACAGACAGACAGACAGACAGACAGACAGACAGACAGACAGACAGACAGACAGACAGACAGACAGACAGACAGACAGACAGACAGACAGACAGACAGACAGACAGACAGACAGACAGACAGACAGACAGACAGACAGACAGACAGACAGACAGACAGACAGACAGACAGACAGACAGACAGACAGACAGACAGACAGACAGACAGACAGACAGACAGACAGACAGACAGACAGACAGACAGACAGACAGACAGACAGACAGACAGACAGACAGACAGACAGACAGACAGACAGACAGACAGACAGACAGACAGACAGACAGACAGACAGACAGACAGACAGACAGACAGACAGACAGACAGACAGACAGACAGACAGACAGACAGACAGACAGACAGACAGACAGACAGACAGACAGACAGACAGACAGACAGACAGACAGACAGACAGACAGACAGACAGACAGACAGACAGACAGACAGACAGACAGACAGACAGACAGACAGACAGACAGACAGACAGACAGACAGACAGACAGACAGACAGACAGACAGACAGACAGACAGACAGACAGACAGACAGACAGACAAAAAAAAAAAAAAAGGAAAGGGGGAGCCCAGCACTGAAGGTACCCCACCTTGGTTTTCCCACCATGGAAAACCAAGGTGGCCACCACCCCTGAATAGCTGTACACAGTCTATCCAGTCCTCTGTAACCCTGTCCTTTTTTGCATGTTGATCTTTATTTATTACAAAAATAACTAAAGTCTAAATAAGTTTAAGTAGTTGGTACATATCATTACGAAGGGCTCAAACCCACTTGACATTAGCAGCATAGCCGCAGGAGGTACCATAACCCTCCTTTTGTTCCTAAAATATACACCATGTAAGAATTGAAGGCACTATACTATTTGGAAGATAATGAGAAGCTTGTGGGGTTTCACTCGTCCAAGCGTCTTCTATCCCGAAATTCTTCAAAGATGAAGCTTTTAAGGAGATCCAGATTACCGAGTTGAATGAGATCCCGAACCAAAGTATTTATTTGTATAGCTCCAAGCTGACTTGTAATGGTAGCTCTTGCTCGTGCAAATATACGGCAAGTAAGTATTCGGTGAACTGGGTTGTCTTCCTCCTCACATTCCGGACAGTCTGCACTTATATCTTTTCCCACTCTGTAAAGATGCTTGCGAAAGTTGCCGTGTCCAGTTAAAACTTGTGCAATTTCCCTATCCGTATTAAAATTTTGCTTCAGTCTATTCTCAATCCTAGGAAAGAACGCGTGTGTTACTCGACCTTGAGTTGCATCATCCCAAGATTGTTGCCAGAGTCTCGTGGTTTCCAAGGAGAGTAATCTAAATGCTTCGATCCTAGGTAATCCGGGATCCAGATTTAGATTTCCATGGGAGGCATTTTGTCTGTTTCTTAGGCACTTTTTTGCTTGTAGCTCACTAAGCGTAATAGACATCGGTGGAATTTTCGCAAGTACACAAGCTGCCTGGTAAGAGGTTGATGCATAGGTGCCAGCAATTATTCTAGCACAAATACCACTTACGCTGTTTATTGCTGTCTTAGCTCTAGCATATGTAGAGTAAGGTTCCCATACTTCAAAGCCGTATCTTAGTACTGGTATAGTAGCCCGTTCATAAATAGTTCTAAGTGAGTCTTCAGGGGGATTGTAAAGATGTTTTATGAGTCCCTTTAGTCGTAAAAAAGTGCTTTTAGCTTTGTCAGCAGCAAATTTTATATGTGATGAGAAGTTGCGTTTAATATCCAAAATAAATCCTAGGTATTTAGCTTCTTCAACTCTTTTAATAATTCTATTGTACAATCTTATTGCTGGTTTACGTACTAATTTAGGTCCAAAAATCATGTAGCATGATTTTTCTTGGGAGAAGCTAAGCTTATTAGTGGAGGCCCATTGTGTTATTATATCTAGATCTGCATTGGCTCTATTCTCAAGACTTGTTCTAGTTGGTGCACTGACTATATATGCAAGGTCATCAGCATAAGCTATAAGTTCACCGTTTCCAAGAACTGCCATTAAAAGCTTTTTTAATCCGGAATTCCATAGTGGAGGGCCCATAACAGACCCTTGGCCACATCCTTTCTCCAGCAGTTTGTTAACAACTACACCCGCGTATTCTAAACTCGAAGAGCGATCCATGAAATAGTTTTTAATGATCCTAAGGATGTGGTTAGGAACCTGGGACTCGGCCAGGGAGTTAATAATGGTAGGCCACCAGATGTTATCAAAAGCTCCATTAATGTCGAGAAGTACCAATAACTTATACTGACCGGGTTGTGCATCTATTGCTGCTAATGTAGCTTGACAGGCACTAACAGTGCTTCTCCCTCTCGTAAAACCATGCTGATTATGACCAAATAAATTATCAGTTTCTTCTAGACGTTGTTTGATGACTTTTTCTAGTATCTTTCCTAAGAAAGATAGTAGAGTTATGGGTCTGCATCCATCTAATCCTTCCTTATTACTTCCAGCTTTGCGAATTACCACGATTTTACCCTTTTTCCACACCTTTGGAAAGTGGCCAACTCTCAAGCATGAACTATAGAGTCTTCCAAAGAATTCGGCCAAAACGGGGCTTAAAACTTTAAGGAGAACCACTGGGATGTTGTCGGGACCTGGGGCTTTTTTATTATTAAAAGAACTAATATGAAAGACGACTTCATCTGCAGAGACTTCTCGAACTTCAGTATCCACTGTAGTGACAAACCTAGCCCGAAGTCTTAATTCTGATTGTTCGTCAGTATCTTCATTCTGATTATCTTCTTTCACAAACTTGTTTATAATAGCATTTGCCGTCTCCTCTCTACCCTCCGTATAACTGCCATCGGCTTTCCTAATCGTAGTTTCCACAGAGCCTAAGTCACACTTTTTGGAAGCAATTTTGTAGGGAAGACTCCAAGGGGAAGTTCTAAGTTCATTAGAAACAAAATGATTCCACGACTTTTGTTTGACGCTTTCAATTTTTAGATAATGTGACTCTTTTGCTTCCTCATATGCGGTTCTTAGAGCATCTCTATCGTCACCTCTTGCTTTTTGGAAAGCTTTCCTTGCTGAGTGTAGTCTCTTTTTACTAGCTTCAGTTTGGTCATTCCACCACATAGGTTTGCTAGTAAAAAGTTTTCGTTTACGAAAACATGTTTCTGCAATCTGTTGGAGTAGTGTAGTAACTTTATCAGCGGCAAGGTCCAAGTCTTCAGAGGTGTTCAGGCTCAAGCTGTTTTCCAGATCGTCTAATCCTCGTACAGCCATGTCTAGAGCTAGGTTGCGGTCTAGGTTTGTCTTGCTTGTAACCCATTTGAAGTTAAGATCAGCGCTACATCCTGTATTTAAAGAGAAAGTTATAAGTCGGTGATCACTTGTAGACATATCGGGGTGCACCATCCAGTTAGAGACCTTCTGCATGGCGAGATCCGTTACAGCAGTAATGTCAATATTGCTACTTCCTTCCATCGTACAAAATGTTGTAGGGTAGCCTGGCTGATTTGCAATATGTAGATCTCTTTCAGCTAGAAATGCAGCAATGTCATCTCCGCGAACATCATTATTTTCTGAGTTCCAAATCCTGTTTCTTGCATTGACATCCATCCCAACAAGAACAAGACGATCGGTTGTTAGAGAAAGTGCCTGACGTAGGTTATGAATGTCTGGAGTAATATCTCTCTGGCAGTTAGGTGGTGGCCAGTAAGTAGACATAACTGTAAATTCACTATTTTCACCCTTTACTCTTACAACGCACTGCTTATTGGAAGTGTGTTGCTTAACTAGAATGCAGTCTAGATTTGGATTGAAAACAATAATTGCGGCTCTAAAGTCTGTGTCCGTACTAGCGTAAACTCTATACTGCGTGCAGTGGGGTATATAGAAACAACCACTACTACCTCTAGTTCTATAAGGTTCCTGCAACAAGAGTATATCAAGGCCTAAATCAATAGCGGTGGTGATCATATTGGAGGTTATAATTTTTGCCTTCTGTAAATTAATTTGACCAATTTTCAAAACCCCTGCTATATTAGATCCGGTGGCCCTAGGATCCATAGTCAGTATTTTCTACTTGCTCCTGCAACCTCCTATTCATCACATTACATTTATGAGACCCTGCGGAATGACTGACGTCATCTCTT
>OY294047.1:22476638-22506960 GCA_958510825.1 Brachypterus glaber | reverse complement strand
TTATTTAGAAAAGCTTGACTCCAGGACATTGCGTTTCCCCCAAAGTAACTATTTAACAAATATTTATTTGCGTTAAAAATATCATTTTCTACATTAAAAACTGGTTTTAGCTGCTGTAAAAAATCCCTAGGGGTATCGACGCCTTACCGTCAAAACCCGGTAACTTTATTTTTTGTAATATTTCAAAAAAATCTCTGGAGTTTACGGACCTTACATTATTTTCGTTTACAGTATTTTTATTTATTTAAATTAACAGTGGAGGCAGAGTTTAAAGAGTGATTATTATTTAAATTATGTAACGATGCTTAAAGCATACTGCACATTTTGTCACTCTGGTGAAGGCGTTTTGATGTCGTAGCCCGGTTTTCTGGTGCCACATTTTGATGTAAAAAAGGTGTTTGTTGCTCCCTTAGCTCATCTTACATCCTCAGGGGCCCCAGCGGCCCCCTTGGATCTGAAGCTGGCCCTCCTATTTTATGAACAGATGGTTGAGGCGTTGTAAGATTCCACCGTTCTGTCCCTGGTGGGACTAGGGGTCCCAAAGGCCAGCTAGGCTGTGGTCCCAAACCGTCAACAATATTCCCTGCAGTATTGTATTTGTTGAATATGTGGTGTTTGGTTTACCTCTGGAGGCTCCGGGTACCTTGCTGGGCCTTGCCCTTGTTGACCACTGAAATTTCCGTCCAATGGTGTATGTTGGAGTGGTATTTTTGCTGTTGTGCTGCCCCACGTTGGGAGTCAAAAGATGTACCAGACCCTCGTGTTAGGGCCGATTTTCGGGGTTGTTGTGGAAATTAAACCAGACACAGACAGATGATGCTCTATTTCAGTAAATCTCAGTAAGAGCAAAATACGTTGTTGAATTCTTGCAAAAACTGTACGCGAGAGAAAATATAATTAAGTAAGTTAATCACGAAAGTAATGTAAGAATTTATTTTACCTGTACCAGGTTTCTGACGATATCAATTTAAAAATAAATCCGCCCGACACACCAACGGCTACAGTTTAGCAGGAAATGATTTAAAGTATGGCGGATTAACGTTTTTTGCACTTTAGAAAAAAAAATCAGTTAAATGTGGCGTGGTACAAAAAGCGCGAAGTTTAAATTTAAAAACAATACGTAAAAAGAAATAAAATAAAGTAAACCTTATTTTATTTCTGGTCCTATTCAAACTTTTATACAGTTTTCTAACATTAGAAAAACGTTATTCTAACGTTAAATTTCTACTAGGGTAACTTCTAAATAAATAAACAGGTCTATTCACGTGCGTAAACAATATTGCTATTTTGGCAATATTGGCAAAAATAGCACGCGATTTTAGCCAGTATTGTCAAATGTAATATGGGTCGAAATCGCATGCAATTTTTGCCAATATTGCCAAAATAGCAATATTGTTTACGCACGTGAATAGGCCTGAAAGCTCTTTTACTGGAAGGTGTATTTTTTATATAATTTTTGGGAGTTAAATTTAAAAATTATGGAAAAAAATCTTGTTAAATATTGTGAAAATGTCAAAAACAAGGAAAAATATTCTAATTCTAAAATATTTAAAATTTTAATTTTAAATAATGTAATATTATTATTAAGTATCCCCACTAGTACCACCTAAGTAGAGGAGTTATTCATTTCACCAATATTGCCAAAATAGAAATATTGTTTAGGCACGTGAATAGACCTGACTTTTTGTATGTATGTAATTAAAAAAAATCATGTGTACATGACTATTTTTTTTTAAATACACACAAGTCCAAACGCATGCAAATACCTATTCATCTATTTATATATTTTTTTAATGTTTTGGGGAGCAAATTTATAATTGTTGAAACATTTATATTATATATATATATATATATATATATATATACAGTGCGGTCCAAAAGTCACCCCCCCCCTCTTAACTTTTGAACCATCAAATTTGGAACTTTTAAATAAGACAACTTTTAGCATATATTTAAAACTTTCAGCTCCTAAAATGTGGGCAGGGGGGCATGGGGGCACATTTTTTAAATGGAAAGGGGGGTCGTGTAATACATCATTTTAAACCTTGTAAAATTCTCCATTTAACTCCATATTTTTAAATAAAAAAAAAATTGGGTTTAAAATGGGGTTGAAAATGGGTATTAATGTCAAATTCCTCTAAAAAAAAACAAATAATTTTTTAAAATGCCTAATTTTATCATACAAAAAATGTTGATTATACTTTTAAACTAATTTTAGTTGACATAAATAAAAATTTATAAAAAAACTTAAAAAATCGAATGTTTTAGCACAAAAAAATGAAAAATCAAAACTTTAAAAAACATTTTTAAAAAAATTAAAAATTATAGTTTAAATAGAGAATTTTATAAGCTTTAAAATGATGTACCACACAATCCCCCTTTCCATTTAAAAAAATGTCTACCCATGCCTTGCTGCCCACATTTTAAGAGCTGAAAATATCAAATATATGCTAAAAGATAGTTTAAGTTGTCTTATTTAAGAGTTATAAATTTGAAGTTGATATCTCAACTCGTTCAAAAGTTAAAAGGGGTGGTGACTTTTGGACCGCACTGTATATATTATAATGAAATATATATGTATTTTTATTATAATGAAATACTTTTCCTTAAATAACAATTATACAACTGTGGCCAATAAAAACACAAAATTTGTAAAACAAATAAAAACCTAATCTGACACACTTTTACCTAATAAATATAATCGAAAACTCACCTAGTCTGCGTCCTGTTTTCAGGATTAGGGCTATTCCCCCTAACAAACTGCTCACATTTATTGAAATTTAGCAATCTTCGGCCGTGTAAATCCGAGGCCATAGATGAAACCGAAAACAATGACAAATCTGTAGTTACAGACTCATGGCTGGGCGACCTCAATATCCGGCAAGCAACAGATAGCACCGGAGTATGCGGGTGCCCGGATTCGACCATTCCCGATTTTTCACTCATTTTTTACAGAAAATCGTGCCTTTTCAAGTAAGTTTATCTTTATTTACCTGCCGGTTTTAAGAAACGGCCTGTCAATTTGTCGTGCCGGTCCGTATCGGACTGACGCCCGCAAGTGTAAATCGATATTTCAGGGAGCAGCGCATAAGGTGAATCTTTCAGCGTTACGGTTTTCACGGAAACTGTTGTTGTTCACACTAGTATTGCTAATTTGCGGTTCAAAGGATAATGGAAATAATATCAATGACCCGGTCCAAAACCACCGCCATCTTAACTTTTGAACGAGTTGAGTTATCGACTTTAAAATTGGAACACTTAAATAAGACAACTCGAACTATCTTTTTGTTTATAATTAATATTTTTAGTGTTATTAAATTGAGCCATTTCTCCTCAATGATTATTTATATCTATAAATAATCTAAAACAGAAAATAAAATGTTCTTATCAGGTGCACCTATTTCTAGATTCGCTGGTAAGGTATTGCGTTTAAAATAATACTTATCTGCTATATCTTCTTTACCTAAAAAATATTGAAATTATAAAAAGTAACTGGGAATTTATTGCTGCTTATACTGAACTATCAAGGGATGAGTTTATTAAAATATTGCGGTTCACACTTAAATCCAGTTATTTCTCATTTAAGGGAAACTATTATTTTCAACTGGATGGGGGGGCTATGGGAAATCCGGCATCACCTGTAATAGCTAATTTTGTTTTAAATCACTTGTTAGAACATGTTCTCAAAACAGTTAAATCAAGTATAGAATTTATTAGAATATATGTAGATGACTCAATTGCGTTGGTAAGGGAGGGTGACATTGACTTTATTTTACGGGAATTTAACCAATTTAACAATAAGTTACAATTTACTATTGAACGGGAAAAGAATGGGTCTATACCGTTCTTAGACACTACTGTTCATAGAAAAGGTAATAAAATCGTTACAAATTGGTATACTAAACCTACTAGTTGTGGGAGATTATTAAATTACAACTCCAATAATCCAGTATCTCAGAAGGTAGCGGTTATAAAAAATCTATTACATCGGAGTAAAAATCTGAGTAATACTGTATTTTATAAAGATAACCTTGTCAAAATCAAAGCCATGCTAAAACTAAATAACTATCCGACTAAATTTGTAAACAGAGTTGTAAACAGTCTTAACAACGTTAGGAAAAAAAATAAGGAGGAAAAAACTATATATCGTAAATTTCCATATATTAAGGGTTTGTCGGAAAATTTAAAAAAATATTTTAAAACTTTTAATATTGAACTGGCATTTTATAATATAAGAACAACAAGTGAGTTATATAGTAGTCTTAAAGACCCGATTATTATAGACAATCAGTCCAACTTAGTGTATGCTATTCCCTGTAAAAATTGTAACGATACCTATTATATTGGGCAAACATGTCAATTTTTCAAAAAGAGAAGGGCGCAGCATAAATATGATTGCTATGAAAGTAATAAAAACAAACAAGAAAAAACCGCGTTAGCAATGCATCAATTTGATAAAAAACATGACTTTGATTTTGACAAAATGGTTATTGTGGACAAAGAAAACCATACATCGAGACGTAAGATTGCAGAAATGATTTTTATAAAACTGACTAAAAACATTAATTTAAGGACTGACGTAGACAGACTTAGTACGGTGTATTCAGGATTATTGGAGGAGTATAAGAAATCTTATAAAATACCAAAAAGTAGATGTTAATTGACATGCTATTCATTAAGGGGTACGTGTAGGAGGGGAGGGGGGTAGTAAACAAAAAAGAATAAAAAGGGGAACAATTGAAGGGGTTAAAAAAGGGGAGAAAAGACAAAAAAAATCATGTAACCTAGCCTTTTGATGGGTAGTTATTTTTTTTTTCTCTCCTTTTTTTTTTTTTTCTCTTTTTGTTTTCTTTTTTAGTTTTTTTTTAGTTGATAGTTTGCGATGTGTTATATGCATTCATTTGTTATATGATAAGTTGGTATTTAGCTTTTGCTATTATATTTTATATAAAGGCGCCTTCAGCATTTGTCTTTGATATAAATATAGTTCACTATAGTCTACCAAGAATACATATAGGTGTTCTTGTGATAAGAAAGAGGAAGAAAAAACATATACAGTTAATTTGAAATATGTCTACGTGTACGTTTCTATAGTTTTGTTTATTGTTCGTAATTGTTTATTTAAATAATATTTATGTTAAATGTAGTGTTTTAAGTATGCTAAGGTAAATGTTTTTCGTATTATCTAGGCATAAGATTAAAAAGTAGACGTTTTTAATTTTTTTAATATTTTTTTTTAAGTTATATATTTTTTATGTTATTATTACATAAGGTCTTTTTCTCTCTTTTAGCTTGATAAAGTCTTGATTAAAGACGAAACGTCGCTAGTGCATAAAAGTTAGTGTTTTTATTTAAAGTCCTAGTCCCGATATTTGTTTATTAATTTAAAAATATTATTAGTTAATACCTTACCAAAGTTTAAAATTTTTGCCTAAATAATAAAATTTTTAATAAAATTCTTGATAAATTGTTAAAATAATTAAAAAAGAACGAAAAAGTGAATAAAAGTTAACTTCTAATGTTTCGGGATCTAATCTGATCCCGTTTTCAAAGAAAATTATTAGTTTTTGAAAGAATTTTTTTGCCATATTTGGCTTTATCAATCAAAATATGACAAATGTCAAAATATGTCATTTCGAGGTAATTGAAACAAAGACACTCGTAACATTACATTACATGTTTGTTTACCTCGTACTATTTTACTTAATTAATAAAAGGTGTAGAGAAATTAATTTGGAAAAGGCGTTTTTGTTGAAAACGTGTAGAGAAGTAAATTTGGAAAAAACTTTTTTATTGAAAAGAGGGCAAAGTTAAGTTACCGCGTAATACTTCATCATTAAGTATTGGTGTCCAAATATTAGATAAAGATGAAGAGCATTCACTAATACAGTTATCTCTGCATAATTTTATGAAAGTTGATTCTTTTAGCTTTCGTATTTCTGTGATAGGCTCTTTAGTTAAATTTTTTGTATTATCAAATAAAAAATAGTGACAATTATTAAATGAGTGAACAACTAATTTTGAAGAAAATATTTTTTTTGCCAGTTAATGTGTTAAACTAAATTAAATTGTTTGATATTTACAAATTTAAAAAATCTATATAAAATGTTTACTATTCCTTAAAACGACTTTTGTTTGATTAACGCAGTCGTCCCTCCGAAGTGACTGATCGATTTCGTGCTTTTTAGCACTCTTCAGAGCCACATATCGGTAGTAAGGACAACTACGAAAATCAAATCCTTTCCATATATCTCTATATGGAGTTTAAAAATCGTTGCAAGGAATAGTAAAAACAGCTAGCGACATCTACTGCTAAAAGCAGACACTGGATAAACCTATCGACAGTCCAAAAAAGGAAGCAGTTATTGGTTTCAAGAACCTATTGCACGCTGTAGATAGGGGGCAGTTTAATCAATGCCACGGTGGACATTGCCGCCAATTGAATCCTAAATGCTAGGAGGGTACCTTTTACAGTGGTATCTGAATTAATAAACTAAATTAAATTGTTTGATATTTACAAATTTAAAAAATCTATATAAAATATTTTACTATTCCTTAAAATGACTTTTGTTTGATTAACGCAGTCGTCCAATAGGTCGATAGGTTTATCCAGTCTCTGCTTTTAGCAGTAGATGTCGCTAGCTGTTTTTACTATTCCTTACAACGATTTTTAAACTCCATATAGAGATATATGGAAAGGATTTGATTTTCGTAGTTGTCCTTAGTAGTAGTAGTAGTAGTAGTAGTAGTAAATTTTTGGGTTGGCCAAAGCGGGACAACTAGGCCATTTCTGGCCCTTTTTGACACCCCAGGCAATCCCAGCCATTTACTAATTTGAGTCCTCCTTGAACCTGCCCGTCCTTTCCATAAAGGTCAGGATATTGGCCCAGGGGAGATCTCTTAGTTCCTCTTGGTTGAGTCTTTGTGTTTCAAAGACTTGCAACCTGATCCTGTCGTATCTGACACACTCGGCTAAGTAATGAGAGGATGTTTCATCCTCTTCGCACTCTGGGCATAGCGGACTCTCTAGAATCCGCATTGTTGCCAGGTGCTTTCTTAGCCTGCAGTGGCCCGTGAGGACCCTTACAAGTTGTCTGAGTGCAGTTCTTCCTTTTTCCAGCAACCAGTCGGTCTTTGATTTGCTTGGGCCAGTCAGGAAGTCCCTAGCTTGCAGGCAACCGTCGACCGCCCTTCATTGCTCCTTTAGCTTGGTATAAGCCCACTCATCGAGAGCGGTCTTTACCTGCTTCCTTGTAACACCCAATATAGGTTCCGGCCCCGTGCATCCCTGATCCCAGTCTTGCAAGTTCATCTGCCTTCTCGTTTGAGTCCTCCTTGAACATGTTGGTAGCCATGGCGAACGGTGAAGGTGTTTTGGCGGACGCGTCCGGCAAAAATAGGGAAAATATAAATAATAAGTGGCCCGATATGTGGAAGAATAATCAGAAAAGGAATAATTTATACTGTGTAATATTAACTATCATAAAAACTGCGTAACTCTCTCAGGAGAAACGGGAAATGACTTTGTTTGTGCGGCGTGTGATGGCGGTCAAAATGACAAAAAAAACGAACTAACCTCAGAAAAGGAAAAGTGTCTAGATGATTCCTTTGTCAGTGCGTGTGGTGATGAACCTGACAATAACGATGGAAAATCATTAAAGATTTACTATCTTAAAAAACTACTAAAGCAAAAGGACTCCGCGATAGTTGATTTAAGAGGTTATGTATCCATTCTTAAAGATCAAATATCCATCTTAAAATCGAATATTGGACCTGTCGCGCCATCCAGTACTCAGAAACCAAACTACAAAAACGAAGCGACAAGTAAGGTGGTTGCGAAAACAAACGAAAAACCCATTGCGCTATCTGTGTTAAACATGTCGAATCCCGCGAGTGCCACCAGTGCTACCAACAGCGAGAATAAGAATAAAAATAAACAAGAGGCGGCTGTCAAAAATGTTGTCGACAAAAAAGTCGTAAATACGGCTATTTTACATGCACAGTCTACAATAAAAATGCAAGAAATCCAAAAGCTGAACTCAAAAACACCAGTTAATCAATCTGCAGAGAGCTGGACAAAAGTTATACGGAAAAAACCTCTTAGGTTTATCGTTGGAGAAAGCTCACAAAATACACTTCTAACAGTACCAAAAAAGGTTCATCTCCATTTCACAAGACTAAACCCAAAGATCCAGCCTGAGGATCTTCAGAAATCCCTGGTAAATAACCTGCCCGAAGCTGAGTGCACAAAGCACACATCAAAACATCCCGACCTGTACTCTTCGATGAAGGTGACAATCAACAAAGAAAACCTAAACAAAACCTGGGTAGGCAGTATTTAGCCAAATGGTGCAATTATTAGCCCTTTTTTAATGAAGAAGGGGCCAAAAATGACGAGAACCTAGTAAATTCGAATTTTAATGCCACTTTGACAAAAGGCCAGCAAATGCCTTCAATTAATATAGTATCTTTCAATATTCGCAGTCTCAAGAACAAAATTCATGAAGCTGAATTATTATTGGAAGAAAGTGATGCCGATATCTTTTGTATAAGCGAAGTACGATGTACAGAAGAAATGCAAAGTATAAGACTGAAAGGTTTCTCACTAGCCAACTATTTTTCCAGGACAAATATGGGAGGCGGAGGAGTCGCCATTTTTCACAAGAGTAGTCTTTTAATGAGGAAAGTAGAATTCAAAACAGGTAAAATTAATCAAACTTTTGAATATTGTGCAGCTGCCTATAAATTAAATTGTAAAGAATATTTAATTATTGCCATGTATCATACTAAAGATACACAGAAAAAAAAGCACAAGGATGGCCTCAGGTCTGATTCTGACAGTGGCGAGTCAGACCAAAGACAATTCTTAAGCTGCTTGGAGAATCTGTTAAATGAAGCACATTCCCACAAAAAAAATTTAATTCTAGCAGGTGATTTTAATTTTAACCTCCTAGAAAATAATAAAATTATTCAAGAATACCGTGACTTACTCTCTACCTTCAATTTAGAACCAAATTTTAATACTCCAACAAGATTTTGTGCAACAAAATCTAGCTTAATAGATAATATTTTTACAGATTTTAGGCCCTTAAAATCACGCACAGTCAGAACAGGCATATCTGATCACTTAGCATGCCAAATCACCATCTTGGATACACAGAAAAAAAAAACTGTTCAAAAGTCTTATCTATACAAAAGATTTTTTAATGATTTTAACAAGGCCAAATTTGGGCATATGCTTTGCAGGGAGGTCTGGGACAGTATTTTTAAAGCCAAGAATACCCATGCAGCCTTTGAGGCCTTTTACCTGCTGTTTTTACATTTCTTTGAACTTTGTTTTCCCTTAGAAAAAAACTAAAGAAAAAAAATCAAAAATAACCTCTGGATGACTTCTGAAATATGGAATCAATCCAAAGAGCTAAAAAACTTAAATTGGCTTAAAAACAAACTTAATACTCCGGAAATTGCTTTAAGATATAAAGAATTAAAAAACTCTCATAGAAAAACTATAGAGAGAAAGAAAAAAAAATACAATGATCAAAGAATAAAAAACAGCAGGAATCCCTCGAAGGCGGCATGGGAGGTTCTTAAAGGTGATAATAATAAAAAATCACAGAACGAGTTTTCTCTGCGAATAAATGGAGATTTATGCTCAAACTTGGTAACATGTACAAATTATTTAAATGAAAATTTTTTAGATTTACCAAAAGTTTTAAAGGATGATGCAGGTCTCATACAAAAATCTCAACGGTCATTGTTTTTACATCCAACCAATGAAGAAGAACCGATCAGTGTGGAAAATCAACAACAAAAGGTAAACAATGATTTTAAACTCGTAACATATAAAAAGAGGCCAAGAAAACCAGAGATATTGGGAAGTAACACTACCTCAAACCTTAAAGGAGTCTCAAAAATGGTATCTGTTTATGTCAGTCGCATAGAAGCCAAAAGTACAGTTGAATCAATCAAATATCATTTAAATGAAAACAACTTCAACAACTTTGATGTAAAAATGGGATATTCCAGGTACCCCGATATTTACAAGTCGTATATAATAACACTACCAGCAAACCAAGAAGAAAATCTTAAACAACCCCAATTATGGCCTGAGGGAGCAAGTATAAGTAATTTTTTATACCGACTTGCAAAAAAGGAAATAGCGAAGGAAACACAAAGTTAAACACATTACTAGAGACAAACTATGATTAATCCATAATACATTACAATATACAATCAATAGGAAACTGTGTAGATGAGATAAATTTTCAACTAAAGAAAAACAAAAATTGCATTTGTTTTTGTGTAACGGAGCATTGGAAATCAAAAGAACAGATACCTATGCACCAAATTAAGGGATATAATTTAATATCATCTTTCTGCAGGAAAGAGGGAGAGCACGGGGGTAGTGCAATATATGTAAAGGACACTATGACAGTAAAAGAAAGAGAAGACATTACAAAACTTTCGCAGCGCGAGTGGTTTGAGTGTTCAGCCGTGGAAATCACTTGTGGAAAGGTGAAAAGTGTTGTTATTTGTGTTTACAATAATAATGAACAAAACACAAAGGATTTTTTAGATAGACTGGAAAATTTATTAAGTAAGTTAAGCCTAAAAAATTGTAATTTATTTATAGCCGGTGATTTTAACATAAACTTAAGGGAAGACACTCAAAAGAAATGTGATTTTTTATCAATATTAAAATCTGTAAACCTAAAACCCACAACATTAGAATATACACGCATAACAGCAACCACAAAAAAATGCATTGATAATATTCATACAAACATTAGTACATATAAATCTTCAATTATAAACTGGAAACTATCTGATCATTTAGGACAGATAGTATATTTTAATGTTAACATTAGTAAGGATAAAATTAGACAAAAGAGATGTTTTAGCATAAGTAACAAAATAAAATTTGTGAATATGTTAAAAGAAATAAATTGGACCGCTGTGTATGAATGTGAGGAGACCGATGTAAATAAACAATTTAATATTTTCATGAACATTTTTAAACCCATCTTTTATGAATGTTTCCCCTTAAAAAATTTTAGACCAAAAAGTTCAAAAATAAGTTACAACTCACCGGAGATAACAAACTGCAAAAAAAGGCTAGATATTTTGTATTTATTTAAAACTGCAGATAGTAAATATACAGAGCAATATAACGATATAAAAAAAGAGTACAATAAACTTCTCATAGACTTTAGAAAAAATATATATTCGAATAAAATAAAAAAATCTAGAGAAAAGAGTAAAACTGTTTGGAGTGTAGTTAAAGATGTAAAGGGGGGAAAGAAAAAAAGTAATTTTCAAGTACCGGGAAACGCAAAAAAAATTTCAAATGATATAAATAATTTTATAATAAAAAATGTACAGCGACTACTAGAAAGTTTAGAACAGGTGGATTTTAGCTGCGACATACAAAATAATGAAAAATCTATGTTTGTTAGTCCGATTACAAGCCTAGAAGTAGTTGATATTGTTAGAAACCTTAAAAATAAAAATAGCAGTGGTTTAAACGAGATTCCGGCTACAATTGTCAAGTATTGTATATCCGAAATTTGTGAGCCTCTGGCGTATATTGTAAATAATTCTTGTACACATGGTGTTTTTCCGGATAGACTAAAAGTGGCTAAAGTCATACCTATCCATAAAAAGGGCAACCCTACAGAAATAGAAAATTATAGGCCAATCAGCTTACTGTCGGCCTTCTCAAAGATTTTTGAAAAGGCAATGGCAACTAGAATGGTGGACTTTTTTATAGAAAACAACCTTTTTAACGACTTTCAGCACGGTTACCTCAGAAACAGATCTATAAACACTGCAGTGCATAGTTTTTCTCATGATATACTTTCGGGTTTTGAACAACTGGAGATAATTATAGGTATTTTTTTAGATTTGTCTAAAGCCTATGAAACAATAGACCATCAACTTCTCATGACAAAACTCGAAAGATATGGAGTGAGGGGACAGGCACTGGAGTGGGTAAAGTCCTACTTAAATAATAGATCGCAACGTGTTGAGGTCGTTAAAGAGGATGAAACGGAAATTTCAGATCCTGTTATAGTACCGGTGGGGATAGCACAGGGTAGTGTTATAGGGCCCTACCTATTCCTAATGTTTATAAACGACGTGGTATCATTGGCGGCATTTGGCACACTGGTAAATTTTGCTGATTACACCAACCTAATTTTAAAAGATGGAAAGTGTGAAGCTGTAATGGAAAAACTGGAAGCTTGCATTAAAGAAGTACTTAAGTGGTTTGTTAAAAATAAATTAATTTTGAATAAAGATAAAACAAAAATTATATTTTTTAAAACCGCAAGGTCAAATTTTGCCACTCCGTGTCAGTTGCCATTCGGTGATGCCATTGTCAAAACTTCTTCCAGGGTCAAATTCTTGGGTTTGGTTCTGGACGAAAATCTTACTTGGAACTTACACCTGGAAGAATTGGGTGGGAAACTAAACAAAACCCTGTATTCCCTCCGTGTACTGAAAAATTACGTTAACGTTGAAACGATGAAAATAGTCTACCATTCTAATTTTCAGTCATTGCTAAATTTGGGTATAATTTTCTGGGGACAGAGTACACTTGTGGATGACATCTTTGTAATCCAGAAACGTACCGTTAGAACACTGCTAAATCTAAAATACAATGAAACGTGTAGAGGACACTTTAGAAGAAACAATATCATGACTCTTGTAGCTGTATATGTTTATGAACTGCTAATTTTTATTTTTAAAAATAACCACCTTTTCTCGCATATGCATGGAAATAGTGTTAGAAATGTAAACTACATACTACCACGGCATAGATTAACCCAGTTTGAAAAGGGATGCTTCTACGCTTGTATAACGGCATACAACAAGATGCCTAATCATATTAAGATGACCAGAAATTTTAAAACCTATAAAAATCTAGTCTTCACATTATTGGTAGAACTAGAGCCATATACCTTAGAAGAATTTTATTCAAGTTAATTGTGTGTTTTTACATGTATAATTTTTAGATGTTTTAAATATTATATTATACTCTTATTAGTGTTTAATACTTTTTACTTATGTATAGATATTAATGTTAATTTTTACTTATATTTAGGTTTAATGTTTAATTTTTATTTTTTGTACACGTACATGTAAATAAGTCTGTTTTTTATATATGGAAATAAAGTTATTATTATTATTATTATTATTATTATTAAGATGAGGTCCTGGAGGCTCTCTACTCGGTCTCCAAGAAGCCATCTTCAGGTGAAGATGATGTTCCATGCAACATTCTGCGAGATGTGAGTTTATTTCTTGTAAGACCCTTACAATACATTTTAAATTTATCCCTAGCTGAAGGTAAATTCCCGAGTATTCTAAAGACAGCTAGAGTCATTCCTATTCATAAGAAGGGAGATACATCTGATGCGGGTAACTACCGTCCTGTTGCAACTTTATCAGTATTTTCAAAACTTTTTGAAAGAATCATGAATAACAGAATAAATTTTTTTTTAAAAAATACAAATTTCTTTAGTGACAGCCAACACGGCTTTATAGACGAAAAATCCACAGATACCGCTTTTCATAGCTCGTACTCCTTTCTTTTGAATGGGCTTGACGAAGGTCTAACAACGCTCGGAGTATATTTTGATCTAAGTAGGGCCTTCGATATGGTTGACCATTCCATTCTCATAAGCAAGCTAGAAAACGCGGGTATTAGGGGCGTGACCCTAGAATGGATTAAGTCCTTTCTGGAAGATCGCAAACAATGGGTAGAAATTAGGGGTAAAAATAAAAATGGGGGTCCCCTGCGGCACCCCACAAGGGTCTGTACTCTCCCCACTTCTGTTTGCTATATTGGCAAACGACTTGAAAAATTTTCTATCAAAATTTTTTAATGATGTTCAACGGAATAATATAAAAATAACACAGTTTGCAGATGATACATCTGTCATCATAACAGGCAAATCTGCTAAGGAAGCAGTGGAACTGGCGAACAGGGTTGTGGAGGGTATAGCCCAGTGGTGCTGCCGCAACGGACTACTCCTTAACCAAAATAAAACTAAACTTGTTCATTACAAATTATCAAAAAAATAAAAAGATTATAGCTTGCTTGTGAGAATGAATGGTCGGTCTGTGGAGCAGAGCACCGAAACTGTGTTCCTAGGAACTCGCATCTCGGAGGCGGTTGCATGGAACGATCATATCAATATGATTGCAAAAAAAATTTGTTCAGCAAATTACGCTATTTTTAATCTAAAAAATACAGTAAGTACAGAGTCCCTCTTAATTTTTTTACAACGCGTTTGTCCAAAGCCGACTTAGTTTTTCAATAATTTTTTGGGGCTGCTCCCCTGATATGGAGAGACTCCTGCTACTGCAGAAAAAAGTCTTAAGAACAATTTGTGATGCTAAGTATGATGATCATTGTATGCCACAATTCAAAAAATGTAAAATAATGACCGTATATGCAGATTACTTGTACAGACTTTGTTTATTTTTAAAGAAAAACATATCATCCTTTGAAAGGAATAACCAAATAAGTCACGGTATGTCTACTCGACATGACCTCGACTTAGCAACTCCAAAGCACAGAACTGTTGCTTTTGAGAAGGGAGTGGGATACATGGCAATGAAGGTATTCAGAACTTTACCAGCAGAAATAAAAGGTATTAATAACTTTAATGTATTTAAAAATAAGCTAAAAACATTATTTCTTAATAAGCCTCATTAAAAGACTACTTTGGTGAAGGTGGTTAAATTTTAACTATTTATTTAAATTAATGTGTTTGAATGTTATTTATTAATTTGACGTATCCATAGAATTTATTCTCATAAGGCCCAATAAAGTATTATGAACCTGCCCGTCCTTTCAATAAAGGTTAGGATTTTGGCCCAGGGGAGATCTCTTGGTTCCTCTTGGTTGAGTCTTTGAGTTTCAAAGACTTGCAACCTGATCCTGTCGTATCTGACACACTCGGCTAAGTAATGAGAGGATGTTTCATCCTCTTCGCACTCTGGGCATAGCGGACTCTCTAGAATCCGCATTGTTGCCAGGTGCTTCCTTAGCCTGCAGTGGCCCGTGAGGACCCCTACAAGTTGTCTGAGTGCAGTTCTTCCTTTTTCCAGCAACCAGTCGGTCTTTGATTTGCTTGGGCCAGCCAGGAAGTCCCTAGCTTGCCGGCAACCGTCGACCGCCCTCCATTGCTCCTTTAGCTTGGTATAAGCCCACTCATCGAGAGCGGTCTTTACCTGCTTCCTTGTAACACCCAATATAGGTTCCGGCCCCGTGCAGGCCATCCCTGATCCGAGTCTTGCAAGTTCATCTGCCTTCTCGTTTCCGGGAATTCCACTATGACCCGGTACCCATACCAGTTGAACGTTTTTGGTCCTTGCTAACTCTTCCAAGGCTTCTGCACACTCCCTGACTAGGAGTGACCTAGTGCTGGGATTGCACAATGCCTTTAGAGCGGCTTGACTGTCCGAGCAGATGTATATATCGTGCCTCCGGTGCTGCCTTATTTCCCTGCAATATGCCACTTCCTGTATGACATAGACCTCAGCTTGGAAGACAGTGGAAAAGCGGCCAAGTGGAAAACTCTTTTGCAAGTCCAGGTCCTCCACAAAGAGTCCTGCCCCAGTGCTTTGGATGCCTTCCATACGCGAGCCGTCTGTATAGCATACCAAAGCGTTTGGCGCAAATTGTATTTCTTTCTTTTCCCATTCTACCTGTGTCGGAATCCTGAGAGAGAAACTTCTATCGAAATTTAATCGGTCCTCTGCTTCAATCACTCTGATACTACTAATTGGGATGTCCCTTTCGGAAATATCAGCGATTTTGCCATGACCGTAGTTCGCCTTCCCGCCCATCCAACTACCAGAGTCCCTAAGTCTGAGAAAGCTAGCCATTGCCTCCTTCTGGATCCAGATGGAGAGTGACGGCAGTCCCAGTAGGACCTCTAGAGCAGCTTGGGGTGTTGTCCTTATTACTCCGGTGATTCCAAGACTAGCTAGTCTTTGGATTTTCCCCAGGTTCTGAGAAATTGTGGTTTTCCTAACACAAGGCCACCAGACCACTGAGCCATACTGGACTCTTGGCCTTATAACCGCTGTGTAGATCCATCTAAGGACCTTGGGTGTAATACCCCAGGTTTTTCCCACTACTCGACGTATTTGCCAAAAGGTCGATGTAGATTTGTCAAGGACTTTATCTACATGAGCTTTCCAGCTAAGCTTGGTATCCAAGGTTACTCCCAAGTACTTTCCCTCCTAAGATAATTCAAGTGTTTTTCCGTACATGCTGGGAGCCCTAAAATCCTCTATGTTCCTTCTTTTGGTGAAGAG
The DNA here is from genome assembly GCA_958510825.1 of Brachypterus glaber. Lineage (NCBI taxonomy): Eukaryota > Metazoa > Arthropoda > Insecta > Coleoptera > Kateretidae > Brachypterus > Brachypterus glaber. The sequence goes on along the minus strand of OY294047.1, from coordinate 22,490,625 downwards.
TATTAGCTCGGTTTTTGCAGGGTTTACCGATAGGCCGTTGTCTCTACACCAATCCTCAATGATTCGACATGCCGTTTGCATTAGTCGGCATATGGTGTCGAGAAACTTTCCCATGATCAAAACCGTTCCGTCATCTGCGAAAGCCTGGGCATAAAATCCTGCAGCTGTTAGCCTCTAGTAGGCCGTCCATCACTAATCACCATAAATGGGGGGAGAGGCAACTGCCCTGAGGGCAGCCCCCCTTCACCCCGATGCAGAGCTGACAGGCAGTGAGGCAGTGACATTCCTCTCCTCAAGCGCCGACCTAACCCAGCTGATCAGTTGGAGTGCCCCTGGATTGTAGCGCAGCACAGATAGTTGACGTTCTAGCTTTGTCAAAAGCCCCTTCAACATCAAAGAATAGAGCTAGTGCCCATTCTATATGATGTAGCGCCTTTTCAGCCTTTCGTACAATGGCGTGGAGGGCCGAGTCAGTCGACCTCCCTCGCCTATTATATGCGTGTTGATTCTTGTGAAGGGGATGTCTTGACAACACCCCCTCTATCAAGTATCTGTCAATAATTCTTTCCAACATTTTAAGAAGGAAGGATGTTAAACTTATTGGTCTGAAGGATTTAGCTATGGTGTAGTCTCTCTTCCCTGCTTTGGGAATGAAGATAACCCTAGCCGTCCTCCATTCTTTGGCAACGTATCCTAGTATGACAGAGGCCCTAAAAATCTTTTTTACCACAGGGGTTAGGACTTTCAGGCCCCTCTGCAGCAACATCGGAAAAATTCCGTCTGGACCAGCGGCCTTAAATGGTTTGAACTTATTCACTGCCCATGCGATAGAGTTGTCCGAGATGACTCTGTCTGCTAAAGTCCAGTCCACGGCTGGGATCTGGTTTGCATCCTGAGCCATCCGTTCATTCTCTTCACCTGGAAAGTGTGTCTCCAGCAACAGTCTCAGCGACTCTTCACTGGATGTGGCCCAAGTACCATCTGCCTTTTTTAGTGAACTTACTGCCTAATACTCTTAGTAGCCTTGCAGAATCTGACAGGGACTCCATGTCCTCGCAGTATTTCCTCCAGCTGAGTTCCCTTTTTACGTCCCTATAGTTATCCCAGGCCGATTCGGTTCCTCCGGAAGAGGCACGGTTGTAGGCCTGCCTGCACCTCCTTTTAAGGAGTTCAAGCTGGTTATTCCACCTTGGGGGACCTTGCGGGTCTTTTCCTCTCTCAGAGGACAAGCTTTCTCGTATGCTGAGACAACCCTGTTATTGAGACGTGCAACTTCTTCATGGAATCTGGTGAGTATGTCACCGTCTGGTTCCCTTTCCTCAGGTCCTAAATGGAAAACATATTTTTCCCAATTTGTGGACCTGGGGTTACGTTTCCTGACCGGTTCAAATTTATCAGACTTTAGCCAAAATCCAACGATTCTGTGGTCGGACGTTGCTATGTCCGACGTCACCCTCCAGTCCGATATCAGTTCTACTATATCATTCGATACCATAGTTATGTCAATCACCTCTTGCGTATGCGATTGACAAACGTTGGTTCCGTCCCTCTGTTCATAATCTCTAGATTGGTGGACATTAGATGCCCTAACAGGGTATCACCCCTGTCGTTTGTATCAAAGCTACCCCACACCGTGTGGTGTGCGTTCGCGTCGCAACCAATTATTACTGGTAGGCGCTGTTCATTTGCGAAGTTGACTAGGTTAGTCAATTCCCAGGTGGGGATCGGACCCTCATACCGCAAATATAGACTACCCACAACCACCTTATGACTAGTGCTCCTTACCTTATGCTCCAGGATCGCCGCAGTGAGGTCCCTGGTGCCCAGCTGAGGGAGTGAACCATGCTGAGCTCCTGAGATGCCATGATGCAGGACCTTATATGCTGTCCTTCCTTGCCGACTAGGATGTTGTAGCCGGCAACCCCTAACCCTATAACCTGGTCTCTGTAAACATATGGTTCCTGGATTAATACGATCGAGCCTTTAACTCCGGCGAGGTTGCGGAGCAGCTCAGCTGTCGCTCCCTTGCTGTGTTGAAGGTTGATCTGGCTCACCCTTATGTCTTCCATGATGGGGTCGTTCACAGAAGACGGACGTGGCAATTTACCTGGTGCTCCCCGTTTTGCTACCCGAGGCGGGCGGCTCGGAACTGTTGGACTGGTTCCAGCTTGCGATTCTCCTTACGGGGATTCGCAAGCATTCCCAGCTCAACGTCTAGTTCCTAGCCGCCAATCCTCGTACAGCATCGTGGGAGACCATAAATACCAGGAACCATTCATTTGGCTTCCCACTGGTCCCGACGTGCTTCCAGTTTGCTACGCCGAGTCCTCTATTTTGGAAAGCCAAAAGCTCCTTAATTTCCTCGATAGGTTCGAGGTGCTCTACCTTGAGTAGGAAGCCAATCCTTTCTGGCCAAGGCGCATCTTTAGACCTTACTGTGCGGAAAGAAACTCCACCCAGCTGCGGAATGGTTCAGCTTCCTACTAGCCAGTCCACCGTTGGCAGGTCGCACGCGGAGATAATGAACCACTCCGGAAAAACTATTACGGAGCCCTCCATTGAGAGAGGTGGCGCAGTTTGCTCCTCTTCGGAACCCTGCCGCGCCAACCTCCTCATCTCCGTGCACAGACTGCCTCGGATGTGCTGGCCTTCCTCCTTAGAGACCCTACCATTTTCCCGGAACTTTAGGTGGCGGTCACGTCGGACTTTTTGGGGAAGGATTCGTTTCGGTTTGCAACTAGCCTTCCCTCCCCAGAGGATTGCCCGGGTTTGTTCCCCTTGCCGGTGGGAGTGGTACTGCTCCACCTCTGCCTTTTGTTCTTCCGAGCTGGAGGAGTTTCCTTCTCCGGTCTCGATCTCTTTTTGTCAGCAGGAGTGAGATCCTGGGAGGCTTCTCCTTCCGGTTTCTCACCCCTAACCGACGTCGGAGCCGTCGGAAGAACAACAGATTCCTTCTTGGTCCTTTTGGCGTTTCTCGCGGTGGGACCACGCCAGCCGGGTTTACTTGTAGTCTCCGTACTTCTTCCAGTTCCAGTGTTGCTCGAGGAGCAACCCGGATTCTGAGCCGAAGCATCGGTTACCCGCCCCACTTGTGGCGTGGTGGGCTTGCCTATTTTGGTCCCCCCTTCGGGTTTCGCGGGTTTAGCCTGACCCTGCCCGATTGTTTCCAACCCGCTGGATCATGCTACTCCCGGATTCCTTCTCAAGAGCAACTTTGGCGGAGGCAGCTTGAGATTCCTTCCTTCGCTGTTCCGCCTCTGCCATCTTGGCCTGACGCCTCCTTTCCTGCTGCCTTACCCTTTTGGCTTTTTGCCTAGCCTTCTCCATTTCTTTCTTCTCTTGTGCTCTCCTTGCCTCCTTCGGGGAGACAGCTTTGAGTTTGGGTGCTTCAGGTCCTTTTGGACTTTCGGCACCTTCCCCCTTACTGACCATCCCCGATGAGGGGTTCGGGGAGAGGAGAAGAACATCTTCATTTGCAACGTCCGTCTGGCTCATGGGAGATGCGGCATCTATATCCATCTCCCCCAGGTTCCTGACGACCGCTACTACCTCTGAGGTGAGTTCCTCCTTTTCCTCGTGACCACCTTCTACTTCTACTTCTACTTTCACAATATTCAATTTATTAGTGTTTTCCATGTTGGCTGAAATAAATTGTGTGTAGTGTGTGCTTGTGAAAGGATGTAGGTGTATGTGTGTGTGTGTGTGTGCGCGAATCAGTATGTGCTGGAATCCCTCTTTCCCTCCTAGTAGGTTCAGGTCCCTTCCTGATTGGTGAAGCCCCCCGACATGTGCAGCAGGTCCTCAACCCAGGCGTTAAATGGAACTACTGCACTAATCAAGATTATAAACCCCCGGAATAGTCCGAAGGCGGCACAGGTGTACCCAACCTGCTTTGTTTCACCGCTACCATTCCCGTGTTCCCGCCTCAGTGGATTCCCGGACTCACTTTTTTGGGGGGAGGGGATCCCGGCACAGTAGTTCGCGTGTATGTGTATGTGTTTGTGATGGGTGTGTTAGTGTATGTGTAAGTGTGCATGACAGAGTGGAATGAGGGTGTGGGTGTAGTGGAGTTAAATGTGTGAGATGGAGAAATGAAGGTGTAGGGCTGCGGACAGCAGCGAGTTCATGGTCCACCTTGAGGTATTTTATTTCCCCGACATCCGTCATTGCGGACTTCCCCTATCCGCCACCTGGGGAGGCGCCTGGCAGGGAAAACTCAAATCCCCCAACAGGTCGTAGTTGTCCTTACTACCGATATGTGGCTCTGAAGAGTGCTAAAAAGCACGAAATCGATGAGTCACTTCGGAGGGACGACTGCGTTAATCAAACAAAAGTCGTTTTAAGGAATAGTAAAATATTTTATATAGATTTTTTAAATTTGCAAATATCAAACAATTTAATTTAGTTTATTAATTCAGATACCACTGCAAAAGGTACCCTCCTAGGGTTTAGGATTCAATTGGCGGCAATGTTCACCGTGGCATTGATTAATCTGCCCCCTATCGACAGCGTGTAATAGGTTCTTGAAACCAATAACTGCTTCCTTTTTTGGACTTTTTTGGATAAGTTTATCCAGTCTCTGCTTTTAGCAGTAGATGTCGCTAGCTGTTTTTACTATTCCTTACAACGATTTTTAAACTCCATATAGAGATATATCCCTGCTGAAAATGACGGGTCTGTGCGGATATAAATATTTGCGGCAAAACCGGATTTGCGCGGACTTAAAACGCATATAAGTCGCCAAACCCGCACAAGTCTCTTTTGATACGTTTCAAGTCCGGTCTTTGCACCCGCGTCACAAGTCTGCCCAAATCCGCCCAGACCTGCAAATCTATGCCGGCCCAAGTTCGCAGAAATACGTTCTTGTCGGGTTATGTCTGCCCAAGTCCGCATAACACCGCAAAAGCTAAATCCGCACAAGTCTGTTTTGATACGTTTTAAGTCCGGTCTTTGCACCTGCGTCACAAGTCCGCACAACTCCGCCCAGACCTGCAAATCTATGCCGGCCCAAGTCCGCAGAAATACGTTCTTGTCGGGTTATGTCTGCCCAAGCCAGCACAAATCCGCCCAGACCTGCAAATCTATACCGGCCCAAGTCTGCATAAATACGTTATTTGCCTGCAAATAGTTATACCGGCCCAAGTCGGCACAACACCGCACAAGCCAAATCCGCACAAGTCTGTTTTAATACGTTTTAAGTCCGCAGTTTGCGCCCGCGTCACAAGTTCGCACAAATCTGCCCAGACCTGCAAATCTATGCCGGCCGAAGTCCGCAGAAATACGTTCTTGTCGGGTTATGTCTGCCCAAGCCCGCACAAATTCGCCCAGACCTGCAAATCTATACCGGCCCAAGTCTGCATAAATACGTTATTTGCCTGCAAATAGTTATACCGGCCCAAGTCGGCACAACACCGCACAAGCCAAATCCGCACAAGTCTGTTTTAATACGTTTTAAGTTCGCAGTTTGCGCCCGCGTCACAAGTCCGCCCAAATCCGCCCAGACCTGCAAATTTATGCAGGCCGAGGTCCGCAGAAATACGTTCTTGTCGGGTTATGTCTGCCCGTCCGCATAACACCGCACAAGTCTGTTTTGATACCTTTTAAGTCCGGTCTTTGCACCCGCGTCACAAGTCCGCACAAATCCGCCCAGACCTGCAAATCTATGCCGGCCCAAGTCCGCAGAAATACGTTCTTGTCAGGTTATGTCTGCCCAAGCCCGCACAAATCCGCCCAGACCTGCAAATCTATACCGGCCCAAGTCTGCATGAATACGTTATTTGCCTGTAAATAGTTATACCGGCCCAAGTCGGCACAACACCGCACAAGCCAAATCCGCACAAGTCTGTTTTAATACGTTTTAAGTCCGCAGTTTGCGCCCACGTCACAATTCCGCCCAAATCCGCCCAGACCTGCAAATCTATGCCGGCCGAAGTCCTCAGAAATACGTTCTTGTCTGGTTATGTCTGCCCAAGCCCGCACAAATCCGTCCAGACCTGCAAAATCGATACCGGCCCAAGTCTGCATAAATACGTTATTTGCCTGCAAATAGTTATACCGGCCCAAGTCGGCACAACACCGCACAAGCCAAATCCGCACAAGTCTGTTTTAATACGTTTTAAGTCCGCAGTTTGCCCCCGCGTCACAAGTACGCCCAAATCCGCCCAGACCTGCAAATCTATGCCGGCCTAAGTCGCAGAAATACGTTCTTGTCGGGTTATGTCTGCCCAAGTCTGCATAACACCGCACAAGCCAAATTCGCACAAGTCTTTTTTAAGTCTGGTAAGGCACTTAATGGCTGTAATGCTTATTACATTTTTCGCACGATCCAAATAAAGATCAATAAGATTTATAAAAGTAAAATTAAAACGTAAAATTTATTGTATTGTAAAAATCAAGTCAGTACCTCAACAACGGGTTACTACGTATAGTAAACAATGTCCTAATTTTGTTTGATATTTTTGTAAAAAAAGCATTTTTTGTAAAAAATGCGTCCAGATGATAATTTTCAGCTTTAAAATGCGAGGAATATAAGATGTTTTGCAATTATACCCGAAAAATACAAAGATCAGTATCAAATAGTTGAAAAAACTTCAAAACATGGTGCAGTAAAAGAAAATATGTGAAAACTTTTAGTTGAATTTGGCCCCTAATTTTAAAATTTACAGTTTTCTCGAATATTGGCTAGTAAAAGTTGTAATCTATCATATAAATGCTCTAAACCATTTAACAGTAAATAAAAACGTCCTTTTAACATAATATGTTTTTATCTTTTAAGAATACGAATGTTTTTACAATATTTTTTCTTCATTGTATATTATACTAATAATATATTATTCACAGCGCCAGCGCTAGAATAATATTATACGGTAGTTTCAAATTTTCAAAAAAAAATAAAAATCGTCCTAGACAAAAAATTATTGGATACAAATTTGTTTCATGAAAAAAAAGGAACTTTTGTTTTTTTTTCAAATGTTTGTCTGTCCGTCCGTCCGTCTGTCCGATGTCACAATTTTTGTAGACACGATAATCAAGAACGAATATCGTATTGAAATTTTCAGGAAAAAACAAATTCTATAAGCGGAAGATCCCTATTGTTTTTGAAAGTAGTCCCCCAAAAAAAAAAAAGTTATGGGGGTTAAACTTAAAAAAAAAATCGAAAACTGCTGGAAGAAAATTCATATTATTTTTTTTAGGAAAAAATACTTTTATTATAAAGATCAATTAAAAAAAAATAAATAAAAAAATTAAAAAAAGTGGGAATAAAAGAAGCCGTTGTAGTAAATGTTACTATAATCTTAGAAGAAGACATGATCGCATTTACGCCAAAAAAATACACCAAAGACAAGTTACAAATGTCCAAAATGTAGTAAATACTTTTGTGTAGCATGCTTCTTTTAAAGTCAAAAGTGTTGTATTAAGTAAAATTAAAATATAACATAGTTATAAGGTTTTTATTTAAACAATAAAATATTAGCACTGTCTCCATCGCCAAATAGACAATTCAAAAAAAACAAGAAACATTAGGTACCCTCTACTCTAAAGACCTTTTCAAATTTTTCTTATTTTGTTTTACAAAAAAATGAAATTTTTTTTTAGATTTTTTTTTTTAAATAAAAACTAATAGTTGTATCCTTCGACCAAACGGTGATTTCATACCAAATTTTAAGTCGATCAGATAAACCGATCGGTAGTTATCGTGAAGGTTTATAGACAGACAGACAGACAGGCATCATACTGACAAAGGGTCTAATCGCAATATGAGACCTTAAAATGGATAACACGGTCGTTTTCTCGATTTTGAATGTTTGCACGATAACAGTACTTTCCCTTCCATTGGCAGGCTAAGGCCCTCTTTTGAATCCTTTAGGTTTTAGAATGCTAAACAAATGCTTTTTTTGCCACTATCTAAGTATTTCGATTTATTATGCAAATAATTAAACTCTTCTGTCTGAGCACCAAATATGGTGCTCAGATCAATTTTGGCAAATTAACTGAGCACCATATACGGTGCTCATGGCGCTTAACGTGTTAAAAAACTATTTTAATTTACAAAATTAATAAATTGCATACTCGTAAGGGGCCTACGCCCTAGGTAGGGCCCTAAGAGACCAAATCGCTAAGCTTTTATAGGATTATGAAACTTAGAAAAATTAAAATTATATGCTTTGCTCAGAAAGAACCTAGGATACTATTATTTTTTTATATTTTGACGTTCTCCTTTTTTGATAAGCTTTAAGTTAATAGAATAAGGGTTAAAACCTTTACGCATAGCTGATATTTGGCTCAATCACGAATTGGTTTGATTAAAAATGATATCAGATGTACAAAAAGGTTCTAACCCTTACTGTATACATACATGTATTGATTTAAAGCTTATTAGAAAAGGAAAATAAGGTCAAAATATAAAAAAATATATACTGGATTTTTCCTTAGCAAAGCATATAATCTAAATATTACCTTAATAATAGTACTATAAATAATAATGTCAATAATAACGGTAACTATACTCGTGTAAATCTGAGAATGAGACTCTGATGTCATGGGTAATTGGCCCTTATTTCTTAACATTTAATAAATTATTTTTGTTTATATACATTTTCTATATGTATAAGATCAGTTTAAATTTTATATAATATATAAATTAGAATAACTACTAAATGATGTCAAATATTTTATTCCTGATAACATAAAATATTTAATAAGTTATAATGAAATATATGTGGAAAATTTCTTAAAGTGCCAATAATTGGGAGTTTTACCCTATTTAATGTTATAATGAAATATATGTGGAAAATTTCTTAAAGTGCCAATAATTGGGGGTTTTACCCTATTTAATAAATTATAATGAAATATATGTGGAAAATTTCTTAAAGTGCCAATAATTGGGGGTTTTACCCTAGCTGACCCAATTTGTTACTGCTCGGATAGATTTTGAGCCGAGTCATCTTCATCCTCCTCTATGTTTTCTATATGGATTATCTAAAAGAAGAAAAGACTAGATGTGCTGCCTGCTTACTACAGGTTGGGTTGGGTTATTTTAATACTATCAATTAAAAACTTCCCTATTAAAAATGACAGATCTGGGCGGGTATAAATGGTGCACAAACTGCACAAATTCCATCCGCTCAAGTCCGGTTTGTGCATCATTTATACCCGCGCAGACGCGTCGTTTTCAACAGGGTTGTTTTGAAATTTCTAATAAAATGTTTTTTTTTTGTTTGTAATTAAAAAAAAAATTAAAAAATCTAAAGTGTTTTCTCTTATAGAATCCCTTGAACTAAACCACAAAACAGTGTGTCAAAGTTGATTATAAATGAAATATTACCTTTTTATCTTTTCTAATTCTGTTCAAAAAGTTCAGAAATTTTTGTAAAAATGTAACAGGAAATTTTATTGAGTTCCAGGCCCAAACAGTTTTTACTTGTTCCTCTTGTTAATAAAAAAATGTTCATAAATGCCTAAAAAACAATTATGTTTCTTAGAGTATAATATATTCTATAACTAGTATGGAATAGACAATATTCCGAGCGAGCGGAAAGTTTGTCCCGCGAGCGCGGAATGACTATTCCATACGTGTTGTAGACTATAATTTTTCTCTGACTGCAAATATGATATGTAATTTTAAGTTGGTAATTTTATCCAGGGATGTGCAAAATTAAACAACTAAAACAGTAAAACAATTACAATTTTTTTTCAACCAAGAAAAAGTCCAAAAAAAATTGAAAAAAATACGTTTTTATTGAGGTTTTCATTTTCTCAAAAAATGGAAAAATTTGAAAAAAATACGTTTTTATTGAGGTTTTCATTTTCTCAAAAAACGGAAAAATTAAAAAAAAGGTTTTTGCCTTCTGTGACTGGGTCAGAAAAGGTAATAAAACTATATAAAAAACAAGTTTTTAAACTTAAAACCCTTCTATTGATTACGTATTATGTATAAAGTAGAAAACAAGATATACCAATTTACAAAAACGATTTTTTTTAAAGAAAGGTTTTGGAATTTGTGATTTCTTTATTTTTGCCAACATTTCCAAAACCCTTCTTTTAAAAAATTCGTTTTTGTAAATTGGTTTATCTTGTTTTCTACTTTTTAGTTATACATAATACGTAATCAATAGAAGGGTTCTAAGTTTAAAAACTTGTTTTTTATATAGTTTTATTTTCAAGTTTTTAGTTATAATTTATTAATGTGTGAAGCAAGCCGGTAGTGAAACAGAGATTTTATGTAAAATTATATTGTCACCGGATATAAGCATATGTACCGAACTTTAGCTGTCTAAGTGGGTAAAAGGAGTTTAATTTAGCCGCATGTGCTATGTTTGGGGGGCGGGGGTTAATTTATAAGAAAAGTTTTTGAAATTGTATATAATTATTATAGTAAAATTTTATTATGATGGGATGAGTACGTAACCCAATTTTTGTTTTAAATTAACTCACGTCGATAAAAAAGGGTTTTTGATATTGTATGAGTGGGGGGGGGGTTGGGGGGTAAATTTTATATTTAATTATTTTGTTAGGGTGGAAAATCATGTGTACCAAATTTCAGCTCTCTAAGTTTATTCTAAGTGGGTATAACAGAGAGGGCCCTTCAGACTTAACTTAGCCGCATGGGGGTGATGGGGGGGGGGGGGTTTGACGGTTGTTTTTTTTATAGTAAAATTGTATTATTATGGGATGAGTACGTAACCCAATTTTAGTTTTAAATTAACTCGTGGATAAAAAAAAGGTTTTTGATATTTTAAGGGTGGGGGGGTTGGGGGGTAAATTTTATATTTAATTATTTTGTTAGGGTAGAAAAGCATGTGTACCAAATTTCAGCTCTCTAAGTTTATTCTAAGTGGGTATAACAGAGAGGGCCCTTCAGACTTAACTTAGCCGCATGGGGGTGATGGGGGGGTGGTTGACGGTTGTTTTTTTTATAGTAAAATTGTATTATTATGGGATGAGTACGTAACCCAATTTTAATTTTAAATTAACTCACGTGGATAAAAAAAGGTTTTTGATATTTTAGGGGTGGGGGGGGGCTGGGCGGTAAATTTTATATTAAATTATTTTGTTAGGGCAGATAAGCATGTATACCAAATTTCAGCTCTCTAAGTCTATTCTAAGTGGGTGAAAAAGCATTTGGCAAATTTGAGGACAAATATACCTATATATATATATATATATATATACATACAGTGCGGTCCAAAAGTCACCCCCCCCCCCCCTCTTAACTTTTGAACGAGTTGAGATATCGATTTCAAATTTAGAACTCTTAAATAAGACAACTTAAACTATCTTTGAGTATATATTTGATACTTTTATCTCTTAAAATGTGGGCAGGGGGATATGGGGGGAATTTTTTTTTAACGGAAAGGGGGGTCGTGTGATACATCATTTTAAAGCCTTTAAAATTCTCTATATAACCATACATTTTTAAATTTTTTAAACATGTTTTTTAAGGTTTTGATTTTTCAGTTTTTTGTGCTAAAAAAATAAATTTTTAAGTTTTTTTTTGGTTATTTTTTATTTATGTCAACTAAAATTAGTTTAAAAGTATAATTTACTTTTTTCATTATGAAATTAGGCATTTTTTAAAAATTGTTTGCATTTTTTAAAGAAATTTTGACAAAAATACCCATTTTCAACCCTATTTTAAACCCAAAAAAAAATGTTTAAAAAAAATAAAAATATACAGTTAAATGGAGAATTTTATAAGCTTTAAAATGATGTATCACACGACCCACCTTTCCATTTAAAAAAATGTCGCCCCATGCCCCCCTGCCCACATTTTAAGAGCTAAAAGTATCAAATATATGCTAAAAGATAGTTTAAGTTGTCTTATTTAAGAGTTCTAAATTTGAAATTGATATCTAAACTCGTTTAAAAGTTAAGAGGGGGGGTTGGCTTTTGGACCGCTCTGTATATACAGCCTGTTCCAGAACTCGCGTACCGAAATTTGAGGGTATATTAAAAACCCTCTGGAAAATATGAAAAAAATTAAAAAAAAAATTCATCTTCAATACTAATTAAAAAGGAAGCTATTCGACTCGTAAAGGATAATCCTCCGGTGTCAAGCATTGTACTCGAGTGTAATGAAAGGGATGCATTTTTTCTAATCTTTTAGAATTCGTTCAACAAGATTTCTAGCCACGATACTAAGGCTTGTTTCAGGTTCTTCTTCAAAAGCCTGAATGACAGCTTCTTCATTATCAACAGTTCTTGCAGTTCGAGGAGCGCCTCCAATCTCTTTTTTGTTTGGAGTTAAATTTCCAGAATTTCTTGCCCTTTGCACCAATCTTAAAATAACATTTCTGCTAGGATGTTCTCTATTGGGAAAACGAATAGAATATTCTACAGATGTAGCTGAAGCACTCCGGCCACACTCGCCATATAAAATTAGCATTTCGCAATACTCTTCTGAAGTAAACATCATGAAAGTTTTGATATTTTTTTATGACATTAATAAATATTTATGTCACATTAATCACCATGTCAACCTACAGAATATGTACCTGCAATAATTAAATTTGCTTCCATAGCTACAAATTCAACCTTTAATGGTAATTTATAATCAGCAACAGTATTGGTCCACTTAAAGCGTTCTTATTTTTGAATTGAACGAAGATGGATTTTTTTTGAAATTTTTTTCATATTTTCCAGAGGGTTTTTAATATACCCTCAAATTTCGGTACGCGAGTTCTGGAACAGGCTGTATATATAAATACAGAGCGGTCCAAAAGTCACCCCCCCTCTTAACTTTTGAAACAAGTTTAGAACTCTTAAATAAGACAACTTAAACTATCTTTAAGCATATTTTGATACTTTTAGCTTTTAAAATGTGGGCAGCGGGGCATGGACATTTTTTTAAATGGAAAGGTGGGTCGTGTGAAACATCATTTTAAAGCTTATAAAATTCTCCATATAACTGTATATTTTTTAATTTTTTTATCATTTTTTTTTTGGGTTTAAAATAGGGTTGAAAATGGGTATTTTTGTCAAAATTTCTCTAAAAAATCCAAACAATTTTTAAAAAATGCCTAATTTCATAATGAAAAAAAGTAAATAATACTTTTCAAATAATTTTAGTTGACATAAATAAAAATTAACAAAAAAAAACATAAAAATTTATTTTTTTAGCACAAAAAACTGAAAAATCAAAACTTTAAAAAACATGTTTAAAAAATTTAAAAATATATGGTTATATAGAGAATTTTAAAGGCTTTAAAATGATGTATCACATGACCCCCTTTCCATTTAAAAAAAATTACCCCCCTGCCCACATTTTAAGAGATAAAAGTATCAAATATATTCTTAAAGATAGTTTAAGTTGTCTTATTTAAGAGTTCTAAATTTGAAATCGATATCTCAACTCGTTCAAAAGTAAGGAGGGGGGGGGTGACTTTTGGGCCGCACTGTATATGGAAGTGAAATGAATAGAAGGGTTTTAAAAACTAGATAAAGATACCACATTTTCTCATATTTATACCTCCCTGGGGCTTAACCCATTGACCTCGGGATTTTTTTCAGTATAAAAGTCCAGTCCCAAGTATTTTTCTTTTCAAAATACAAATTTGGGAATATGAAAAATTTAGGGGAAATTTTCATATCTCAAGAACCAAGATGGCACAAACAAAACTAATAGTGACACAAACGTTCACATAACACCCCTTTTCCGATAAACACAAAATATTCGTTTGTTTGTAATGCGGGATTAGAGGCGGGAACTTCTCACTGCCATAGGTTGCATTTAGAAGTAAAGGAAACTAAAATTATTTTACTTACATTTATGGGAAAGCAAATATTTGAAGGATCATCTGTTTCCGACTCCAAATATTTTATCGGTTTCTTTTTTGGTCTTGAATTTTCGATTAATTCTTTCAAATTTTCCAAAGTATCTGAAAAAATAATACTTAATTATTGTTCAAAATTGTTATTATAAAATACATTGATTTAAAATTTAGACAAGTGACCATCATTAAAATTCTAGAGGGGGCAACGATCAGGG
>OY294047.1:22450799-22476438 GCA_958510825.1 Brachypterus glaber | reverse complement strand
AATCGGATCCCGGGCAACATTTGCTATTTCACGTGGAAGTCATTATGACATCATTTAATGATTTAACGTTAAATGTATACACCTCATGACAGACTCATAACAAACTCATAAAATGATCACAAAATCATGAGATGTGCTCATCATGATGTTCGTATGAGTACAAAACGTGGAAATCATAACATGATGATCTCATGAGGCCTCATGAGTTCATGGATGTTGTCCGGGATTGAAAAAGATATCGTTAGCACGTCTTGAGCTTTGCGCTTCAGTGTTTTTCAGTGACTTGGTTCCGGCAGTCCTGGACATCTTCAGAGACAAAGTTTCGTTTCGTAATATCTTTGCATGGTCTGACTCCATGATTGCGTTATCATGGATAAAATCGCCTCCACATCGATGGAAAACATTTATAGCAAACCGAGTTAGTCACATACAAGAGATAATCCCCCTGGAGTCCTGGATTTTTTTCGTTCTGAATCAAATGCTGCGGATCCAGGTTCAAGAGGTTTATTTCCTAGTGAGTTGTTACAATGTTCCATATGGTGGAAATGACCTGATTTTCTGTATTCTAGTGGAAGAAGCGAAATCTATATCGTTTATCATTGTTGAAAATAGTGTTTTTTTTTTATTTATTGCTTTCTCGATATTCAAAAACCGCAACAAGATCCGCTCTGGTGCAGGATCGCGCTGGCGAGCTGGATGACTTAGCAAGGTAAAAAGAGTTCACCTTGTGTGGGTACCAGGTCACTGCGGTATTTCAGGCAACGAGAGGGCGGATGAATTCGCCAGACTGGGTGCCGGAAAACCCTGCCTGAGTCCCGAACCAATTCTTGGTATCATAAGGAAACAAGTGAAGACTGCCCTCAACGTTTGGGTGGAAAGTCTGCTTGAAGAACACTGGACCGAGCTTAGCGGTTGCAGGCAGGCAAAGGAATTCCTAACCAGTCCAAGCAAAGCTAGGGCGGTCTGGCTAATAGGAAGGGGCCGAGCAACCATAAGCCTCCTTACAGGGTCCTTACGGGCCACTGTGGGCTTATGCGACACCTAAGCCTCATGCGGACGGTAAACGATCCGACCTGCCCCGGGTGTGGGATGGACGAGGAAACGCCCTACCACTTCATAGGGGAGTGTGAGGCTCTGAACAGGCTCAGACAAGACATCTTCGGAGTGGTAACACTAGCGAAGGGAGAGTTGAGTCTCCTAGCCTGGTCAGATGTTATGAACTTCATCAGAAGGTCTGGCAGATTTAGGAAGAGGGAGGATAGGCAGCAGGTTGGGTAGGTTATCTTGGGGCAGACAAAAAGGGCCACCTTTTACTACTACTACTACTAACCCCTGGTCATTTTCTGACTCCCCTTAACTGCTCCCCCCTATCCCGATTTGTTAGATATTCCGTTAAACCGTTTGTCTCGTTGGCAGCTTTTGCAGCGCATGAACCGTGATTTCTGGAAAAGATGGCACTCCGAGTATTTGGTTACACTCAAAAGGCGTACCAAGTGGTCAGGTTCAGGGCTCGACCCTTTAAGCATAGGCCCCATAGCTGTGATCAAAAATGAGCTACAGCCACCCTTGCATTGGTTGCTTGGAAGGGTAGTCAAGCTGTTCAAGGGCAAGGACATACTTTGTCGCGTTGTCAGCGTACACACAGTTCAGGGTGTCCTCAAGCGACCCCTTGTCAAGCTGTGTCCCTTGCCATTGGTGAGCTAGTTATTTACGTGATTAGCTATTTTAGTTTAGTCAGTTAGTTTAGTTAATTATTTTAGTTATTTAGTTTATTGATTTAGTTGTACTTTACAGCACGTTAAGAATCCGTGGGTTCTTGGTGGGCAGTAATGTTGCGGAAATATTATTGTGTCGCTACTTGGTCCGCTTTACTTGGGCTTGTAAGCTAAGTATGCGCGACCTACCATATAAGCTTATGTCAAGGGTCAGTTCTAACTCAGCCATCGTCGAACGCACGAAACATTTTTCGGTGAATAAAACTCGCAACGGGCCGCGTGACAACCGCTGCCTACCTGTGCGTCCTCATTTATAATTACAAAATCAAACTATATGTTTATATGTTTGTTTGTTTTTAACCTCGTACTATTCTACTTAATTAAGCATCCCCTAAGTCCAGGACTTGTGTGGGCTAGTAGTAGAGGGAACCACCGGCTTTAATTGACTTTCGAACCAATATATCTAGGGAGTACGCCTTCGCCAAATTTCAATTATTAATTAACTGAAAAAGGCAATCGGCGCCAGTGAGGTTTGAACTCACGATCATTAGATCAGTGTCAGGCTATATCGATGCCATTGACCACTGAGCTAAATCTCCCAACTACTATTTATTTATTTATGTGTATAATATAAATCTCTACAACATCATGTAAGAAAAGGCTACAAGTCTGGACCTCCATTTGCAGCCATTGGACATTGGATTTAAAAAGTATACTCTCAACAGAAAGCAGAGAACCAACCAAAGGTAAGATTTGTACCTTCCGACACTCTTAATTTAGAATCAACCCTTAATTTAGAATCAACCCTTTATGCAGTCCATTTAATACAATCGAGTCCATTCTATTCCAAAGGGAAACTTCTGGAAGAAACAAACTCTAAGAACTGTTTTTGTCGCTCCTGAAAAATTTGACTTTTCACACTTGGGAGGTATTGCAAGTTCATGGTCGATGATATATGATAAGGGATAATCCATCAATCTTAAGATCCAGATTATGCCAGATGTTGCATGCAGTAACCTAAAAAGTTTTTCACTTTTTAGGTTAATACTTGTAAATGTAATGTAGGTATTTTGTAATTTTGGATCTTGGGCCAGTTAAAATTGATTTCTAAAAAACTAAATATTTAATTTTTATAAGCTTTAGGTAGATTTATTTTATACACTACAATTGCCTGTCCTGTGGATTAGGTGTTGAAGGGGCACTAAGTTGTTGTGATTTTTGTGGTGATTGATTATCAGGAAATTGACTGAAAGTCAAAATCCTGATAACCAATCAACACAAAAATCACAACAACTTAGTGCCCCTTCAACACCTAATCCACAGGACAGGCAAAAAGGTTTGTTAAAAGAACTAAACCTATCCATAGAAGAAGAAGAAGACCAACCAACAAAGAATAAGGCTATTGATAAAAAGTCTGACTCGGTAAAACGTGCAATCACTAGATCTACTGTGCAAAACAGAAAAAAATAGGGCTTCTTGTCTATATCTTTATTGTCTATCTTACTTTTTTAATTGATATTCTTTTTTATTTTTATTTATATAAACTATACAGGGTGTTCCGTGAGGAAAGGGAAATATTTAAAGTATGTGTTCTAGAGGTCAAAATAAGAAAAAAAGTTCCCATAAACATATGTCCCAAAACCAAACTTAAGGAAGCTACGCCCCTTTAAAAGGGGTTCCAAATATTTGATTTTTATTTAATAACTTAGGAACCCTTTTTGCTATAGTAATAAAGTTTTGCATTTGATCTATTATTAATAAGGCCTATCAGCCAATGGTATTTGCATGCAGTTGCTTAAACCAGGAGCCTGCAAAATGAGGGGTCTTATCACTTTTTTGCCCCAAACTTTTTTCTGTTAATTTTTTTTTGTGGGTTTATTATTAGAATAGTATTCTTCAGGTAAAAACACATTAAAAAGGTCCGTTTCCTGCAATACTTTAGCATAACCGTTTTCGAAAAAAATAAAATTGAAGGTAAAAAGTTTCGGGAACCAAAAATTAAACACTAAAATGTTAATAACCAAAATTTCAATAGTGTATAGTTACTGTACACCAAAAACTAAGAAAACAAGTTTTCATACACAAAATTCCAAAAATCAATGCTAAGAGAGTTAGGGTCTCGAAAATTTTAAAGGATCGATTTTTGGACCTACATGTATAAAAACTTTTTTTCTTAGCTTTTGATGTAAAATTAGCATGCATTGGTGAAATTTTAATTTTTAACATTTCAGTGTTTAATTTTTGGTTCTAGGCAGGTGTAATTTTGCCTTTAATTGTATTTTTCTCTAAAACGGTTAATCCTATGGTATTACAACAATAGTACCTTTTTTATGTGTTTTTACCTTGGTAATACTAGTAGTTGGACAAGCGGGCTACTAACCCAATGTGGTAAGCTGAGGAATTCTTCAGCTGAAGACATCAGCGAGTCCTGAAAAAATCCTGAAAAAAAAAATAAAAAAAAAAAAAATTTTCAGGATTTTTTTTTCGTTCTTGACGACAATGACCAGAGGGTGTCGCCACCTAGCGGTAGAAATGAGACCAAGGATTCGGACTGCCTAGCCAGACAAATCGGTTAAAATAAACAACTTGTTATTCAAATAATATTACCAAAGAACCTTGTTATCTGAAAAGGTCAAGATCGTATGCATATATTACAAATTATAATTTATAATTAGGGAGCTGTAGAAAATAATTTTTTAAAAAAGTCTCGGCTGTTGCGGGTTTGAATCGCAGACCTATAGTTTGGTAGACGGATACGTTACGTACTGCGCCACAGAGCTTTCTGCGATACAAAATAATTTAGTTGAAAGCTTGGTATTATAAAATTATTTAATATAAACCAAGGAGCCCTGAAAAGTTTAAAATTATTGAAAGCAATGAGTGTCAAACCTAATCAGACTGTTAAGCTTAGCTTGTTAGCCTAAATTATGAGACCAAATTAGTAATAAATATTAAACATTGACTTTTGTAAACCAAACAAATACAGATACAAATATTCTTTAGAAGTAAAAAGAGCCAATACCACGTTTTCGCTCAATAATTACCAATAGACCAAAATATCAAAGAAAGATTCCGTATTGTTTCCGTAATATCTATAAATTATAAATATATAGTTAATATATGGCGTCTTCACCAAATTCTGTTGAAATAGTAATTAAATAAAAATAATTTTAATTTGTTTCTTAATTTAATAATTATTACATATTAAAAATTATTCTCAAACACATGTTGCAAAAAAGTTCTCAAAAAAGTTTAGTATACACAGAAAAAATGTTTTCTTAAATCAAGAATATTGTGATTCGTATATAACAATATTGTTGTATATTTGTATATACCACGGTACAATCAAATTACATATTTGTTTTAAAAACTATTGCAAAAAAGTATAATCACAAACATAAAAATGTTTGACGCTATTGCTTAAATATATTTTTTAGAATAGTTGTTTTAAGTGTGGTTTGTCAAGCGCTCCTAAATTATACAAAAAGTGTAATTACACACAGAGAAATGTTTCTTAAATTAAAAATATATCACATTTTTTGTTTTATACCTAATTACAGATTTTATCTTGTTTCAAAAGTTGGCAAACAGTATACACACAGAAAAATGTTTCTTAAATCAAAAATATTGTTATATCACATTTGTTTTTTCTGTGTTAAACCTAATTACATATTTTGTCTTGTTTCAAAAGTTAGCAAACAGTATACACACAGAAAAATGTTTCTTAACCCTTACCCTCCCGAGACTAAACTAATGATAATTTTTCGATTTAATTGTATTTTTTGCTATACCTAAAAAGAAGAAAAAAAGAATAAAAAATACATTTTTGTTTAGTTTCTGTTTCCTTTGAGTTTCAGGAGAGCTGTATTATACCGAATTAAATTTGTATATTTGTTTGCATACATAAAAGTCTATAAAAGTCTATAAAAGTATTCTGTGTTATACCTAATTGCACATTTTATCTTGTTTCAAAAGTTAGCACAAAGTATACACACAGAAAAATATTTATTAAATCAAAAAAAATAGTTATATACACCAGTATTCTCAAACAGACTTTTTCTGTGTGCAGCAGTATTTTATTATTAATGTACTGAGAAAAAAATATTTTAATAATAATATAATTGTATTCCTTTGTGTATTAATCTTAATTTATTAATACACCGTACAATTAAATTGCATATTTGTTTAGACTTTTTATATTATAACTAATTGTATATTTTATCTTGTTTCAAAAGTTAGCAAAAAGTATACACACGGAAAAATCTTTCTTAAATTAAAAAATTGTTATATACAACAGTATTCTCAAACAGACTTTTTCTGTGTGCAGCAGTATTTTATTATTAATGTTCTAAGAAAAAAAAAATTAATAATAATATAATTTTATTTCTTTGTGTTTATATCTATCTTAATTTCTTAATACACCGTACAATTAAATTGCATATTTGTTTAGACTTTTTGTGTTATAACTAATTGTATATTTTATCTTGTTTCAAAAGTTAGCAAAAAGCATACACACGGAAAAATATTTATTAAATCAAAAAAATTGTTATATACACCAGTATTCTTAAACAGACTCTTTCTGTGTGCAGCAGTATTTTATTATTAATCTACTTAGAAAAAAATATTTTAATAATTCAATAATTTTATTTCTTTGTGTTTATATTTATCTTAATTTATTAATACACCGTACAATCAAATTGCATATTTGTTTCAAATTTAAAATACTATTGTTGCTATATTATAGCAAAAAAGCGAAAATATTTTACAAACACAGAGAAAATAAAATCTTAAATCAAGAATATGCATTAACGGAGATTTTTATTTTAGTAATTATATACTTATAATTTAATAAATTTTAACACAAAAAGTATCTTTAAAAACATTATTTAAGCTTACCTAAATTACTTGGGAAAATACCATATAATGAAATGCGTAGCATTACTTTGACTTTTGAGCCCAATTATGAAACAATTTTTATTAATTATATTTATTTTTATTCTCTGTGTGTGTTTTTAATTTTATCTCATTAATTATATTTTTGTATAAGTTAATAATTTTATTTCTCTGGGTGTTATTTAAATTTATCTTATTATTTTAAAATAAATTAATTTAAGCTAACTCAATGGTTTGTACCTAAATTATGAAACAATTTTTATTATCAAAATTTAATCGTTTTAATATGCATATATTATAAATTATAATTTATAATTGTCTAGTCAGCACATCGTGATTATAATTAAATTTAATCTTATTATGTATAAATAACTATCAATAAAGGTTAAGTTTATCAATATCTTAGCAAAGCAATTATAAATTATAAGTTATTAATAATTGCAGATTATGTTTCAAAAAGTTGGCAAAAAGTATACACAAAGAAAAATGTTTCTTAATTATTTTATACAAATCACATTTTGTTTTTTTTGTATTATACCTAATTGAAGATTTTATTTTGTTTCAAAAGTTAGCAAAAAGTATAATTACACACAGAAAAATATTTCTTAAATCAAGAATATTGTTATTTCTCATTTGTTTTTCTGTATTATACATAATTGCAAATTTTATTTTGTTTAATTACTGTGAGCAAAAAGTATAATTACACACAGAAAAATATTTCCTAAATTAAGAATATTGTTATACAGTATAAGCTCAATAATATGAACATGCGTATATATGAACTATTAGGGTTTGAGAGCACATAATTTTTTCTATTGACTTCTCTGTAACGTGAACATCATAAACTCTCTTTAACGTGAACAACCAGTTTTAACAAGTTTATACATATTTTTATGTAGTTGTTTCTCTTACTTAATAATCAGTAAATTTTCTAAGAAACCGTTTTTTAGAGGTGACTTTGGTTTGTTGTAAAATATTGTGAATAATGTGACCTTTTCTGTCAAAAATAAGACATAATTTAAAATCTAGAGAAATGGCAAATCCGCAAACATGTTTTTAACCGTTTCCTGATATACGAAAGTGCTGTGTTTGCCATACCTCGCATATTATTAAACTTTTTTTGTTCTCCAGTTGAATTAATCATATTCTTTCTTCATTCTGTAATTACGAAATAGATAAATGGAACCCATTTTCTTCTGACTTAGAGTAACATTTAATAAACCTTTTTTGAAAATGTGCGCACATGTAATTTGTGACATCTAGTGCCAAACCAACTAACAATTTTTACCAGATTTTATTGTCTCCGCTCTGACACATTAAGGCTTTCTAGGTTAAACTATGCAAAAGGGTAGAAATCGAAAATTATTTAGGAACTTCACTTTTACTAATCTAGCTAAAAAGTATGAGTATGGTAAAATTAACAATTTGTTATATAAAAAATAAAAGCGTTAAAATACTTAATATTAATACTTTAAAACCAAGTAAAAAACAAACATTAAGAGCATCAGTGTTTCGAAAAATGGAAAGAAAATTTTACCAGTGTTTTCTTGTATAGCTAGAAAGGAATTTTAATAATTAAAATTTTATATTTTATCATACAATTTTTTAACTAGAATAAAGTTTGGCAAAATAAAAGATTTAATTAACTTAAATTTCTTGTCATACAAAGCTTGAAGTATATTATATTTTCACCTTCATGAAGTCACGTTAATTTGAACAGCCCCCCGGTTTTTTTTTGTGTTCACAGCTTGTACTGTATAATATTCTCAGCCAACTTTTTTCTGTATGAAGCAGTATTTTGTTATTAATTTATTGAGAAAAAAATCAATTTTGATTCTGATAATATTATAATTTAATAATTTTATTTGTGTTTAAAAGTTATTTTATCAATAATATGTAATAAGTTATTATTATAACATAAAATGATTTTAGCTATAATAAGGTCAGGTTTAAATACTTTATCTTTACATGACCATAATTATAATTAGTATACACTGAAAAAATATAAAAACAATATATAATAAAATAAAAAAATATTTATTGTTGTAAAAATACCTTCAATATAAGACATGTATTTTTCTTATTTTCTTTAATGTTGTATGCTGTATTGACAACCAAGCCTTAATTTTAACCAAAACCTATGGTCTTTTGTCTAAAAAGAACTAAAAAGGCAGTGATTTTTGCTTTTTTTTAATTTAGCTGTACGCATTAATCAATAAATTTGTATTACAAGGGTTATTCAAACAACAAGTCCAAACCTGTATTATTTTTTTTTTCATTTATTTCTGCCCCCAAAACTTATTTGTGTGTCTAGTAATTAAGCTTTTAGTTATTGTTTTTTGTACATTTTTTTAATTTTTTTATTAGAAAACTTTAAGAACTTGTTAAGTAAAGATTAAAGAAATTTTCACAAGCTTAGTCTAAAATAAAATAACGTTATATCTTTTTAGAATAATAATCAAACTGTAATAGCAAAAATAATGCAAGTTAAAATATTTAATTTCTTTCAAATACTTAAACACAAGTTAAAATTATTTAAATAAAATATTCCTGAAAAAAATTGTTGTAAAATTTATATTACACATTCAAATAGCGAACAAAGCATTTTTTTGTTTTGTAAAAAAAGTATCAAAGTGTCACGTTTTTACAACAAAAATAATTTAACAGAAAATAAAAGAAAATTAGGTTTTGATCAAGGGGTTTGTAAAAGTCAAAACATATATTTTCGGTAATAATATTTTAAATAACACATGGTTGAAATTAAAATAATCCTTAGAACAGTTTTTGAGGAAGTCGATTTTCAATTGTTTTTATATTTTTTTCAGTGTATGTTATTTTTTTTGGGATATTGATTAAATGATTTAATACTATGCATTAATTCACAATAAATCTTTTCATATCGAAATTGTTTATATAAATTATGCAAATTTTAAATTTTAAAATATAATAATAAGCTTCATTTACAGATTTATATTATGCACCTTAAATACAATCACAAACATATATAAATATATCTCATACTATGAGATAGGCTTATACAAGTCTTGTAGTCCTAATATAATTTACAGTTTTAAAAGTTTCAATTTACATTTACAACGTAATACACCACTCAACAGGTAAGTTGGCATTATTATACCATAAAAGTATTAGGTTGAAAAGAAACGTTTTCTATTAGCTTTTGTTATCGAGTTGCAATTATTTTTATCTAAATTATATACAATAAATAATAAGATTTTTTGATTATTTAGCTACCCTCGTATATTAGTAAAAAATATGCAAGTATCAAGTAAATAAACTAGCTCCTAAATTGAAATACTGTAATTATATTTTTTGGCCTTTTTGATAGTCGTATCTTAAAAATGCCCTCATTTTTATTTATTTTTCTTATCCAAGTTAAACAATATTTAAATTTGGCAATTCATAAAATATATTTAATGTTATCATTTTAAAAAATGTATATGGAGGTGAAATAAATTCTCGTTATATTTTAAAATTATACATTTTAATAGTAAAATAATTTAAAATTAAGCATTTTTTTTAATAACAAATATTTTACTATTATATATTTTTTTTAATAATAATGAAAATGACTTTGTTTCTCAAAAGCTAGTAAAAAATGTTTCTGTATACTTGTTGTTTTGTTGTGTCACGAAACGAGTAATTTATTTTAGGTGAATCACCTTGTATAGTTTATTTTTAATTAATCAGATTGGGAAAGTAGTTTATGTAATAATATTATAATTATTAACACGGTATTTTTATATAAAGAGTGCGTTTTTTATTACTATGTTGTGTTTTTAGAGAAAATAACATTAAAATTAATTAACTTCAGGGCATTTGATATCACTATTTGATTTGTATTTGAAAATTTTTTTTAAATGATATCACCGGCTTAAAAGCACTAAGTCAATTTAGTTGATCAAACTACTTATTTTTTTAATTAACAAATGGAGCATTATTAATTCCAATTTGCATTAGTTCATTTTTCCAAAAATAATTATTACAAAATTTAAATTTAAATTTGTATCTCAGTCATGTTTTATGACTCTTTGCTTGTAAGCATACGATATATGGTTTATAGCTTGTCCTTGAGTTACTAAAGGAGTTCATTAGTTGAGATAGATAAAAAAATTAAAAAAACATGTCAAAAAAAAATTATGTATTCTAATTTAATAAAAATCTATTAAAATCTCTATCTCTATCTAAGGCTGGTTTTCATCGCAGACCAGTGTTTTTAATGGACTGTTTTCAATTTAATAATAAAATTATTTTTAAATACTGCAATAACACGTTTCCTTTTATTTTTACAATTTTTTAGTTTACCCCTTTTAACTTTAATTTTTTTAATGGGATTTTAATAGGCTTTCCTAAGATTTTTTCTTATTTACAATTTTATTTTATTTTTTAAGTTATATTAAAAAAATTTGCACAAAAATGAATTGATTTATACAACTATTTTTAAAATCAAATAATTTATTTTCCCCCTTTTAAACATATCATTTTTCGTTTCTTTTTTTCTAAAATTCTACTTTAAGTTTGAGATGAGAAACATGGGATTAAAATTTTAAGCCTTAATATTAAACAAAAAACAGTGCTTTGTGTTACACTAACCAATTAATTTTAACCATTTTTTTTTAACTTTTTGTGTGTTTTTACGCACTTAGATCTTAATCTTATTTTTTTATATATATTGTATAATTTTCCAAAATCTCCAAAAGGCTTTTTAAATCCTTTGATACAAGGGTCTTTAATCAAAAAATAAGTCTGTCCGTTTGATGTTAGCTGCAGTATTTTGATTAATAGACCTCGCAGGCTAGATTTATAATCATCATCATCCCTTTGACATTATTATTGTTTCTTACATTATAGTTTACAAAGCACTTAGATCTCAACTTTTTATATCAAATTTAAAACTTTATACAAAAAAATGAAAAAAAAATGTTTTTGCTTTTGAAAATTTCAAAAATATGTTTCCTTAACATTATGTCAAACTATAAATATAAGGTGCAGCAAAAGCGTAACTGTTAATAATAATTAATCAATGTTAAAATGTTTTCAATCAGTTCAGATCAGTTAAAAACAATCAGATCAGTTAAAAACCCGTTATATAACGGGTATATACCCGTTTATACCTGTTTCGACCTGTTTATACCCGTTTATATACCCAGTTATACCCGTTCATATACCCGTTTATACCTGTTTCGACCTGTTTATACCCGCTTATATACCCGGTTATACCCGTTTATATACCCGTTTATACCTGTTTCGACCTGTTTATATCCGTTTATATACCCGTTTATACCCGTTTATATACCCGTTTATACCTGTTTCGACTAGTTTATACCTGTTTATATACCCGTTTAAAACCCGTTTATATCCGTTTATATCTGTTAAAAAACATGTCTAGGCCCGAGATGGATAAATCAGAAAAATAACTAAAAAAGTAAATTGCAAAGCGTAGAATTATCAAAGATAAGCTTGATTTAATTAAACTATTCCCCTACAACAAATTTATGTTTTAAAATTAAAGAGTAAAATTTGAGGAATAAATTTATAAATAAAAAAATTACAAAATAAATTAAAAACGTATTTATTGTTATAGATTCCTTCATAAATAATTTGTTGTGACAAAAAAAAATATTCTTCGTTTTCCCTTATTGATCTTATTTTCTATCTTTATCCCTCAAAGAAGGTTGTAAAGCCATTTTCCTACTAGGGTCTTCAGTTCGTTATTATTAGAAACAAGCCCCATTATTTTTGCTTTTTCAGTTCCAATAATATTACAATTTCTTCTCCACGGAAATTTATCAAATTAGAGTTTTGATCGAGTATAGTTAGTGTTATCTTTTTTATTTGTTTTTGATTTGTAACAGGTAGATAAATAAGATTTCTAGGCTCTATATTTATACTATAACCTGGGTCTACTCCTGGTGCAAACTGGTACAAAGTGTGTGAGGTTTTGCTATTATAGTATGAACCTGAAACAATATCACATTCTATACGAATTGTTACCACTTTAACAATATTTATATTTATTTATTAGGTAAATCTGATTCATGTAGTTTATTAGGTTCTGAAACTCTTGCTGAAAAACCAAGTAATTTTCCTATACTATCAGTGTGATTAAAGTTTATTTCATAAATACTCTCAATTTGGGACTTTAGGGTATTGTTATTAGGGGTTAAACTGATTTTATTTTGCAAATCGGTTGAAGAAAGTTGTTTTTGCAGATATTTTTCAATGTGAGCTACTTCGTAAGCCCTCGTTGGTATAGAAATAATATGCTCCTTCTTTTTCTTTGTTTTATTTTCATCAGTATTGTTTTCAACTTCTGTGCCAAGGAATACTGATAATCAGGGTCAAGTTCTATTGGAGGGTAATATTCTTGTGACAAAAGACTTGTATATCCTGACAGGGTGAATGTCAGAGACATGACTATAATTGGAGAGATCTAAAACTATCAAGCTTTTTATAAGCTATTAAATAAGATTCAGATAAGATTAAGATAAAATTCAGATAATATTAAGATAAGGTTAAGATAGGATTAAGAATAATTTGTGGTTATAACCTAAATCCTTAAAACGACACTGATTTTTAGTTAAATAAAAAATGACAAAAAATTACATTTAGTGTTTTAACAGTACAACATTAGAGAATTTTTTTTTAAATGCTGTTTATTATCATCTTCTTATTACTATTACTTTCACCGAGGAAAGACTTTCTTTAGTAAAAAAATTTGACTGGCTGTCTTGAAAATTTGTGACCAAGATAACGCTTTAAGCTACATATATTTTATACCATAGGTCCAAACTATAAAAAAATATAAATAAAATTCAAAAAATCTAAAAAATTTCAACTTTTTTTTTGTGTAGCATTCACAATAAAATTGATATTTTTTTCCAGTATATGCAAAGGAGAAGATTTTAGCTAGTTATTCTGTTCAGTCACTCACTGTTGCTGTTATTAAAAATATTTAAAATGAATAAGGTTGAAATTATTAAAAACTTTACAAAGGAAGTTAAAAAGTTGAATCTTCAATATAGAACAATAGAATTTAAAATAAAAACAGTACCAGCTGACAAAGAACCAGTATTATGGATGAAAGAAGCAGTTAATGAAATTATTAGAAAAGGAACTGAGGAGGTTAGTCCTACTGATCAAATTGGATTCAACTTTTACTCAAAGGACTTTAAACGTAGTGAGGGTTGGCTTCGTTTTCAAGAAGCATCAAAGGTTACTTTTAATGATATTTGGGGTATGATCTCAAAAAGCTCAGGAATAAGCACTGATATATTTTGTTTGGTTGTTACCTCTATTAAGATACCTATTAAAAAGTGAAAAGAGAAAGGATACCCTCCTACCTTAAAATAAATTTTTACTATATTTTTAAACTTTTTTTTGCTATAAGATCTTTATCTGAAAACTTTTTTGTCAGTCAAAACAGCCCCTTAATTTAGAAAGATATGTTAAATATTAATAGTAAAAAATATGTTACAATAATACATTTTTTAGACTATTGATATAACTGATTTGAACGTTTATTTTTTAAGATTAAACTACTTTATACTGAATATACTCTAAAATGTATGTAAAAATAGAGTTTGAAAGCAGCAAACAACTTACGTATATTACATGATTGCATATTACATGATTCTATATAAAGCACTTAGTAATTCAATAAAAAATTACTTTAATTGATTTGTATGTTTATATGTTTATTTTATATACTTAATAATATTTTTATATATTACATTATTTATATATATATATATTTTGTTAAAAAGTAAAATTTTAAAATATAAAAAATTGTACATCTATTTATCCTTTATACCAAAAATTATGAGAGCTGTTGAGAATATACCATTGAATTCGAAGCATTACATTCTGAATTACTTAAAATAATAAAATGTTTTTAAGTAAATACTAGTTTACAAAACCTTTTTTGGAGGCTTCCATATCTTCTAGTTAAGCCTTAAATTGAAATTTTAAATTAGTACTGTTTTCGAGATAACAGCCGTTTAATAAATATACATATAAAAATTTAAAACAACTTTTTTTGTATCTACTTTCTGTATTTTGACAAATACATTCACAATTTTCTATCTTCCCTGTAAACGACACCTTATCTGTTATGGCTGTAAAGTAATACTTTCCACCTTTTGTGAATTTTTTTATAAAAACATTTTTTTTTCTAAAATAAGGAAAAAGATATAAAATAATAAAGTTTAAATGATTGATATTTTCAATAGGCTTAGTTTCCTTGATTTTTCTTGAAAATTTTGAGTTGATCGGATTTTTCTTCTTTGACTTATCATGCGAACAAGAATACATAACATACAGACTGACGGACTTATGTAAAAGTTGTTTAGAAAAACACTTTAGTATAAATGTCTTTAATTTTAGACATTTGGGTTCAAAGAAAACGTATAATAAATAAAAATACCTTTCTGTGTGTACTTTTAGAATGCAATTTGAATTTTTGACTGATAATAAAATACTTTTCACTTATTGTTATGAAATTTTTATAATTTAGCCTAGGCTGAGCTGTTAAATTATTATTTTTGTGTTATATTTTTAAATAAAAAATATAAAAAGTATATTTTTTCATATAACTTTTTTTTCAGTGTAACAAAGGCTAATGAATAAATGCATACATAGTTGTATAAAGTAGTTATTTTTAAAATGGTTGTTGATAAGTTTGGTCGTTCTTCTTTGACATCAGAAAAACCTATAAATATAAGACCTCAGCCTCAAGTATTATCTCTAGAAAATTGGTTAATGTTTTACAACCTAAAAATGCTCTCGATTGTTCTAATAAATCGTATGTCGATAATTCTTATAAAAATGCAATGGATAATATAAAATTTTTAAAAGATTCACTGGGAGAAAGAGAAAATGTGTTTAAAAAAGAATTACAAGATTCCATACAGTTACTACTAAATAGTACTAGCAAAGATATAAATAAAGAGTTAGTTGCCTTACAAAATAAAATTAAGGAGCTACATGATAAAATAAATAGTACAAGTAAAGATATAAATAATAGATTAGAAAAAATTGAACAAAGTAAGACAGAAAGTCATGTTAAAATACCGTTATCTGGAATTGTTGATTTTAATAATTTAAGAAAATAAACCCCTCATAACTGAAGAAAAAAAATTGTTAAGGAGCTGCAAAAACCGATTAGAAATAAATCAAATCTTGTGTGTGTGTAGATTTTAAAATAAAGTTTGAAACGAATAAAAATATTCCACAAAAAGCAATATTTTTTCATTATATTCATAGTAAATGGTATATTACATTTTCCCCAGTAATTTTTTGTATTAAAATGTATTAAATTATAAGTACATAATTACTAAAATAAAAATCTCCGTTAATGCATATTCTTCATTTAAGATTTTATTTTTCTGTGTTTGTAAAATATTTTTGTACTTTTCGCTTTTTTGCTATAATATAGCAACAATAGTATTTTAAATTTGAAACAAATATTCAATTTGATTGTACGGTGTATTAATAAATTAAGATAAATATAAACACAAAGAAATAATAATAATAATAATAATAATAATAATAAACGTATAATGTATAAAAGATTACAAATCTTGTTACAAGAAGTTTGAATATATAAAAAAATACAAGAGAAGAGAAAAAAAATACACTAAATACTAAACCCTAACTATTTAAGTAATTTGATGGATATTCATAGATAATTTAATAAAAAGAAAAAGCAAAAATTTTAATACAAAAAAAAAAGTTAATTAAAAGAAGAAACTATAATACCAATATTTAAAGGTTAAAGACAAAAAGCATTATTCGTTAGTTATAAAGGAACGGAGCTTTAATAAGTTTCCGATAAAACTGTGCAGCATTTTTATTTTAGTTACATTAAGAAAGTTAAGTGCAAAGACTAGACCGTCTAGGTTAATAAGGCTATCAATGTAAGGTGCACGCAACGGTTTGTACATGGGGCATTTAAAGAAAATATGATCTAAAGTCTCAAACTCGTTTAAGTTGCAAATAGTACATACTTCTTTAGGGTTGATTTTGTAAAAGCTGCCATTGAATGAGAAGGAGGTAGAAAAGCTTGTAGCCATACGTAATTGCATTATAATACGAATGATAGAGATATTATCTCGACAGTATAAATAATTTTGAGGTTCCAGATTAATTCTAAACTTTTGATAAATAGTTGAATTTTTGGAAAAAATTAATGAATTTATGTCATCTCTATGTAGAAATTCGCGAAATTTGTTAAGTAAAATTGGTCTATTGTATTTTATTTTTCTTACTGTTAAATTAGTCAAAAAGTTAGATTCATCAATTTTTTCCAGCATACATTGAAACTGTGCCAACCACTTATATTTTGTATTACCATTGTTTAAGTTTTGTAAGCGGTTCAAACAAAGCTTGGGGTATCTATGAGCGGGCATTCTAATAAGCTTTTCAATCCAATTAAGGCACATTTTAAAAATCAAGAAAGAAACTTTAACGGACCCAGTTTCGAGTCGTATCATATAATCCGGGGTGTTGCGGGGGAGTAAAAATAATCTTTTAAAAAAGGCCAACTGAACACGCTCAATTTCATTAAAGAAACGTAACGCCCAAACTGGAGAACTATAAAGCAAAGTAGATAGGACTATAGATTCATAAAGTTTAATTCGGGATTGCCAGCTGTTGATTTTTGAGTTTGACAAAAGGGACATAACGGTACCGATTGATTTTTTTGTTTTATTGCATGCTTCTTTGGTCATTTCAGCGAATAGCCCTGACTGAGAGAATGTAACACCCAGGTAAACGTACTTGTTTACTACTTCAATATTTTCGCCGTCATATTTAAAGTTTAAGTCACGTGAATACCTAAAGCCACCCTTGGTAAAACAGATTATTTTCGTTTTTTTAATGTTAATTTTAAGGCCATTTTCATTTGCATACTGAGAGAGAATTTTGAGTTTACGTGAAATATCAATGGGCGATTCCCCAAAAATGACCAAATCATCAGCGTATAAAAGCATAAGTATGTCCACAAGACCATCCACATTAACACCCAAGGCTCCATTTTCCCTAAAATATTTTTCTATGTCAGAAATAAACAATGCAAAAAGAATGGGGCTTAATGGTTCACCCTGTAGAACTCCCTCAGAAATGTTGTAGGGTTTTGAATAGCCTTCAGCAGTTTTTATTTGTGCAATTGCTTTGTCATACAACATTTTGAGGATCCTGATTATTTTCGAACTTACTCCAAGAGAGTGTAATTTTTTCCATAACAGATGGTGGTTAATACAGTCAAACGCACGTTTGAAATCTACAAAAATCGCATAAAGTTTTCTACCTTTCAACCGTAGACAGATATTAATGAGGGAATTAAGAGTAAATAGATTATCCAAGCAACCCCGGTTTTGTCTAAAGCCTGCCTGACATTCCGGTATAACATTAAATGTATCGGACCACTCTGTAAGCCTTTGTAAAATTATTTGAGAGAATATTTTTTCCATACAGTTTAGTAGAGCTATACCGCGGTAATTAGCAGGATCCTCAACTGGACCTTTTTTGTGAAGCATAAGAAGTGAAATTTCCGATCAAGTATGGGGAATGATTTCTTTGTCAAATATATTGTTATATAAATTCAGTAGGTAGCATAACCAGTTTTCTGGTAGATACTTAAAAAACTCAAATGGAATATTGTCCTTACCTGGACTTTTACCATTTTTGCATTTATTAAGACTGGACTTTAGTTCATTTAAAGTTATACGAGAAGTTAGTAATGACGAACCGGCGTCAGAATATAAAAATTGTGACTCGTTATGCACAGTGTAAATTGAGTCATAAAAGGACTCCCAGTCAAGCAAGGATAAACTAGCAGGTTTATTATTTGAGCGTAAATTTTTAATTAATTTCCAAAATTCTGATTGATTTTTAGTTGCACCAAGCCTGAGAGTTAAGTTAATTGTATGAGCCTCCTTTTTAAGTTTTAAAATACGCCTGTACTGTTTTTTAAGGCTCAGATAAATTACAAGTAAGTCCTGCGAGAAGTTATTTTTTTTACAGTTTTTTAAAGCATTTTTGGCAGCTTTTTTCGCTAGTAAGCACTCATGATCAAACCAGATATGGTTAAAGGAAGTAAGTTTCTTTGTAGAATTTAAATTTAAGCGCAAATCTTTGGCACAGTCAGTGATAGAACTGAGTAAGTTTAAATAAGAAGCGGAGATATCGTTTTCTCTGTAGTTAAATATATTATCGGAGTGTAACATTTTGCTGTAAAATTCGTCGTGTTTACTAGTGTTCCAGCGAAAGATGTTTGTACTATTCGCTACAGCTTTTTTATTATCTGGCAAAATATTTACGGCTGAGTCAAAAGTTAATAGAACAGGAAAGTGATGTGAAGGTGAAAACGAGTTAAGGACTTCACAAAGAAATAAAATTATATTATTATTAAATTTTTTTTTTCTCTTAACATTAATAATAAAATACTGCTGCACACAAAAAAAGTCTGTTTGAGAATACTGTTGTATATAAATTTTTTGATTTAATAAATATTTTTCCGTGTGTATAGTTTTTGCTAACTTTTGAAACAAGATAAAATATACAATTAGTTATAATATGAAAAGTCTAAACAAATATGCAATTTGATTGTACGGTGTATTAATAAATTAAGATAAATATAAACACAAAGAAATAAAATTATTGAATTATTAAAATATTTTTTTTCTAAGTAGATTAATAATAAAATACTGCTGCACACAGAAAAAGTCTGTTTAAGAATACTGGTGTACATAACAATTTTTTTGATTTAATAAATATTTTTCAGTGTGTATACTTTTTGCTAACTTTTGAAACAAGATAAAATATACAATTAGTTATAATATAAAAAGTCTAAACAAATATGCAATTTAATTGTACGGTGTATTAATAAATTAAGATAAATACACAAAGAAATACAATTATATTATTATTAAAATATTTTTTTCTCAGTACATTAATAATAAAATACTGCTGCACACAGAAAGAGTCTGTTTAAGAATACTGGTGTATATAACAATTTTTTTGATTTAATAAATATTTTTCCGTGTGTATAGTTTTTGCTAACTTTTGAAACAAGATAAAATATACAATTAGTTATAACACAAAAAGTCTAAACAAATATGCAATTTGATTGTACGGTGTATTAATAAATTAAGATAAATATAAACACAAAGAAATAAAATTATTGAATTATTAAATTTTTTTTTCTTAGAACATTAATAATAAAATACTGCTGCACACAGAAAGAGTCTGTTTAAGAATACTGGTGTATATAACAATTTTTTTGATTTAATAAATATTTTTCCGTGTGTATACTTTTTGCTAACTTTTGAAACAAGATAAAATATACAATTAGTTATAACACAAAAAGTCTAAACAAATATGCAATTTAATTGTACGGTGTATTAAGAAATTAAGATAAATATAAACACAAAGAAATAAAATTATATTATTATTAATTTTTTTTTTCTTAGAACATTAATAATAAAATACTGTTGCACACAGAAAAAGTCTGTTTGAGAATAATGTTGTATATAACAATTTTTTAATTTAAGAAAGATTTTTCCGTGTGTATACTTTTTGCTAACTTTTGAAACAAGATAAAATATACAATTAGTTATAATATAAAAAGTCTAAACAAATATGCAATTTAATTGTACGGTGTATTAATAAATTAAGATAAATACACAAAGAAATACAATTATATTATTATTAAAATATTTTTTTCTCAGTACATTAATAATAAAATACTGCTGCACACAGAAAAAGTCTGTTTGAGAATATTGGTGTATATAACATTTTTTTTTGATTTAATAAATATTTTTCTGTGTGTATACTTTGTGCTAACTTTTGAAACAAGATAAAATGTGCAATTATGTATAACACAGAATACTTTTATAGACTTTTATGTATGCAAACAAATATACAAATTTAATTCGGTATAATACAGCTCTCCTGAAACTCAAAGGAAACAGAAACTAAAAAAAAAAATTATTTTTTATTCTTTTTTTCTTCTTTTTAGGTATAGCAAAAAACACAATTAAATCGAAAAATTATCATTAGTTTAGTCTCGGGAGGCTAAGGGCTAAGAAACATTTTTCTGTGTGTATACTGTTTGCTAACTTTTGAAACAAGACAAAATATGTAATTAGGTTTAACACAGAAAAAACAAATGTGATATAACAATATTTTTGATTTAAGAAACATTTTTCTGTGTGTATACTGTTTGCCAACTTTTGAAACAAGATAAAATCTGTAATTAGGTATAACACAAAAAATGTGATATATTTTTGATTTAAGAAACATTTCTCTGTGTGTAATTACACTTTTTGTATAATTTAGGCGCGCTTGATAAACCACACTTAAAACAACTATTCTAAAAAATATATTTAAGCAATAGCGTCAAACATTTTTATGTTTGTGATTATACTTTTTGCAATAGTTTTTAAAACAAATATGTAATTTGATTGCACCGTGGTATATACAAATATACAACAATATTGTTATATACGAATCACAATATTCTTGATTTAAGAAAACATTTTTTCTGTGTATACTAAACTTTTTTGAGAACTTTTTTGCAACATGTGTTTGAGAATAATTTTTAATATGTAATAATTATTAAATTATGAAAAAAATTAAAATTATTTTTATTTAATTACTATTTCAACAGAATTTGGTGAAGACGCCATATATTAACTATATATTTATAATTTATAGATATTACGGAAACAATACGGAATCTTTCTTTGATATTTTAGTCTATTGGTAATTATTGAGCGAAAACGTGGTATTGGCTCTTTGTACTTCTAAAGAATATTTGTATCTGTATTTGTTTGGTTTACAAAAGTCAATGTTTAATATTTATTACTAATTTGGTCTCATAATTTAGGCTAACAAGCTAGGCTTAACAGTCTGATTAGGTTTGACACTCATTGCTTTCAATATTTTAAACTTTTCAGGTCTCCTTGGTTTATATTAAATAATTTTATAATACCAAGCTTTCAACTAAATTATTTTGTATCGCAGAGAGCTCTGTGGCGCAGTACGTAACGTATCCGTCTACCAAACTATAGGTCTGCGGTTCAAACCCGCAACAGCCGAGACTTTTTTAAAAAATTATTTTCTACAGCTCCCTAATTATAAATTATAATTTGTAATATATGCATACGATCTTGACCTTTTCAGATAACAAGGTTCTTTGGTAATATTATTTAAATAACAAGTTGTTTATTTTAACCGATTTGTCTGGCTAGGCAGTCCGGATCCTTGGTCTCATTTCTACCGCTAGGTGGCGACACCCTCTGGTCATTGTCGTCAACCGAAGAACGAAAAAAAAAAAATCCTGAAAAAAAATTTTTTTTTTTATTTTTTTTTTCAGGATTTTTTCAGGACTCGCTGATGTCTTCAGCTGAAGAATTTCTCAGCTTACCACATTGGGTTAGTAGCCCGCTTGTCCAACTACTAATACTATTCTAAAAATAAATCTACAAAAAAGTTAAGCAGAAAAAAGTTTGGGGCAAAAAAGTGATAAGACCCTTCGTTACGTACGCCCCTGGTTGAACTAACTACATGCATACACCATTGGCTGATATGCCTTATAAAGCATAGATCACATGCTAAACCTCGGTGCTATAACACAAAGGGTTACTAAGTTATTAATAAAGAATCGAAACTTTGGAACCTCTTTTGAAGGGGCGTAGCTCCCTTACGAGTCGTTTTTGAACTATGTTCATGGAAACTTTTTTGCTTATTTTGACCTCTAAAAAACATCTTTTAAATATTTCCCTTTCCTCACGGAACACCCTGTATTTTACTTGTCTATATTTTATTTTGTATCGTTTTAAGTATTTTTTATTATATTGTATTTTTAGATTTAGTTAGGTAGATAGTTGTATTTTAATTCATATGTATGTTTGTTTTAATTTTAGGATCTGCATTAAGCAAGAAGTGATATTTTTCTAATTTTTTTGTTTTTATTTATATAACTATATTTTTAATTTTAAATTAAGTATGGACAACTTCCTGAGAGATTTTAACTCTAACGCAAATACTATACAAACTAATATACTAGAAAGTGCTTATGAGTGTAATGAGGTTTTCAAAATAAATTCAAGTAACATTAATTTTAAAATTTTACAGGTGAATATAAGAAGTGTCAGAAAAAATTTACCTGAGTTAGAAATCTTTTTGGAGCAATTTACCGATAAATTTAATTGTATTGTCCTAACTGAAATTCGACAAACAAACATATAGTACATCAAGTTAGATGGATACTCAGTATTATATAGTGAAGGCATATTTAATCAGAACGATGGCGTTATAATGTTCCTCAAAAATGATATAGACTACACCTATACAATTGATAAAATAAATGAATACAAAAATAAAATTCTATAATACATACATAAATATAATAGGAATATACAGACTTTATGCTATAAATATTAGGGTGGGTCGATTTTTAACTTTTTTTTTAATTTCGAATTGCCTGTAGTGGGAAAAGTTGTGTATTTATCTGTAGTTAAAATAGGTTTTTTTAATTTTTTAAATTTTAAATGTTTAGACCCCCCGCCGGGCCCCTAAAAAAATAAAAAATAAATAATTATCAAAATATATCGCCTGTATTGGGAAATGATTTGTAAAGATTTCTTATGCATGCAAAAAAAAATATTTTTAATTTATTAATATATTTAGACTCCCCGCCGCCCGGGTGCACCCCTCCAAACTTTGCCAAATTTTCTTTTTGCTAGTATTACAGCAGCACTTTAGACTTGATAATCCAGCTCGGTCTATTGCCTTTGCTAGTAAAGGTAGTGCAATTTTTATTTCTGCAACAGACGTGGAAGTAGAAGGTGCTGGTTTAAAGTTTACATCGCAATCTATATCCTCCTTTGATGTATCTGATTCTGATAAAACATTGTCAGGTCAGAGTTTTTGATTCAGATTGGGCATCATTGTACTTAACCTTCAATTCTTTTCTCTGCTGTCTTTTGTTTAAAACTCTGGTTGTTTTGGCATCCACATTTTGAATAAACATCAACCTTGTAGTTCTTTGGTCCTTCAAAAATTCTTGTTCCAGAATAGGGACATTTCTCAACTTCTGACAAGTACATAAAGAAAAATCTACACATTTACACGTTGATAAATCAAAAAGTTTAGTATTTGCTTCGATTTGGAAACTCCGTAATTTATTTTTTACAAAATCACTTGTTTTTTTTAGAGACTTCTTGAGATCCATAAATTGTTTATGATATTTTTTCAATAATGAAATACACTGTTGATTTGATATCGTTGGTAAACTAGCTTTCCGCCAAATTTCTTGTACTTTTCCCACAACAATGTTTGAAATTTCGGCAACTGTTTTATTTTTACCTAAACTATCTCCACTTAAGTCATTTTGTACCAAAAGAAAATATCGCATTACGTCACCATAACACGGTAATACTGTTTGACATATGTCACGAGGTTCACCAAACACGGGATCGCGAATCGTCTTTCGAGTGGAAACTCGCTTCAAAGCCGCCGCCATAGTAATTATTATAATTATATTATTATTATATTATAATTTTTTAAACGATTAAGCACACCAACAACTTTATATTACGAGAGCCAGCGATAAACCAGAGACTACTGTGGATAAACTAATATTCACTTCAAATTATACGACACGTATAAACAAGTCTGCAATCATGCTCAGAGCTCAATAAACATAGGCTGGGTTTCTTAACATGCTTCAAATTTAAAAATAATTTTTTTGCGTGCCTAAGGAACCATTACAAAACTTTTCCCAATACAGGCAACTTAGATTCATAATTTTGATTTAATTTTTTTTAGGGGCCCGGCGGGGGGGTTAAATATTAAAATAAAAAAAAATAAAAAAAAACCGTTTCATTTAAGAACATTACACAACTTTTCCCACTACAGGTCATGTAAAATTTAAAAATCGACCCACCCTAATAAATATGGAAACATTCTTAATCGACCTGGATCAGTATTTTGACAGAAACTTAAAAAATTCAGGTGATTTAAACATAAATCTTTTGAAACCTGTAGGAACAACGGGCGAATATTTGGACATAATGTCAGAATTTAATTTTAAATGTTTAATAAATGGTATAACTAGGAAAAAAGATAATAAAGAATCATGTATAGACCATATATTTATAAAATCTAAAAATCACATAGAAGAATATACTGTACCTGCTATAATTAGTACCAATATCACAGATCATTAAACTATCGCTACACAAATTGTATTTAATGATAAAATAAAACAAAAAATTAATAACACAAATTTTATTAAACAAATTAATTATAAAGATTTAAATAAAGACTTATTAGAAACGAACTGGGATGAAGTACTTCATGGTGGAATTGAATCTGCAACAGAAAAATTCATTAGTATAATAAAACAAAAAATAGATAAAAACACAATTTACAAAAAAATTAAAAAAGAAAATAGAAAACGGAAACCCTGGATAACCCAGGGCCTTATAAATTCTATTAAGGTTAGGGATAAACTTCTAGCCACTTACAATAGGACGCAAAATATTAACATAAAAATACAATATAATACATACAGAAATAACTTAAATAAATTAATAACTAAAACAAAAAATGATTTTTATAAAAATAAAATTGGTTCCAGCGCAAATAACAAAGATATGTGGCAAACTATAAATAACTTAAAAAATACACAAACAAAAAATTCAGAAATTAAAGAAATACATAAGGGAACAGAAATAATAACTGATAAACAAAAAATGTGTGATGCTTTTAACAACCACTATATAACTTTAAGGGATAAATTAGCTAAAAAGATAAAAAAAGTAAAAAATTATAAAGAAAAACAATTAAAGCTACAAAATTCTATGTTTTTATTACCTACAAACCTAGAGGAAGTAAAATTAACTATAAAAAGATTAAAAAATAAAAAATCAGTGGGGATAGATTGCATTGACACCAATACTATAAAACATATTTCGGAATCAATTGCCTACCCTTTAACTCAA
>OY294047.1:22421038-22450599 GCA_958510825.1 Brachypterus glaber | reverse complement strand
TTTAAGCTTTTTATTGTATTTATTATTATTATGGGGTGCTTCTTTTACACTTGCATTATTAATATACTGATTTAACCTTTCTAAAAATAATGTATAACAATAATTGGGCTCACTACACTCGAGTACGTCCTTCCAGTTTTCTAATTTAATTTCTTTTTCTAGTTTTGTAAAATTTATAATATATTTATCTGGGTTTAGTGGTGTATATATATTATCGTTTGCAAAATTTAAAGCCAAAAAAATCGTGTAATGATCAGTGAGATTTGTTTTTAATTTGTTTTTAATATATATATATATATATATATATATATATATATATATATATATATATATATATATATATATATATATATAATTATTTAGTAAATGTCAAAGTGACAACATCTTAAAATTCATAACTTTTTATATTTTTATCTTTTTACACCTTAAACCAATTTTATTTATACAATTCTTAATTTTAAATCTACCCTGAAACCTTCCTTGACCCATACAAATAAAGCCATCAAGAAATTTTCCAAAAAAATGAAAAAGTAATGGATTCCTCATCGGACGATGAATATCCGAATAGTGGACTAGCGAGAGAAAAAATTAATCAATGGAAAGAAAGGAATACATCGATAAATAATGGCGCTTCTTCATCTACCTGTTTTCAAAATCAAAAAGTGGAGGACTACAAATGTGACTTGTGTGAAAAACGGTTTTCGACAATTCATGGTATGCGCTGCCATAAAGGGAGAATACACCGGCCTAAATGTTCTATTTCTTCGGTTCCTCAAAATTCCCAAACAAATAATTCTCCGTCCTATTCAGAAAAAATTGATTTTATTGAAATAATTCAGAATAGAAAAAGCAGAGGCCGCATTTTATTAAGGATTCCTAAAGGTTCCCGTGCACTGGCCGCGGAAAAATATATGGAATGCATTAAAGAAATTTTATAACTGTTTTAACACCATTTTTGACACAAAAACTTTTCCATTTTTAGTAAAACAGGAGTTTTCCATAATATTTCTCACTTCTTTAAATAAATTTAAAGATGTTTTTGTTAACACTTCCGTTATTAAATATTTAGACCCTTTTAGTTCTTTTTCAAAAAGAAAACATTGTCCCGTATCCAGCGTTGGCTAAACATAACTAGTGTTGGCCTCGGATTTTTGTTGTTAATATCCGTCTTAAGTTTATCCAGTTCGGAAGTTATTTTATTTTCAAATTCGGAAAATTCAGCTTCAAAATTATTAAATTCATTTTGTATTCCTGTGGTTGAAGGCCTACCTTTTCTAAATGCTTCCATTTCTTTCGTGAAAGTGTTAGCCATTTTATCAAACCGACCCTCTAATTCCTTCATAGTGACCATGTTTATCAGTTTTTTTCACTAGGATAACACAAACTTCAATATTCGGGCACACAGGAAACTTAAATATAGCTATTTTAAATAATTTAGCTAGTTTTAACTACTTAAATTGAGAATTTATGGAGCGAAATTAAAAGTGCTACGCATCAAACAGCGACATCTATATGTATGTATGTAATCGTTGAATAAATTTTTTATAAAGGCTGGGGTAGGGTTTTTTGGGGACGAACCTGATAATAATTTTTTCTAATTTCACCCCTTGAGGAGCAGGGGGTAGTTTTCGTGAAAATTGGTATATTGGGGTTTTTGAGGTTTCTGAAAGTGAATTCGATAACAAAAAAATCTTATCCACCCCTTAAGGGGCGGGGGGTAATTTTCTTGAAAATTAATATATTGGGGATTTGAGGTCGCTAGAACTGATTCTTAAAATATTTTTTTTTCAAATCCACCCCCTCAGTTAGTTTTTGTAAAAATTGGTATATTGGTGTTTTTTAAGGTTGCTGAAAGTAAATCTGATAATAAAAATCAATTTCACGCGCGGAGGTGAAAATGGGAAAGCTCTTTTACTGGGCAGCGTATTTATTTTAATATTAGTTTTATATTTTTTGAAGCTTATTAAGTAAAAGCAAGGTAAATTATGTATATTTTAGTGGAAAAAGTGACCTAAAAATTATGTGTTGCATACCAATTTAAAGCTAATATCCTAAACAAACTGATTTTTAACAAATAATAGTAAAAACTTGGATAACATAAGTGTAACCGTAACGTTTATGGTGTTTCTTTACATTTTTAACTTATTCGTGATAACAATTATCTTTTAAATTATGTGCAGAGAACATTTTTCGTACTTTAATATTTTAACTTCTTATTATATTGTTTTTTTTTTTACTGGACTTTTCTCTTAATTAAATATTTGTAAAAAATGTCGGTTACACCAGGCCAAAAGGATATGTTTTGTGCTGTCAAAAAAAATTCACGCACTACACCTGTATAAACTGTAACAATGCTTTTCACAAGTGTTTTATACCAAAAGTAAGAAACTGTTGCTGTTTGTAAAGGGAAATCAAATTATGTGTTGTGAACCAGAACCCCTCAAATTCGAAACAAGTTCTATTCTGGAACAAAACTTACTTGAACAGACAATTAATGATTTCGCAGAAGATAGTGCATTAAAATCAAAACATATAAAAAAATTGGAAGCCAATTACGAATTATACTCCAAGAAGCTTCTTCTAGAGAAGATGAACTTTTATTGCAAATGGAACAACAAAATAAGCAGATTATTAATTTGGACAAAGTGTTAGAAAAAAGTAGCAAAATCTGTCGTTTCTACTAAATCAGACGTCGAAATTTCAAATGAGATTTCAAAAAATATTATTTGTGTAAAATGTCCAGTCCTTAAGGCAGAATTAAGTAGTAATATTTCGGAGATAACAAGGTTATGCGAGCTTAACCCAAATCTCACAGACAAAATCGACGAGCTTGCCAAGGAGCAGGAAGAAGCAACAACGGTTTTAAATATGTTATCAAATATTGTTGAAGATTCCTTACCAAAAAAGAAAGTTAAAATATTGAGTAACGTGACTATTGTTGACAGTTCAACATGTAACCCTCAACCTGACTATTCCAGTTCTTCAGCATCAAGTGAAAACACTATCCTAATATTAGGTGATGCCCACGATATAAACAATAAAATTATGAACAATTTTTACCACAGTTCTATTAGTTTACGATCAATAATAAAGCCGGGAGCGATGTTATGATTCTGTCGAACATTTTTAACATACGTTTTAATGCAAAAATTGAAAATCATAAAACGCCCTCTAAACTCTTTTTACCCAAGACTATTTTTTTTACAAAATTCAGACAATAACCTCAACGGGCAGGTAATAACTCCAAAAATATTAGTTTTTCATGCTAATGTGTAGGGTATTATTAATAATTTAGTATTGTTAGAATCTTTTTTGTTGCAAAATAATATTAATATCTTATGTATTACAAATCACTGGGTACATGATAGTAATGTTCTTAACTTAAATATACCCAATTTTCAACTTATTTCGAATTTTTCAAGAATCAATCATATACGAGGTGGATCTTTAATTTTAGTCAAGGATTGTGCAGTACACACAGATACGACGGTTAATGTTTTGTTTAAAAAGGGCCTTTCTATAGAGATTTGTGGACTTTTATTTAAAAGCTGATACGTTTTTTATAATAACAGTTTATAGGCCACCAGATGGTGATATCGATTTGTTTTTTACTCAATTGTCTCTGGCTTTAAATTATGCTGTCTTAAAATCAAAAAATAT
Source organism: Brachypterus glaber (assembly GCA_958510825.1). NCBI lineage: Eukaryota > Metazoa > Arthropoda > Insecta > Coleoptera > Kateretidae > Brachypterus > Brachypterus glaber. The sequence goes on along the minus strand of OY294047.1, from coordinate 22,446,939 downwards.
TATATAATGTGAAGATCTTAATATAGATTAGACTAGTATAGTTAAACTCACAGGTTTAACAATTGTGTTTTTAAAAACTTTATTTTAAAATTACAGTGAAACTTGGAAAGTGAATTAAAATAGGTCTGAATTATACAAAGCTCTATTAGTAATTTAAATTAAAACAATACAAAATTATATAAATGAAAGATGCTGAGGAAGCATTAGATAAAGTTAGACGGTGTAAGCTGTTCGGGGTACATAACTCCTCCACCCTTAGATGAGAATCCTGGGAGTAACAACAGGATTTTTCTTTTCAACAACTGCCTCTTCTTCTTCTTTTGATAGGCTGGTTTTAATTTGGAATTTTCCAAAGTTTTTTCTTAAATACCATTTTTTGCGAAAAGCGACGATTCCAAAAGCGAAAATAAGCAAAGCAACTAAAGTATATAAAATAATTGTCCATACACTAATGTTATCAAAATGTACCGGGGGTATAGAGTCAGTAAAAGTTTTTTGTAAACCTAAAGCACTATTAATATTTTTTAGCTCTTCTTTCGGGTATGACGATATTTTTATATTCAGTATCGGTACTTTGATAACTTTGGATATTAATATTGTCTATTAAAACTTCACAGTTAATATCAAGTTCGAAAATAAAGGTTCCTTCTAGAGGATAATTGTCCTTATTTGAACCACATTTTTCGATAGCAGTTAGTCTTTTGGAGGAAACTATTATCCACTTATTATTTTCGATTTTCTGCACTTTTAAATTTTGAAGATAAGCTGGTACCTGGTAACAGATTGAGATGTTCTTGTAGAATTTTAGAAGTTAGACCTCGCAGGGAGCATTATCCTGGATTCTGGTGGGGTTGATTTAGTCACAGATATATTCTTCTGAAGATATTTCTTTGCATTTTTGGTTGAAGGCCATATAGTTGTGTTCATTTAATGTAAGATATTGGGAAGAGGGTAAAATGGTTTGGAATTAATTATTTTTAAAGGTAGGTAAGGGGTACAAGTGGTAATAGTAATAGTTTTCATTTTCTACTATAGGAATTTCTATCAGAAATATTATTTGATTATTTTTATTATAACTTTTGATATTAATAATCTTTTCAAAAAGAAGGGTATTTTCTATTTTTGGTTCAAATGGCAATTTATTATTGGTTAAATACTTATTTATTGATTCTATATGGTTTAATAAATCAGTAGGTTCGATTAAAAAGTTGTGAAGCGTATTTAATTTGGAAAAGGTTATAATTATTTCAATTTCATTTAAAGTATTACTTATTATTTGAAATGCATTAATTAATTGAGAAATCACCATGTTTATTATTGCCAAATATTGATATCCCATATTGGTTTGTACTTTTTATGCCTGAATAACACTTTGAAGTTCTATTAATTTTTATTTTAATAGTTCTTTTGATTGTGATTGTGAGCCAAGTTATATGTATTTTCATTAAATTTTTGAATAGAATTTTGCAAAAGAGTAATCTGTTCTTTAGCCATGGTTTTTAAATTATCTTGATTTTTAGAAAGGGTGGTTATAGCTTTGTCGTATTTTTCTGCGTCAGACTGATCTAAATTACCGGTTATAATTTTGAAAATTGAGCCAAGTCCATTGATTAAGAATCTTTTTGATTTATAATTAGTATTTATCGTATTTAAGGGGTTTATTTGATTTATTTGTTTTTGTATGTTAGCTTCTAATATTTCAACTAAATGGTACGAATTGTAGAATTCTTTTTCGTAAGTGTAATTTGCTACACTATTGTTCATTGACAATTTTAGGTATTTGAAATGGGTTTTTAAGTTATTAAATTCGTTAATTAGGTTGGTAAGATCAAAGATTTGTATAAAGGTAAATTGATTGATTTTGATTTGTGCATTTCCTAGTTTTAGGGGTAAGAGTCCAGGGTTGTCTTTCATGTCGTGAAATCTTGAATCGGGTCTTGCGAAAGCAAGGATGCATCTATAACAAGAGATGGTTTTCTTAGCTCTTTAATATGTAAAATATCGGTTTTCGTAGTATTAAATTTATTAGTAAGCTCGACTTTATTGTTTTCTAAGATTTTAGTTATTTCATAAGGGCCTAAAAATTTATTGTTTTTTGTTATTTCTAATTTGAAAGTTTTGTTTATAAACGGTTTGACCTAAGTAATATTCTTTACTAGTTTCACCTTTAGTATTGTGTTTTTGGATTACCTTTTTTTATTATTAATTACATTCTTTTGTATTTCTTTATACACATGCTTTACATGCTTTAATTTTTCTTTATGGTTTTCGGCATAGTCCGAATAAAATGCTTATGGGAGGAATATTTCGTGGGGGTCTCGTAAGTTAGTATGTCCAAATACAAGTTCAAAGGGTGTATAGTTAGTGGCACTATGAATCGAGTTATTATAACCTAAAATAGCATATTCCATAAAATTTTCTTTTTCATTAGGGTGTGATTCTTGTAATATTCTTAAATGTTCAATTATTCATGATGATAGGGGGTAGTGAAATGTATATTTATTTTATGTAATTTTAAAATTTCTTTTACCGTTTCATTATTAAATTCTGTTCCGTTATCGATGAATAATTTTTCAGGTACTCCAAATTAACTAAAATATTTTATTAGAGCATTACTAATGTGTAGAGCGGTTTTTCCTTCAATTTTTATTGCTTGAGCAAATTTTGTAAAAGCTTCAGTAAGTGTTAAATATATATTATGAAAGAAAATATTAGTGGCATATCGGACAGAAGAGAAAATTAGAAAAAAAGTCAGGTCTCAGTCTGGATTCGAACCAGAGTCCCCACGGTTTCCGGCCTGGTACTCTACCAACTGAGCTACCGAGACGCCCGTTCGAAAACTAACTAATTGGACCTGCCTTCTTTTCTATTCTCAAATTTGTTAGTTGTTAAGGAAAGATGGTTAATTTTGTTAGTGGGAATAAACTCAATATACAATGTCTTAATAGCCCTTTTACCCCTTCACCCTTGTATCGTTCACATATAGGAACTTCAACAGAGATCGAGATGAGGTCTCTAACATTTTATTTTAGCCAAATTATTAGAAATAAAGGAAGTATTTTTGATGTCCGTAATATATGGTTTGTCATATTCCTCTTTTTCTACATATTTTTCAAAAATTCTAAAGTTTCTCTGTCTATGTTTCCGGGGTTATTAATTATTGATTCGTCTTCTATGGCATTGCAGCTACTTTCATCCTTTATATAAATATTTACTTTTACCTTTGATTCTTTAAATACAAACTTTATTAAATTAAGTACGACATTCCAGTCAAGTTCGTCTAGTCCGCATTCTAATTTGGGAATTGAAATTTCGAGGTCATTTAATTTAAGACAAAGGATTCTAAATTTTCTAGGGCTAATACAAAGTCTTTATAACTTGGTTTTTCATAAAAATTTTTCCTGTTTTAATAATAATTTTAAAGTCTAAAGTTATTCCTTTATTCACATGAAAATCTTGTGAAATACAATGAGCGAGAGAGTTTTTATTTTTGGGACTAAATAGTTCATCACAAATTATTTTTACGTTATGGTTATCTATTTCTAAATTATCGTTTATGATTCTATTAAGCAAATTTTTGTTGGCAGATTTTGAGTTATCGAGTTAATTTTAATTCGAGATAAGGCGTCAGCAAATTTTCGGTAATAACCTACTAATCCGAGGAAGCTTTTTATTTCTTTCTGAGTTTTCGGAATAGGGTATTCTTTAATAACATTAATTTTATCTGGATTAGGTTTAACTCCTTCTGGGGTGACAGTGTCCTTAAAAGTTTACTTCCTTTTTTAAAAATTCTGATTTGTCTTGTACTTTAAAATTGGCTTGTTTTAGTCTTTCAAATACTTCAAATCTTAGTCGTTCAAAAAGTTAAGAGGGTATTTTCACAATAGAAGGTGTCTCTGTAATTATAACAAAGTTTCCTAATAGCTTCTTTTTTTTCAAGGCGATCTGAACTTAAATTTTTTAAATTTTGTTTGAGTGCACTATCATTTATTTTGTCTACATTTATGTTTTCAATTTCCATTTTATTAAAAAAATTTACTTCGTTTAAACTAAGGAGTTCTATTTGAAAAGGGGCTTCTGTTTCTATTCGCTTAGCTATAATATTTGAATTTATTATTGAAGTTAAGGCAGAATATTTTTTTACATTAACCAGGGCTTGTGGACTTTCTAGACCTCGTGCTAATTTTAAGTAATTTAATACTCCTACACATTCCTTAAGGTTAACGGGTATTTAAACGATCTTTTCTGTTCTAGGGGGTATAAATAATTTTTGTTTTGTCCTTTCAAAATTGATATAGGGAAATTATTTTGAAATTACGCTTGAAATTATTTGTATTTTGGAAATTATTACGGTTAAAATTGTTCGGGTAATTTTGGAAGTTTTTACGGTTGAAATTGTTAGGATAATTTTGAAAATTATTACGATTAAAATTATTAGAGTGATTTTAAAAATTATTACGGTTAAAATTATTTGGTTGATTTTGGAAATGTGGTCTAAAATTGTTTCGGTTATTAAAATTATTATTGTTAATTGGCCATTGATTATTATTACCTTGATTATTATTGTATTAAAAAATTGTTATTTTGTGGTGCATTATCATTACTGTTATTTCTATTATTATTATTATTGTTACTAGCAGGTAAAACTCTATTAGGGTTAAACTGATTATTATAGTTATTTTGGGAACTATTGTTACTAAATCTTTTTGGCTATAATAAAAATTTTCTTCCTCAATGAGGAAAGCCATATCTTGTTCCAATGTAGCGGGGTTCCTAAGTCTAAGGTTATTTTGTATTTGTCCATGGATAAAGGTACTCAAAGCTTGGTCACTGTACGACTCTATTTTTATAATTTTTTCTGGTCGAGGTAAATTCAATGTGTTAATTTTGGCAATTAATAAACTTCGAGAATCCTGGCACCTCATACCAAATTAGTATGGTGCCTCATTCCTATTGGGTTTGAGTGAAATTAAATCTTGAACCAAACAATCGACATTTCGCTGATCTCCAAAGGAGAGCAAAATATTCTTGATCGGTTCCCAAGTTCTCAATTCGATACGTGAGCCTTGTTACTACTGTCAACTAGTCAGACTCAACTAGCTGTGATTAGGCAGGGTGTCTTGGCCACAGTGTAATAAAACAGTTGATCAAAATGAATGATATTTTTTATTAATTTCATTTAGTATTTATATATTTTCAATTGCTGACTCGCTGGCGCAAATATTTAATGATTCTGCAGACTTGCACTTATGCATCAACTATTTGTACGCTATTTAATTAATTTTACAGGTTTTATATTAATTTAAATTAATTTATATTTGTATTCATATTTGATGTTCTGTCCTTTTGGACATTCTACCGCCTCTCATATTAGCCTAGCTTCCGTTCTGTGGACATTCTGGCCGGGCCTCCGTATGGGACGAACATTCCGACTGGTTAAGGGCATCATCTCGTTGTTTCCAGGAACAGGTCTGTCTTGTGGTCGATGATCTGGTTACATAAATCCTAAATTTTTTAGAGCCAACCATATCATTCCTACTATTGTTAGACAAATAACTATGATGATGGTACCGCTGACAACACTGTGATGTCTCATCGATACCCACACGGTTTGCTGTAAAACCTCTTGGAGTCGTTTTTCTTGATCTTTTATTGTCTTCCAGTGACTATCATTTTTCGTCCTGTTCACTGTTGTTGATGTAATTATTTTTGATGAAAGTATGCTTTGTCTGGTATTTATTGAACAATTGGAAGTGATCTTGACAATGCTGGTTTGATTTAATATAACTTCGTCTCTTATTCCGTTGCATATGAATGCTACCTTTGTCGGTTGACTTAGAATACACAGCCATCTATCTATGATGCAATTGGGATTGGTTTCTATGTTGTTTACTACTGTTGGGGAACAGATATAATTAAATGTATCGATCTTGAGACATTCCTTAATGTTGTTGTTCCTTATGGTGAAATATTGTTGTATATTGAAATTGATTGCCAGTAGCGTGTCAGGAATATTAATTATCTTTGTTAGGCCATTTATTATTTTAGCTGGAACTGGGGTAACCATAGATAGTTGATATTGATGCGTTTCTTGGAGAATGAAGTAACTTTCAACAATAATTTCTTCTATTAGCATCCTTACTTTCGTTTTAGTTATACGTGTTTGTAATACTTCAACGTTTACAGGCAGGTTTTTGTTTGTCCTTTCTAAAATTTTCTTTACCTTTGAGTGAGATATAAGTTGGTAGATATCGCCATGTTGAAGTTGAATGTCAAGAATTTGTTTCCATTTGTGTATGATGTCTTCAATGTAGTTTTGTGCCAGTGAAAATGTGTCCAATAAGTGAATGTTTAGGTTGTGTGTGTCAATAGATGAATACCAAACTTGCATGTCCGTCAGGGTTTTGATTCCTTGGTTAAATTTGTCTGAGAGCCTATTAAGTTTATCTTCAATACGTTTTTCTGTTTCGTTTAGAGTTGTAACTGTGGAAATCATAATGTTGGTTTGATGGTTAGACAACCTTGCCAGTTCTCTTTGGTTGGTTCGTAAGTCGTCAATATCTTGGTAAATCTCGTCGTTTACTCCAAAAATAGTGGTTAGAAAATTTCCAAGAAGCCCTCTCTTCTTTTTACGTGACGTTGCTAAACTTTGAAGTATGGATTCTAGTTCAGTTTGTTGTTGTCTTATGTGATGGAGATGATGGTTGCAATTGATTATGTCAGTTGCTTGATTGAATCTGTCACATAAAGTTTCAATGGTATTAATTGTATTGTTAATGTTATTCTTGTCGATCCATGTTTGGTTTCGTGGAATGTGCATTTCTATTCTAGCCTCAATTGGTTTGATTGTATACTCCGCTTTACATATTCCCAAACATGCCAATAGTACTAGCATAGCTTTTATGCTCCCAGTTTTTCCTTCGCTAGTGACAGGCCTGCTTACATGTAAGGGAATGACTTTTGTTATTGGACTTTTCTTGACTTTACCCGTTGAATCTTCTATATCTATTACTCTAACTTGTTTGTCATTACCAGGGTAGACATTAGTGATTTTGGCGAGCGGCCAAGCAGCCGGCCCGGCACTTTCATCCTTAACAATCACTACATCCCCAATCTCTAGGTTTTTTTTGTACTTTCCATTTACATCTTTCTTGTAATGATTCTTTATGCCATATTTTCCAAAAGTCTTGGCGCATTTTCTGCACCAGCTTCCATCTTACTGCGTGACTCGTCGTAGTATCTGTTGTCACAAGGCTGTCAGGGTTGATCAAGGCTCTTCCTATTAAGAAATGCCCCGGAGTTAAGGGTATGACATCTTCTGGATCTGTTGTTAGAGGCTATAAGGGTCTTGAGTTTAAACATGCTTCTATTTGAGAGGTTAGTGTGGTAAGTTTCTCATAAGTTAGTGTGGTATCTCCTATTACTCTTGTTAGGTGGAACGATTTTACCGCTGCTTCCCACAAGCCTCCGAAGTGAGGTGCCCTTGGTGGAATAAAGTGCCAGTTTAATCCAAGCGTTGTAGCTTGTGTTGGAAACTCTGGGTCTCCATTTATGTATTCAATTTCTTGTTGTATGATATTGTTTGCTCCTATGAAGTTGCTACCATTATCGCTATAGATATAGCGATAGATTATAAGGCAACTTCCTCTTCTGGACATAAATCTTTTAAGCGAAGCTAGGAATGCGTATGTCGACATATCACTTACAACTTTAATATGTACCGCTTTCGTTGCTAGACATATAAAGATTGCAATGTATCCTTTGTACGATTTATTTCCTCTTCCTTTGCTTATGTGGCAGCCATGAGGGTCCAAACCACCATAACTTCTGCTCTAGAAGTTTATTGGGTTCTATTCCTCGAGATACCAGATCTGCTGGGTTATCTCCAGATTTAACATGATGCCAATGTGGGGCTGGAACCCTTTCTATTATTTCTGATACTCTGTTTGCCACGAAAGTCTTCCATCATATAGGTTCTCCTTTTATCCAAGCCAAAGTAATCATGGAGTCTGTCCAGGCATAAATAGAATGGTTTTCTATCCTCAGGGCCTGGATTAACAGTTTTGCTTTAATCATTATTGGTGAAATCCATCCCAATGGATTAAATAATTTTGCAATTTCTGATAAAATTTCTCGTTTTGTCTGACTTGACTTGTCGGACGTTTGTACCTTAAACCAAAAGGTGTCCTCTTTTGACTTCCAGTGGATTCCTAGGGACTTCTTCGTCGGTTCTAAGTCCAAGGGTATTGGAAAGTGATCATGGGCAGATTCCGGTATTTGTTCTAACATTCTTTCATCATTACTGGACCATTTTCTTAAGCCGTCATTAGCATTTGTCTGAGTTGCTTTTGTAATTCAATAGCTTCTTGTAATGATCCTGCTCCAGATAGTAAATCATCGACGTAGAAATCCCTTAAGGCTACTGCTGATGCTTTTGGGTATTTCTTTTGCTCAGCCTTAGCTAGTTCTTGTAGAGTTTTTACTGCTAGGTAAGGCGCGGCGGTTGTCCCATATGTTACCGTTGTTAGCATACATGTTTGGATTGGCAAATTTTCATTAAATCTCCATAATATTGATTGATATGGTTGATCTTCTTCGTGGACCATTATCTGTCGATACATTTTTTCCACATCTCCAGTGAAAGCAATTTTATACGATCTCCATCGTATCAGGACATCTGTGAGTTCTTCTTGTAGTCTTGGACCTGAATACATCATCTCGTTGAGGCTTTTTCCATTTAAAGTTTTTGATGATGCATCAAATACTACCCTTAGTTTGGTGGCGCTGCTGTCTGGTTTAATAACTGCTTGATGTGGTATAAAGTATGTTCCCTTATTTGTATATGTTGCTAGTTTCATGTGACCTAAATCTAGGTATTCTTGCATAAATCTTTTATACTCTTCCTCCAGTGTTTTATCCTTTTTAAATTTGTTTTCTAATTGTCTTGCTATGGCTTTTGGTTTTGATTCTCCCAGAATTTGTGGATCTTCTTTAAATGGAATTCTTACAATATATTTCCCATCGGGTCTACGCCGAGTAAAGGTATTGTAATGATTTTCGCATAAAATATCATCGTCCTTTTGTTTTATTTGTTGTTCAACTTCCTCGATTTCCCAGAACTTGGTAAGTTGTTGATCTTCTGCCCCTTGGACCATCAGACTGTTGAGTTGTGTTTTCTCTGACTGAACTTTCATATTTCCACACAGGGTCCATCCTAGTTCAGTGTTTTGGGCTAGCAATTGTTCTCTTAATTTTCGGGATTCACCTTTCATTATTTTACTATATTCGGCAGCTCCCAATAAAATGTCTATTGGTCCAGGCTGATAGTATGTTGGATCAGCCAAATATTCATTCTTCCATTCCTCTTTAACCAGTTCTTCAGTTGGCTGGTTGGGTAATGGTGACGTAATTTTTTTATGTACGAATAGTTCACAATTTGTCTTAAAGTTGCTAGGAAATCTGGGGAAAATGTTTGCTGTAATTTTAGTCTTTAATATTTTTATTTCATTTCCAATTCCCGAAATTTCAGCATAAATCTTCTCACGTGGTACTTTTAATGATTGAGCAGCTTCCTCAGTAATAATCTGGGGAAAATGTTTGCTGTAATTTTAGTCTTTGATATTTTTATTTCATTTCCAATTCCCGAAATTTCAGCATAAATCTTCTCACGTGGTACTTTTAATGATTGAGCAGCTTCCTCAGTAATAAATGACAACTGTGACCCTGAATCAATTAGAACTCTAAGGCTTTGCAATATTCCTATATCAGATGAGACTTGGACTACTGCTGTAGCTAACATAACGCTGGTTTCCATCTCTTGTTCGGATGTTGCTGTATTGATTGATTGTTGGTTTGATTGATCCGTATAGGCCATATGCAACAGGCTATGATGATATCTTGAGCAATACTGACATCTCCCATTGCGGCTGCATCTTTTTTGAGACGAATGATTCAAACAATTGTAGCAAATCTTTATATCTTTAACGAATTTTATTCTGTCCGGTATTGATAATCTTTTAAATATTGAACACTGCGTTATGCCGTGTTCCAGTGATCATTAATTTTTATTTTTTCTGTGCCCAGGTTTTCAAGAGATTGGAACCTTGATAACAGAAATTTAATGACTTCGTCAAATGATTGGACTGCCGTGGGATTCTGCAGTGTTTGTTCATATAATTTATTTGTGTCAGGATCCCATTTTCGAGCTATAATTGTGTTAATTATGGCTCCCCACGTATCAGTTTCTATTCCCAAGTTTTTTAGTGCTGATTCATGATTTGACTTTGGCAGGTCCAGAATCTTTGAAACTATCTTGTTAACAATAAGCCTCTTGTTGTTATACCGAGCCTGCAACAATTCCCAGGCATCAATATAGTTTGCTTCTGAAATGTGGAGATGTTGGATGACTTTGGCAGGCTCTTCATTTAGATAGATTTTCAAATACTGCATTTTTTCTATGTTGTTAAGTTTATGATTTAAATGTACCATCCTGTTAAACATGTCGTAGAATGTTGTCCAATTGTCATAGTTGCCATCAAACTTTGGAATTTTAACTGCTTCCAAAGTTATGGCGGAACTTTGAGAGGAACTCATTTTGTCTTCTATCTTCATTAGAATTTCATAATACTTGCTTCTAAGTCCCATTATTACCAATTGATTTCCATCTTCGTATTGTCTGAATTCTTTTAGCTCCTGATGAGTTCGAAGAATCATCCTCCACTGGTCTTCAAGATTAATTTTCTTTTGCTTGGGAAAGATATGCTTTGATCGGTTTTTATTTCATTTTGGATTGTGGTGAATTCTTCATTTATTCCTTGGATGTCCAGATTTAACCATCTTATTCTGGTTTTCACTCTTTCATTTTGTATATCTTCATGATTCGCTTCGCTTATGTTTATTGAAGAGACCTGTGCATTTTCATAAGCCTTGGGACATTTTTTCAGATACTCTAGGGCTTGTTGGATTTCTTCGTTAGTTTCTTGGATGATCTCAATCTCTGCCGAATCGGTCGCCATTGATAGAAGGATCCCTGCTCTTCTTCCGTAATCTTTGAATTTCGATTCGCGTTCGTCAACGTATTTTTCGTTTTTCCTTACTGATGAATCCTTTTTTAAGTTTGAGAAGAGATTCTTCACCTTGGCCAATAGTTCCTCCGGAGTGTCGATCATATCGTATATTATTTTTATTATTATATGGTCAATGAGTGTAATAAAACTCTAGGATTTATAAAGAGACACTTTCAAAATGCCAAAGCATTGATTATATTGTACTATTCTTTCGTTTTTAGTAAATTACAATTTGCATCAGTTATCTGGAATCCGAGATACAAAAATAATACTGATAGATTAGAAAAGATACAAAATAAATTCATAAAATTTTTATGTTATAAAACACGATATCCTATCGCAAGCAACGATTATACTGCAGCTCGTTCTCACTTTGAAATTCTAGAGTTAGAAAAAAGAAGAACTTTATCCGATATATTGGTGTTGTTTAAGATATTAAATAATATTTCTAGTTCACCTTCAATTCTCTCTCAAATTAACTTTAACGTACCGGTTCGAACGCTTAGGAATCACAATCTATTTGTCGTTCCCTATCGTCGTACAAACTATTCGCAAAACTCACATTTGGTTAGAATGGTTAATTTTGCAAACTTATACTGTTCCAATGAAAGTCTTGATATGTTTTCTATTAGTCTAACAACATTTAAGAAAAATCTCAAGACATTATTTTTAGATTAGGTTTTTTTTTTGTATTATAATTTTGGGTATTAATAATTGATATTATTAGTTATATATTATATTTTATTATATTAAACACATGTAATACCGGGATGCTATTTTTGGGTCATGCACCTGTCTGTATCCTAAAGGCCTAAATAAATAAATAAATAAATAAATATATATTATATTATTTTTTGTTTGTTTTTTGTTTGCTTTTTGTTTGTTTTTTTTTACTTTTTTTTTTTTCCTTTTTTTTTCTGTTTTTATTTTGTTGGGTGGATCCTGAGAACAGTGCCTTTCTTTCTTTTCTCTTTTGGCTGTCTTCTTGGAATCCTTTTCTTTTTTCTTTATGGAGCGGTATGTTATTTCTGGGCCTTACACCTCCTTAGGCCTTTCTTGGTTCAATTTTCTCTCGAAGGACCATATGTTACTACTGTCAACTAGTCAGACTCAACTAGCTGTGATTAGGCAGGGTGTCTTGGCCACAGTGTAATAAAACAATTGATCAAAATGAATGATATTTTTTATTAATTTCATTTGGTATTTATATATTTTCAATTGCTGACTCGCTGGCGCAAATATTTGATGATTCTGTAGACTTGCACTTATGCATCAACTATGTGTATGCTATTTAATAAATTTTACAGGTTTTAAATTAATTTATATTTGTATTCATATTTGATGTTCTGTCCTTTTGGACATTCTACCGCCTCTCATATTAGCCTAGCTTCCGTTCTTTGGACAAGCCTTTTAATGTGAGTACACGTCCAGTAAGCTTTCCGATGATCGCACGTAATATATACATATTGAAAGGTTCGTTATCATCATCGGCAAACCTTTGGATTACGCTTTTACATGAGTCAATAAATATGTTAACTGTATGGGGATTACCTTCGAACTGTGGGGTTGTATCTATGTATAGCTTGAGAAACTGGTAATTTATATAAAAAAATACTAAAATATGAAAAGGTCCTTCTATATAAAAAACAATAAATATTTTATTTAAAATCAAAAGTTGTTTCTTTTCGTGTACTTTGGTTTTATAAAATAAATGATACGTGACTTTAATCGAATATATAAATATGTTGCAGAATTAAAGGCTGCGTTTCGGAGTGAAATTGTTAAATAGTATAGAAAATGAAAGTATAATTGGTAATAATAGGAAATATGGGAATTACATTAATATAAAAATCTTCATTACACTATCTGGTCGGCGATTTTGTCCTTCCAGGTCCTTAACTAGCTGCTTTGGCGATTTCGTCCTTGGCAGGTTTCAACTTTCAGTCTGAATTACACTTGACAGTTTTTCACACACAGGATCGTTTTTCCGAGGAAGTTTTAAAACACACCGGTCCGCGATTTTCTTCGTTCAGGTCGGAAAATCCGTACGACTGCGCCAGTTAAACTCACAAGTTTAACAATTGTGTTTTTAAAAACTTTATTTTAAAATTACAGTGAAACTTGGAAAGAGAATTAAAATAGGTCTGAATTGTACAAAAAACTAAATGAATATAATTAATAAAATATACATAGTAACTTAAAAAAAATTAATTAACAATCAAGTAAAATAATAATAAAAAATAAGTAAAAAAAAAGAAAAATAAAAAGCTCTATTAGTAATTAAAATTAAAACAATACAACATGGTTTTATATAAATGAAAGATGCTGAGGAAGCATTAGATAAAGTTAGACGGTGTAAGCTGTTCGGGGTACATAACTTACTAAAAATTGCAATGATACCAAACTTCTTATTGATCTTTTTAATAGTTTTTAATTAAACTTATCATCCAATGAGTTTACGAGAATTTTTACAGACATACTAGACATACTAGCAAATCATGTATCGATTATATGACCTGGTCAGCGTCACCTCATAATATTAATTGTAAACTGGTCAACCCTAACATAGCTGATCACTTTGGGCATTTGTTGGATATACGTTTACAAGTACAAAATACAAATATTTTAAATGATAAGTAATTTTAAGGCTAGTGTTTCAAATATTGATTGGTGTCAGTTATCATCTTTTAGTGTAAATTACAACGAACTAATAACTCTTCTCTCTAGAATAGGCATTTCATTTGTAAAAACTGACAAAAACGTAGCCAACATTTGTCTGTCTTACTCGCACAGCTTTGTTCTAACAGAGACAACAATGACAGTTACTGGTAATTGTTATTGTTCAGGCCTGAATATACATACTATTTGTTTACAAACAGACCGAGATGTTGGCGATACTTTATATTAACGGTATGCGTATTCTAGAGAGAAGAGTTGTTAGTTCGTTGGTAAATTATGAATTTAAATATTTACTAGATAATATCATGTCCAGTTTTAATAAATTTTGTCCTTTGAAACAAGTAATAAATAAATCTTCTGTAAATAAAAGTTGGCTTACCCAAGAAATTATTAATGAAAGTAAAGAATTAAAAAAATTAGGATGGTCTGTATCTGCTTTTAGTTCAATAGATTTAAAAATATTAGAAAAAATAAACATTGACAAAATATTCGTTTAGCTAAGATAAGGTTTAATGAAAATAAAATTATTAACTCAAATAATAAAGTAAGGGAAACTTGGAACATAGTAAATGAAAATCTGGGAAGGGAACCATAAAAAAACATTAAACTTAATGTTAAAAAGTTATTGCTAATTTGTTTGCGGACTTTTTTGCATCATCAGTACCTAAGCAAATGAAAACTCACCTTGGCAGTAGTAATCCTCAACCTTGTACATATGGTAGCTATAACACAACTTTTGATATTAATTCCAATCCAATAACTGAAGCAGAAGCATACGCGGTTTTAATAGTTTAAAAAGTAAAAATTCTTATGGTATGGATGGTCTCTCAGTTTCAACTCTAAGCCATATTTTTAAGAATATTTTAGGACCTTTTGCAAGACTTTCAAACCAATCTCTTAGGCAAGGTATTTTTCCAGATGTTTTTAAGTCAGCATTGGTGGTACCTTTACACAAAAAAGTTAGTAAGGAAGATATTAATAATTATAGACAAATTTCTTTATTATCAACCCTGTCAAAGGTACTGGAAAAAATATTTTTTGATAAAATATTCAGTTTCTTAAATGCAAATAATATTTTCTCAAATGCCCAACATGGTTTTCGTCAAGGCAAATCAATTAAAACTGCCACATTTGATTTTTTAAGTTATGTTTCTTTCAAAACTACAGGTCATTATGTTATTTCTTTCTTATTTGATCTTACTAAAGGTTGAACGATTGAACCAGAGTTTCTGATTACTAAATTGAGGGAAATGGGGTTCCCCATTAACATTTTAAATTGGATAAAGTCATACATGGAAGCTAGGTCTATTATTGTATCTGTAGGAAACTCTAAAAGTCTAAACCACATAATATATACACAGGGGACCTCAAGGATCCATTTTACGACCCCTTTTATTTCTTTTGTTCATAAATGATCTTAATATTTTTATAACTTATGGTATACTTATATTATTCGCTGATGACACAAATATAATTTTATCTTCAAAAGACATTAATGAATTAAAACGTTTAATAGAATATTTTATAAATGAGTTTACTGCCTGGTGCTTTAGAAACAAGTTAATTCTTAACACTAGTAAAACAATGACAATTAATTTTTTTAATAAAAAACAACTGCGAAAAATTTTCAATTACCGGGAGGTTTAAAGTTTGAATCACCTGTTAAGTTTTTAGGCACCCTTAAGTTGGGAACCCCACATTAATGCTGTATGCAAAAAACTAAATAAGTCATGTTTTGCTATTCTGCACGTCAAAAACTCTTTAAATATATCCGGTATTTTGAATGTTTATTATGCTTTAGCTTAAGTTATAGAGAGACTTGCAGGGAGATTTTTAAATCAAACAATATGTTAACCGTAACCAGCGTATATATTTTAAAATGTTTAATTTTTGTTAAATTAAACATTTCCTTATTTTTTATTAATTCTAGATTTCATAGTTATGATACTTGTAGTAAAAATGATATTATCGTAACTAGTCACACAACTGCAAAGTTTGAAAAGTCCCCTCATTATAATTGTTTGTCTTTGTATAACGCTCTACCGCTAAATATTAAAAATATTAAAAGTATTAATCTATTAAAAAAAAAGAGTAAAAAACATTTTAGTTAGAGGTTGTTTTTTTTTACACTGGACGAATATTACTCATACAATTTTAATTTGTAATCTAGCTGTTTTTTATTATTGTGTTAATTTATATTTATATTTTTGTACAGTATTTATTTATTATTGCTGGCTTAGTGTGTGTAAAATGGAGCACACAAAAAAATATACATATGTATGTAATTTTTTAAAATTTTTTTTTCAGCCTCTGCTGTTTTTTTCGAAAACATTTTTTCAAAACATCGAAAAACCACCCTTTACCCGGACAACATTTGGGGGGAAGGAGGTTGGTCAAAAGGTGACGAAAAATGACGAAGGGTGAGGGGGGTCTGGCCAAAAGTGACGTCACCTTTAAAAAAAAGTATATTTTAAAACAATTTTAGTGAAAATATTTTTTTTATAAAAACAACTACGACATAAAAACACTATATTTTACTTTTTCAAGTTAACTGCCACGTCAATTTTCGGAGGAGGGTCCAACAGGCCACGACACTTTTTTAAATCATTTTTAAATATGTGTTTTCTTTTGAAATCCTTCAACTCTGGACATTTTTTACAAAAATTCCGGCTAAGTATTTAGCCATGTAATTTTACGCTAGGCCAACCATCCCGCCATGAGAAACCCATGCCAAGCGTTCTCCTGAAGCATACACGCACAGAAACGATGTTATTGAGCGTGTATATAAAATTATACACGTGTCGCACTAGACCCAACAGGAATAAATGGCCTGTTCACAGTGTCGGACTGGACAGCCCAAGGCTAGTGAGATTTGGAACCGTAGGGGCCCCAAGTTAAAATATTTTTTTTTCTATCAAAAAGTTTGATGACTAAAAAAAAGGTCACCACCCTAAAAAATTTTTTTACCCCTGCCAGAAATTTCGATGACTAGAAAAAAAGGTTACCACCCTAAAAAAAAAGGATATGGCACATACCTTATGGGAAATGGCCCTCGGTTAAATTGCTTCAAATGTTAGTATGTTATAGAGCATGACCTCCTGAAAAAAAGTCTCCATGGGCACAAAAAAATTTATGGTGCCGTTTGGCCGATATGTTCATTTAAAGACCATACAATCTAGATGATTATATAGGTACTTAAATTGTTGTTTATCGGTGTGTATGTGTGTTTTTATAATTACTATTTTTGGGTGTATATGGGCAGTGTCGGTGCACCCAGGTGTATGTATGTATGTGGATTTGTGAGGGTTTTAATGGATGTGTGTAGTATTTATTTTCTATGTGTTAATAGTTATGTTTATTTTTATTAATTTTTGTGGGTTTGTATGGGTTGTTTTGGGTATTTATGGGTATTTATGAGTTTTTATTAGTTTAATGGATTTATTTAGTATTTATCTATTCAAATGGGTAGCTATGGTTATAGAATAAGAATAAGAATAATTTATTAACCAATTTTGGTACAAAGTACATTTGGCAGGTCAGATTAAAATATATGTATGTAACCATGACTGCAAGACAGCATTCTTAAACTACTTCAACAAGAACAATAAAACCGAACAGTACAATAATTGTGTTTTTTTTAATAGTAAAAAAAATTATATATATTAAATTAAAAAAAAAACTTCCGACGTAGTATGCGTGTGAATTTTTTTTTATTCACAATTTTGGGAACGTTCAAGTATTACTTGACACAATTTTTTGAAAACGTTAAAGCCCCCACCCACTAACTCATTTTCCCCCATTAAATATACCAATGGCTTATACAAAACCATATAGTATATACCATTAACAATGGAATAACGGTTGTCTTATTGCCATCCATTAATACTATAATAATTTAAACAATAATCAATCGCGTTATTCAAATTACAACAATAATAATCAATCTCGTAACTCGTATTCAGGTCAATCTCGTAATTCAAATTTCTATAACGATCAATCTCGTAACTCACATTCATATAACGATCAATCTCGTAACTCACATTCATATAACGATCAACCTCGTAACTCACATTCATACAACGATCAATCTCGCAACTCACATTCATACAACGATCAATCTCGTAACTCACATTCATATAACGAGCAATCTCGTAACACAAATTTCAACAACGATCAATCTCGTAACTCCAGTACTAATAATGATCAATCTCGTAACGCACGTTTCAATAATGACCAATCTCGTAACTCTAATTTTAACAATGGCCATTTTGGTACTTCGCAAACAAATCATGAACAATCACAAAACACACGCAACACAAATGTTAACAATCAGTCTCCAAACTTTCAACAAAATAATAACACTCGAAGCACAAATCAAAATAAGGCTAGACCATTTAGTGGCAATCCCAGTCAAAATAACTTAGCATCAGTAGAACACGATCAAATATCACACCATTCAACATCATGCACAAACTCAATTCCAAGTCCAGAATATTGCAACACAGTAAATTCAAACACATTTGTTTTGTTATCTACTGCAGTTTGTCATGTTTTTGATGTGCAAAATAAGCCTATATCATGTAGAATACTTCTAGATAGCGGAAGTCAGTCAAATTTCGTAACTCAAGATTTAATTCAAAAATTAAATATGCCGACATCAAAAGTTAACATTCCTGTGCAAGGTATAAACTCGTTAATATCAAACATAAATCAACGTGCTACTTTAAAAATTAAATCATTATTTTCAGACTATGAAAAAACATTATCATTCTTAGTGATGGAAAAAATTACAGACGTAACGCCACAAATAAAAATTGATCGCAATAGTTTAAATATACCGGGTCACTTACAATTAGCAGACGAAGGTTTTGGCGAGCCTTCAAACATCGACATGCTACTTGGAAACGCAACATTCTTTGATTTATTATGTATCGGACAAACAAGGTTAGGTTATGGTCAACCAATTTTACACAAAACAAAATTAGGATGGCTAGTATCAGGCGAAACGAATGTGCCTACGCCTATTACACAGTCATGTTTTTTATCCTCGAATTCACAATTAAATGCACAGCTAGAACGTTTTTGGCAAATTGAAGACAATTTTGATACACCCACGTATACAAAAGAAGAAGCTGAATGTGAGCAGCATTTCTTAGATACTCACACTCGAGATCCATCAGGTCGATTCATAGTTAAACTTCCCATACGCGATAATATTCACGAATTAGGAAACTCGTTAGATTCCGCTACTAAACAATTTTATTCACTTGAAAGAAAATTAAACAATAATCCCGATCTTAAACTCGAATACAATAAATTTATGCAAGAGTATGAAAGCATGGGTCACATGAGCCCTGTCACAAACTTAAATAACGAAAATTTAAAATATTTCTTGCCTCATCATCCAGTAATTCGTCCAGACCACGTGACTACCAAGGTTCGGGTAGTATTTAATGCTTCTAATTTAACTTCATCTGGGTATTCTTTAAATAATCTTTTAAAAACCGGCCCAACCATTCAATCAACTTTATTTACCATATTATTAAGATTTCGCGAATATACATATGTTTTAGTAGGAGACATATGCAAAATGTATAGACAAATATACGTAGACCAATCTGATAGATTTTTGCAAATGATTTTATGGCGGTATGATAGCAATGACCCATTAGTTCAATATTTTTTAAACACAGTCACATATGGCACAACCAGTGCACCTTTCACGGCTACACGTTGTATTAAGCAAGTTGCAATCGAAAATTACGATCTTTATCCAAAGGAATGCCAATTAATTTTAGACAGTTTTTATGTGGACGATTTTCTAGGCGGTTCAAATTCGGTTCATGATTTAATTAAATTGCGAGACAATATAATAAATATTTTAAAATCTGCATGTTTTGACTTAAGAAAGTTTTCTTCAAACAATTTAGCGGTTTTAGACGGTCTAAAGTCAGCAACCATAACAGACACAAAGCATATTTTAAACGAAGATGAAAATACAAAAACACTCGGCGTACGGTGGAATTCAATGACAGATAATTTTAGTTATGACGTCATAGTCCCCAAATTGCATTCTAAAATAACAAAGCGTTCAATTTTATCAAGCATAGCTCAATTGTTTGATCCTCTTGGATCACTAAGTCCCGTAATAATACGCGTTAAACTCATAATACAAATGCTATGGAAATTAAAGCTTGGATGGGATGAACCCATACCAATAGAGTTACAAAACACGTGGTGTCAGTTTGTTGAACAGTTACCAATTTGCGATAAAATTACATTCCCTAGACATTGCATTATCCCAGATGCTGTAGAAATTCAATTACATTGCTTCTCAGATGCAAGTGAGAAGGCATACGGAAGTTGTATCTATGTTAGGCCAAAAAATTCAGCAGGTATAATCAATTGCACGTTATTATGCGCAAAGTCGCGTGTTGCGCCATTAAAGGCAATTACATTACCGCGATTAGAACTTTGTGGGGCAGTTCTAATGGCTCAACTAACAAAAACGATAACAGATTCACTAAATTTAAAAATAGACAAAATATTTTACTGGACAGATTCCACAATTGTGCTGTCCTGGCTTTCATTCGAACCGCGCACGTTAAAAACATTCGTTTGCAATCGTATCTCAGAAATTCAACAAATAACAGATATTCAATCATGGTATCACATTAAGTCAAATTTAAATCCCGCAGATTTGGTCTCCAGGGGATTAACCCCCATGGAACTAAAAAACTCGTCATTTTGGTTTCAAGGTCCCGAATTTTTACTTCTCGAGGAAAACGAATGGCCAGATCTTAACCATGTTTCAGATTATTCTTCTCATAAAGATGAATTACCAGATATGTGTACAAAACCTTTAATAACTTTACCTATTCAAAATAATTCATTTGACATTTTTGACAAATTTTCAAGTTTTACAAAGCTCATTCGTGTAACAGCTTATTGCATCAGATTTATTAAAAATTTACGGTTAAAAATTGAAGACAGAACTTTATCATCGTTAACTATAGACGAAATACAATATAGCAAGAAAGCTTTAGTCCAAATTGTACAAAATCAAAATTTTGCCAAGGACATTGCCGACCTTAAATCACAATCAGTTTCACGCTCAAGCAAGATAGCAAATTTAAGTCCATTTTTAGACGACGAAAACATTCTTCGAGTAGGAGGACGTTTAAAAAAATCCAACTTAAATTACTCTCAAAAACACCCTATTTTATTGCCTAAAAAACATTGTTTTACACGCCTTATAATTTTACACGAACATACACGTCACTTTCATTCGGGAATCAGAGCTACTTTATCGCACATCAGGCAATCATACTGGCCCATAAGTGGTTGTGAATCTGTAAAGTCAGTACTCAGAAAATGCGTAAATTGTTTTAAAGCAAGGCCAAAAATATTTAATCCCAAAATGGGTGAATTACCTGCAGCACGTATAACCCCAGCTCGTATTTTTTCATCAACTGGTGTTGATTACTGCGGACATTTTTTAATAAAAGATGGGAAATTGAGAAACAGAAAATTTATAAAATCATACGTATGTGTGTTCATTTGCTTAGTCAGTAAGGCTATTCATTTAGAGTTAGTCACGGAATTATCTACAGATGCATTCATCAGCGCAATGGCTCGATTTGTGTCCAGACGTGGCATGTGCTCAAATCTTTATTCAGACAACGGTACAAATTTCGTTGGTGCAGAATCCGAATTTCAAGCAATATTTTCAGATGAAAGGTTTAAACGATATTCGACTAACAATCATTTTAAATGGCATTTTATTCCCGCCAATTCTCCACACTTTGGTGGATTGTGGGAAGCCGCGGTTAAGTCCGTGAAATATCACTTGCGCAGAGTCACGAATAATGTTTCATTTACTTATGAAGAATTTAATTCCCTCATAATTCAAATCGAGGCTATTTTGAACTCACGTCCAATAATCCCATTATCAAACGATGCGAACGACCTAGAAGCGTTGACCCCAGGTCATTTCATAATTGGCAAATCTCTAACTGCTATCCCTCAAGTTATGGATACCCAAATGTTACAAATCACGATACAAACACATACAATCCTTAATAAAACAATTTTGGTCTCAATGGAGTCGTGATTACCTCCATACGTTACATGAACGTTCAAAATGGCGTTTTCAACGTGACACTAAAAATTTACTTGGCTCTTTAGTGTTGTTAAAAGAGGACAACGTACCTCCACAAAGATGGCACCTAGCAAGGATCGAACAGTTGCATCCCGGACAAGATGGTGTAGTGCGTGTCGTGACAGTGCGCACACCAAACGGTTTGCTTAAGCGATGCATTGCAAAAGTTTGCATCTTACCCTTAGACATTGAATAGACAATAAGAGACAATAAATTGCATTTAGTAAAGTTTATAATACTAGTTTAGTCAGTTTTAGTTTAAGATTTTTGAAATATTTACAATATTCCACGGCGGCGGCATGTTTGTTCGCCTCTGTAAAACGGCCTTAACGCCTATTCCCGCGCGCAGCGAGGAAGGGGAGGTAAGCCTCTCTCCGCCAAGAGAAAACGGCGGCAGTCAGTCGCCACTGAGCTGTGTTTGTGGCGCCCGTGCTACGTAAAACGGGTCCGTACGGCGTTCATGACACCATAAGAATTACTTTAATAAAACCTAGTTAAATGTAAATCTTAATAAAATAAATAAGTTAATTAAAAGTTACAGTCCATTATTATAACCAGCGGGGGATAAACATCTGAAAGACAGAAAACACACACCCCAAATCATTAATATTAGTGTGTATATACTACTATGTAGGCCATAAACACCCAAAACCAACCAGGTTTAGGTAGGTGGATGGATTTAATGGATTTGTGTAGTATTTGTTTTGTATGTCTTAATAGTTATGTGCATTTCCATTAATTTTATGTGGGTTTGTATGGGTGCACCGACACTGCCCATATACACCCAAAAATAGTAAATAGTAAATAAAAGATACCCACATACACTAACTTGCCTCCCATCCGGGTATTACATAACACTACATACTCTAGGCGATGTCTGCTGAGTTAAGGGGTATCCAAGTATTTCGTAACGCTCATCCGAGTATTACGTATCACTCTATCTATAAGGTCTGCTGAGTTAAGGAATTATCGAAGTATTACATAAGGCTCTTCGAGGACAAACACTATGTTACATGGATTTTTGTTACAATAAAATGAATGGCTGAGACAAAGTGCTATTTGTAACAATACGGTAAAATGACGATTGTATGCGCTCTCAAACTGATACTGTCATATACCCAAGCTAGGACGAGCGGTTAGTGGGACGTGGGTAAAAATCTCACTAAATAAAAGTTATTATAAATCTCCGCGGCGCCATACAATCCTTAAATATGACAGTACCTTAAAAGTAAAAAAATCTTTTGACTGTAAAAAAGAATTTTATATTTAGTCTAGAAGGAGAGAGTAATCATAAAATGAAGAAAAAAAAAATTTTAATTGACAATGTTTATTCACGGAGAAAGTACTCATAAAGTTTATTCACCAATATGCTTTCATATCTACAACAATTGACTGACTGATAGTCTGATAAAATGAACAGTCAGATATAAAACACAATATTCTACCAAAATAAAAAATAAAGAAAATTATCTTTCTGGAAAAGACACCAACTACTCAGCATGAAGTAAATGGTTAAGTTTTACAGGTTATTTTAAGCATAACCATTCACCCTACTAAGACAGTCTCTGTCACAGAAAGGAAGATTAAAATTAGTTTTATAAAATTGAAATTCGAAAAGTATCGTGCACAAAACCCGCGAATAAGGTTATATTACATAAAATGAACTAATTAGGCTAAGTATCTTAGCTTCCAAATAACCGGTTCTTTAGTTTTATTTAATTCCTGGATAACGGTCATAAAAAAAATGACATACAGTTTTTGGTTAAATATTGATGTTTCTCCACACTACAGCCTGGTACATAGACTATTCAGTTCATCGAATCTTCTCTAAGCACTGGATACTGATTTCGAACATCAATTCCATCAATCTCAAAGTGGAGAGAATAGGCACGAATAAAACATCAAATAGAATAGAAAGTGAGATAAAATAAAATTAAAATTGAAATTGAAAGCCCTGAAAAGAGAAAAAAACTTATTATAGTACTGATACTATTGGCAGCGTAAGCCCCCACAAAACCCAAATATAGTTATACTTACTAAAGTTGTTAAACGGCTTAAGGTAAATCATTCGTAGGAAAGAATTGCACTCAGAAAAACCAACATAATAATAAAAAACCCAATCAAGCTACAAAAAAATCAGTTAATTAGATTAATTAGACCAGACAAAAGAAAAAAAAACAGATATCTTACCATGCGTTCTAAGTTGAAACGCCAAAATCCGACTATTCATCGAAACCAGGATTTGTATTTATTTTATACACCATCCTTAGGCAAAAGTCTTGCTAAAAATCCATAAAAATGTTCGCTACAACGCAATTTTCATAGCAAAATACTTTCAAACTTCAACTCAGTCTTCCGTACGAATGAATGTCAAACTACAAAAAGATGGCGACCCACTTCCACCCGTAGTACCAAAATTCAGAACAAAAAAAAAAAATATTTAAACCAAAAAGAAAAAAAAATAAGCAAACTTGGCCAATAAACACAATTTTGCAAATTAAATGCAAAACAAATTATTACTTCAGGTAAATATACCCAAAAGTATTTTTCTAAATTTAATTTGACCGGAAGTATACATTTTCCACTGCTACCAATTCCCAATATTCAAATTATTATTTACTTGCAGATAAATTGTTTAGAGAATACGGAAGTGAGTTTATAAAATTAAAGCACAATAATAAGAATAAGAACCCCTAAATATTGATTTTATAAAATAATAATTAGAATAATTCAGTAGTTCATGTACAAAAAACTTCAAATGTCAAACTACAGAGAAACACAAATACAGAAATAATTTACCAAAAATAACATGAGTGCAATAAATAAATCACGTCAAAACTATCCTAGATTTACGAATAAAATAGTTTCAAGGCATTTTATTGAAAGGAAAAATATAAGTTCACAGATTGTAAACATAACCTTAAAATCCAAGATATACTCAAACTAGACGATTCAGTTAATCAAATACAAAGCTAGAAAAGAAAAGAAGGTAAGAAAAACTGCTTTACATCCCTACAATTAATCAAATTGTAGCAACAGGTAAATTAGTTTAACAAAGCTCATATTTTTTTTTAGTGTATAAGGTCTACGAAGGGACTTCCTAATATCATGAATCTATAGAAGGTCGAAAACTTCCTTTGTATCATGAATCTAAAGGGATCAAATAACCTGAATGAAACACTAACAAAAATGGAGAAAACAATTAAAAAGGCAAAATTCTGCATTTATTAACTGAACCGACAAAAGGTATGAAATATAACTAGGTATATTTAAATTAATACTTTACACCACCCCCACTTAACTAAAAGATTTCGAAGAAATCTTTGAATATTTCTTAAACTATACCTTAACTATACTAATTTAATCTCCATATAGAAGAATGGAGGAATGGAGAAAAGTAGGTACCTTAGATGTTAAATAATTGTAGCTTGTCTGTCTTAAGCCTTTGTTGTTTCAAACAAACAGGCTCGTGTCTGATATTTGATTAAAGTTTTATTGTGCAGGCGAACACTGGCATAAAAAACTACGAGTTAAATTTTCAACCAGTATCGACCAAGTTTTTTGGGCTTTATCAATGAAAAACAGTTTTTGTATGTCTGTTTGCAGAATTAGTTTCTAAAAAGCAGTAAATATTTGTTTTAATTATATATTTCTTTTAGAAACCAACTTTAGTGGCATCCAGATGGAACAAAACACTGAGGAATAAAAGGAAAATTAGAATCTGAACATGGGGATTTGATAAAGGTGACCTAATCAAAACCTTTAAGATTGCTGTAAACCTGTGAAACAGATGTTTTTCAGTTTGCACCACGCAAAAATCAGAGATCACAGTAAAAGGCTTTCCAAAGAAAGATGTTCCAAGTTACTGCATAGAAACTTATTCTCCAACTGTATGGTATACAATTGGAGTCGTCTGACTGAGTAGACAGTGTCCACCACATCTGTGAATAGTTTTAAAAATAGACTTGATCAATAAATGAAGGGTTCAGTTAGGA
>OY294047.1:22416838-22420838 GCA_958510825.1 Brachypterus glaber | reverse complement strand
AACCTAGATTAGCTATTTTTAATGTTCCAATTGGTGTTGCAGAGCAAGACCTAGAAACTGCTATTAAGTCCGAAAACTTTCCAGACATTAATATTGGCTCGATCACACCTTTGTACAAATTCGGAAAGAGAAATATGCACTATGTTCACTGGGTAGTAGAAACAGATGCAGAGGCCAGAAAAGCGTTACTTGCCCGCGGTAAGCTTGGTTTAAAGTGGCATACCTGTGAAGTAAAGGACCATGTTAAAGTTACCATGTGTTATAGATGTCTCAAATTTGGACACACTGCTACTAAATGTGATGCTAGTAAACACGAGGCTTCCTGTCGTTTCTGTATAGGAAAGCATGAATCAGTACTTGCCCCAAAAAAGATAAGCCTGAGGAAGCAATTTGTACTTTATGTACAGCATATAATAGTAACAAGAAAACAAGAGATGACGTCAGTCATTCCGCAGGGTCTCATAAATGTAATGTGATGAATAGGAGGTTGCAGGAGCAAGTAGAAAATACTGACTATGGATCCTAGGGCCACCGGATCTAATATAGCAGGGGTTTTGAAAATTGGTCAAATTAATTTACAGAAGGCAAAAATTATAACCTCCAATATGATCACCACCGCTATTGATTTAGGCCTTGATATACTCTTGTTGCAGGAACCTTATAGAACTAGAGGTAGTAGTGGTTGTTTCTATATACCCCACTGCACGCAGTATAGAGTTTACGCTAGTACGGACACAGACTTTAGAGCCGCAATTATTGTTTTCAATCCAAATCTAGACTGCATTCTAGTTAAGCAACACACTTCCAATAAGCAGTGCGTTGTAAGAGTAAAGGGTGAAAATAGTGAATTTACAGTTATGTCTACTTACTGGCCACCACCTAACTGCCAGAGAGATATTACTCCAGACATTCATAACCTACGACAGGCACTTTCTCTAACAACCGATCGTCTTGTTCTTGTTGGGATGGATGTCAATGCAAGAAACAGGATTTGGAACTCAGAAAATAATGATGTTCGCGGAGATGACATTGCTGCATTTCTAGCTGAAAGAGATCTACATATTGCAAATCAGCCAGGCTACCCTACAACATTTTGTACGATGGAAGGAAGTAGCAATATTGACATTACTGCTGTAACGGATCTCGGCATGCAGAAGGTCTCTAACTGGATGGTGCACCCCGATATGTCTACAAGTGATCACCGACTTATAACTTTCTCTTTAAATACAGGATGTAGCGCTGATCTTAACTTCAAATGGGTTACAAGCAAGACAAACCTAGACCGCAACCTAGCTCTAGACATGGCTGTACGAGGATTAGACGATCTGGAAAACAGCTTGAGCTGAACACCTCTGAAGACTTGGACCTTGCCGCTGATAAAGTTACTACACTACTCCAACAGATTGCAGAAACATGTTTTCGTAAACGAAAACTTTTTACTAGCAAACCTATGTGGTGGAATGACCAAACTGAAGCTAGTAAAAAGAGACTACACTCAGCAAGGAAAGCTTTCCAAAAATCAAGAGGTGACGATAGAGATGCTCTAAGAACCGCATATGAGGAAGCAAAAGAGTCACATTATCTAAAAATTGAAAGCGTCAAACAAAAGTCGTGGAATCATTTTGTTTCTAATGAACTTAGAACTTCCCCTTGGAGTCTTCCCTACAAAATTGCTTCCAAAAAGTGTAACTTAAGCTCTGTGGAAACTACGATTAGGAAAGCCGATGGCAGTTATACGGAGGGTAGAGAGGAGACGGCAAATGCTATTATAAACAAGTTTGTGAAAGAAGATAATCAGAATGAAGATACTGACGAACAATCAGAATTAAGACTTCGGGCTAGGTTTGTCACTACAGTGGATACTGAAGTTCGAGAAGTCTCTGCAGATGAAGTCGTCTTTCATATTAGTTCTTTTAATAATAAAAAAGCCCAGGTCCCGACAACATCCCAGTGGTTCTCCTTAAAGTTTTAAGCCCCGTTTTGGCCGAATTCTTTGGAAGACTCTATAGTTCATGCTTGAGAGTTGGCCACTTTCCAAAGGTGTGGAAAAAGGGTAAAATCGTGGTAATTCGCAAAGCTGGAAGTAATAAGGAAGGATTAGATGGATGCAGACCCATAACTCTACTATCTTTCTTAGGAAAGATACTAGAAAAAGTCATCAAACAACGTCTAGAAGAAACTGATAATTTATTTGGTCATAATCAGCATGGTTTTACGAGAGGGAGAAGCACTGTTAGTGCCTGTCAAGCTACATTAGCAGCAATAGATGCACAACCCGGTCAGTATAAGTTATTGGTACTTCTCGACATTAATGGAGCTTTTGATAACATCTGGTGGCCTACCATTATTAACTCCCTGGCCGAGTCCCAGGTTCCTAACCACATCCTTAGGATCATTAAAAACTATTTCATGGATCGCTCTTCGAGTTTAGAATACGCGGGTGTAGTTGTTAACAAACTGCTGGAGAAAGGATGTGGCCAAGGGTCTGTTATGGGCCCTCCACTATGGAATTCCGGATTAAAAAAGCTTTTAATGACAGTTCTTGGAAACGGTGAACTTATAGCTTATGCTGATGACCTTGCATATATAGTCAGTGCACCAACTAGAACAAGTCTTGAGAATAGAGCCAATGCAGATCTAGATATAATAACACAATGGGCCTCCACTAATAAGCTTAGCTTCTCCCAAGAAAAATCATGCTACATGATTTTTGGACCTAAATTAGTACGTAAACCAGCAATAAGATTGTACAATAGAATTATTAAAAGAGTTGAAGAAGCTAAATACCTAGGATTTATTTTGGATATTAAACGCAACTTCTCATCACATATAAAATTTGCTGCTGACAAAGCTAAAAGCACTTTTTTACGACTAAAGGGACTCATAAAACATCTTTACAATCCCCCTGAAGACTCACTTAGAACTATTTATGAACGGGCTACTATACCAGTACTAAGATACGGCTATGAAGTATGGGAACCTTACTCTACATATGCTAGAGCTAAGACAGCAATAAACAGCGTAAGTGGTATTTGTGCTAGAATAATTGCTGGCACCTATGCATCAACCTCTTACCAGGCAGCTTGTGTACTTGCGAAAATTCCACCGATGTCTATTACGCTTAGTGAGCTACAAGCAAAAAAGTGCCTAAGAAACAGACAAAATGCCTCCCCTGGAAATCTAAATCTGGATCCCGGATTACCTAGGATCGAAGCATTTAGATTACTCTCCTTGGAAACCACGAGACTCTGGCAACAATCTTGGGATGATGCAACTCAAGGTCGAGTAACACACGCGTTCTTTCCTAGGATTGAGAATAGACTGAAGCAAAATTTTAATACGGATAGGGAAATTGCACAAGTTTTAACTGGACACGACAACTTTCGCAAGCATCTTTACAGAGTGGGAAAAGATATAAGTGCAGACTGTCCGGAATGTGAGGAGGAAGACAACCCAGTTCACCGAATACTTACTTGCCGTATATTTGCACGAGCAAGAGCTACCATTACAAGTCAGCTTGGAGCTATACAAATAAATACTTTGGTTCGGGATCTCATTCAACTCGGTAATCTGGATCTCCTTAAAAGCTTCATCTTTGAAGAATTTCGGGATAGAAGACGCTTGGACGAGTGAAACCCCACAAGCTTCTCAATATCTTCCAAATAGTATAGTGCCTTCAATTCTTACATGGTGTATATTTTAGGAACAAAAGGAGGGTTATGGTACCTCCTGCGGCTATGCTGCCAATGTCAAGTGGGTTTGAGCCCTTCGTAATGATATGTACCAACTACTTAAAACTTATTTAGACTTTAGTTATTTTTGTAATAAATAAAGATCAACATGCAAAAAAGGACAGGGTTACAGAGGACTGGATAGACTGTGTACAGCTATTCAGGGGTGGTGGCCACCTTGGTTTTCCATGGTGGGAAAACCAAGGTGGGGTACCTTCAGTGCTGGGCTCCCCCTTTCCTTTTTTTTTTTTTTTTTTTTTGTCTGTCTG
>OY294047.1:22341838-22414338 GCA_958510825.1 Brachypterus glaber | reverse complement strand
CTGTCTGTCTGTCTGTCTGTCTGTCTGTCTGTCTGTCTGTCTGTCCGTCCGTCCGTCCGTCCGTCCGTCCGTCACGCAAAAGTGTTCTGGCAAAGATATACAAATATATCAAGTGCAGTAAAGATTGGTGAAACATATTTATGCGCAAACGTGTTTAATAATACATACGAATACGTAAAAGTGTTTTGCTAAAGATATACAAATATATCATGCGCAGTAGGGATTGGTAAAACATATCTATGCGCAAAAGTGTTTAATAATACATACGAATACGCAAAAGTGTTTTGCCAAAGATATACAAATATATCATGCGCAGTAAAGATTGGTGAAACATATTTATGCGCAAAAGTGTTTAATAATACATAAGAATGCACAGAAGTGTTCTGGAGTTGCTAGAGGTGAGGAAAGGCAAAGGAAGTATATATATATCATGCGCAGCAGGGATTGGTAAAACATATCTATGCGCAAAAGTGTTTAATAATACATACGAATACGCAAAAGTGTTCTGGCAAAGATATACAAATATATCATGCGCAGTAAAGATTGGTGGAACATATTTATGCGCAAACATGTTTAATAATACATAAGAATACGCAAAAGTGTTTTGCCAAAGATATACAAATATATCATGCGCAGTAGGGATTGGTAAAACATATCTATGCCCAAAAGTGCATAATAATACATAAGAATGCACAGAAGTGTTCTGGAGTTGCTAGAGGTGAGGAAAGGCAAAGGAAGTGTGACAAAAAGTGTGTAGTCCATTTCCAATATTCTGTTCGTCTAAAATATAAAAGTTTTCAAACGTTTTTGCGTTTCAGATATTTAATTAAAAATCATTCTTTTTATACATAATTAAAGGGAAAAGTATTTGTATGTTAGTAGTACAAATTTGTATTTTATTTCTATCTATGTATAGAACGAACTGTCGGCAAGTAGATCGGGGACCGTCGCGTCGCGTCGTGCACCTCGTGAGCTATGTGCTGTTGGTATCTCGTCGTCGCAAAGCAAAACACACTTTAGCTGTGGGTCAATTAAACTTTATCTAGCTTTACCTACTACTTACAGTGGACGCTACAAGTATATTGCGTTTTCCCAAATACTTAAACGCAAGTTAAAATTATTTAAAACGCAAAATAAAATACTGCTGCCAACAAAATAATACTTCCCCTGTATGCGGCCTAGGTTTATAAACACAAAAAAAAAAAACAAGTATTTGAATAAAAAAATTGAGACGAAAAAAATAATTTTTAATTTTAGAAAAAGAAATAAAAAACATTTTAGAAAAAGAAATAAAAAACATTTTAGAAAAAGAAATAAAAAACATTTTAGAAAAAAAAATAAAAAAAATATACAATTTTTTTTTTCAACAAAAATGAAATAGAGATTCCGGTTTCATGTAAAATTTAAATAGACATTCCGGTTTAAAGCAAAATTAAAATATGGAATCGTGTCCATGAAAAATTGATTCTGATATCATGCAAAAATTAAGAAGACGTTCCGGTTTCATGCAAAATTAAAATATACTTTTCGATTTCATGCAAACTATAAATTGTGGATCTGGTTTTATGCAAAATTGAAATAAGCGAAATTGAATTATAGGTTCGGGTTAACCGGTTTCATAAAAAATTGAAATACGTTTAGGTTTCATGCAAAATTAAAATTAAGGTTCCGGTTTAGGCAAAATTGAAATAAGCGTTCTGGTTTCAAGCAAAATTAAAATAGGCGTTCAAGTTTTAAGTAAAATTGAAATAAAGGTTCCGGTTTCATGCCAAAATAAAACAGACGTTCCAGTTTAATAAAAAATTAGTCATTCCGTTTCGAGCAAAACCGAAAAAAGCGTTCGGGTTTTACGCAAAATTAAATAGGGTGTTCCGGTTTTTTTGATTATTTTTCCTTTTCTTTTTTAAAATTTGAAGTTGATATCTCAACTCGTTCAAAAGCTAAATGGACTTTTGGACTGCACCCAGTCCGCACATACATGGATGCAACATCACAAAGAAAGATTGTTTAGGTAACAAGTGCCATATTACATGAGACGTAATATACATATGTATGCTACATAACATGCCCTATAACAGAAAGATTTTTTAAGTTACATGTGCCATATTACATAAGATGTAACATACATATGTATGATACATAACATGCAATATTGCATGTTATATATCATATATATGGTATGAGAACATACCAGATACATAAAATGTTATGAATTAACCATAATATGGTGACCGTATGTACAGGTTAATAATAATAATCCGGTCGACTTGAAATTTTCAGGAAAAATCCGAGGTGAAGATCCCTATTATTTTTGAAAGTAATCCCACCAAAAACAAAAAATTTATGGAGGGATAAAGTTTTAAAAAAAAATCGAAAAAAGCTGAAAAAATATTCCGATTAACGTAATTTTTTAAGGAAAAATTACTTTTATTATAAAAATCAATTCTACAAAAACAAAAAATATTAAAAATTTTGAAAAAAATTTTAGTTTTTTTGAAAACTTTTTTTGAAAAATTTAATTTATATTTTTTTCAATAATTTTTCGTTTTTCAAAAAAGATCTTTAAAAAAAAAAAACAATTTTTTTTCATTTTTTATGATTTTTTTTAATATTGCTTGTTTAAAACTTCAGTTTGGTTCGACTCGGATAAAACTCACAAATAAGTTATTATTATTATTATTGGTTAAATCAAATTTACTTTTTTAAACTTATTTTGGAAATCTACAAATTCCCATAATCGTTGAATACGCCTATCCGCATTCATGGTATAACTATAATTATAATTATGTAATATCTTGTAAAATACAGAAATCAGAGATGACATCACATTGTGATTTCTTGGAAATAGAAATTAGAATTTTGAAGTTCCCGCCAAGCAATCTAGTAGTAGAGTATGGCGTCATAATTAACGGAATAGTGTTTGTTGTTGTTGTTAATTTTTGTGTTGCAAAAGCTATTTTTTGGAGAGTGTTTTATGATAGGTTAGTAATAAAACTAATTATTAGTTTATACAAGTTTTATAATCTACATAATCGTAATACTTTTTTTAAAATTAACCTCAAAATAAGATTTCAAATTATAATGGATTATACTTTTTTAGTAAATTGGAATATGCAGTTGTGTCATTTATTGGAAATGATGACGTCAGTGAGATTCCATCCCATGGGATGGATGATGTATCCCAACACAAAAAATGTTTCCCAATTAATTGCAAAAAAAAGGTACCTATTACCTATAAAAACGGATAGATAAAATAAATGGAGAACATTTAAAGTCATTGTGGTATGTTAATCTATATTTATGGGTAAGCTGTTTGCTGAGTGTTAGGAAAAGCCCATTATTATTTTTAATATTTCCCGCTTAAAATTCAAATTTAAATAAGGTTGGGTTTTTACGCGCCAAAGGTTGGCAACACTGTTGTATTGTCAGTCAGCTGAGTAAGGTCGGCGTACCCGCGGTATTCTTTTTATCGTTAGTATTTTTCACACGGCATTTTCGAAATAAGTTTGTATGTACCCATTTGTTACAAGTTAAATATATGTCCTTTAAAGTTCTATCGAAGTTTTATTGTGAACGGGTAGTTCCTCTAGGGCTTCACATTTGTGGCGACCGTGACAGGACTTGTGATCTTTAAGTGGACAAACCGGGGTAACAAGTGTGTGTTGTTTTGAAAATGGCCGGTTTAGAACGTAAAAAGAAACTCCGTAAAGCTTTACGTACTGCTTTTACGAATAGAGCAAACGAACTAGACGAATTGTTGGCCGATCCGGAATTGAATTGCGACGAAATTAGTGTGGCGTCGGACCTTTTGCGGGAAAAATATGACGAATTAAAACGTGCGAGTTCCGAGGTTTTTGAACTTTTAGTGGATAGTGAAACGACTGAACCAGAGTTGGACCAGGATCAAGAGCAGTGTGACACTTATACCAAGCGATTTAAAACCCTCAGCTACAAGTGTACCAATGTTATCAAAAGTAACAGGTTGGAACAAGTTGGAAGTACACAAGTAGGCACTCCAGAAACACCCGCTACAGGTAGGCGAAACTATCAACTTCCAGTAATTCAATTTAAGAAATTTGACGGTAATATTCGGGAATGGTTGCCGTTTTGGGCGCAGTTCAAAAAAGTGCATGAAGACCCTAATATTGACCCGGCAGATAAAGTCGACTATTTAGTTCAAGCTACAGTATCAGGCAGTAGGGCTAGGCAACTTGTAGATAGTTTCCCTGCTACAGGGCAGCACTATCCACAAATTATAGAAAGTTTACAATCGCGTTTTGGGAGCGAAGATTTGCAAATTGAAGTATACGTAAGGGCACTTCTAAAATTGATTTTAAATAATGCAGTAACGAAAAATAAGATTGATATTTCTCGTTTATATGACCAAATTGAAACTCAGTTACGGTCTTTGGAAACTCTTGGTATAACATCGGACAAATATACGGCGATGCTATTTCCTTTGATAGAATCTTGTTTACCGGAGGAACTTCTACGGATTTGGCAGCGGTCTGCTTTAAGCTTGTATCCCGATAACGACCAAGATGATAGAGAGTCGGTGGTTTCTATGACGAGTGGTAACGGTTCCGCGACTGGAGGGTCGGTGGTGAATGCGCTCGGATCCGCGGATTCCAATGTGACATTGGAGAAAAGATTAAAGGCTTTAATGCAATTTTTGAGAAACGAAGTAGAGAATGAGCAGCGAGTTATGTTGGCTTCTGAAGGTTTTGGGCTTCGTGAAGCTTCCCAAAATTCTGGTACGACTGGTTTTCGAAAAAAGATACAGAGTTCAGGGGAAAAACCGTTTGTTCCTACGGCGGCTGATTTAATTAATGGTGAAGTCGCCAAATGTATTTTTTGTGACGGAGCACACGATAGCGCAGAATGTTTTAAGGCGCAGAGCTATCCGTTAGACAAGAAAAATCAATGTATTAAAAATAAAAGGGCCTGTTTTCGTTGTCTCAAAATTGGTCATACGTCAAAAAGGTGCAGGGGACGTGTTAAATGTATAGTATGTAGCAAACAACATGTGACTTTGATGTGTCCTGAATTGAAGGTTAATATTGATATTGATGCAGGCAAAGCCGAGACTGAAAAAACCACGGAGATTAACGGTGCGAATTACACAAGTAATCACGTTTTTTTACAAACGTTACGTGTAAAAATGATTGGAAAAAATGGATCGCGTGACGTGCGCGTTTTGATTGACACTGGTTCGCAGCGCTCATATGTTTTGAAATCAACGGTGGAAAAAATGGGCGTGGTTCCAAAAAGTAAAGAAAAAATTATGCATTGTCTGTTTGGTGGAGGCATGTTAGAACAAAATCATAACCTGTATGAAGTAACTTTGGCTCAAGATGATTTTTTATGTAAGTTGGACGTGCTAGATCAACCCAAAATATGTATGGATGTAGCTCCAATTTTTCCTGGACCATGGATAGACGAGTTAAGAGCTTTTAATATAGAATTGAGTGACGCACAACAATCATACCAAATTGACCTGCTCATCGGTGCTGACGTCGCGGGAAAGCTGTATACGGGTAGGCGACAGGTACTTGAATCTGGTCTTGTTGCAATGGAGACTTTCCTAGGGTGGACGCTGATGGGAAGTGTGCAAAGAAGGTCGTTTGGCAAAAATGCGGCTGTGTCGACTTTAAATCTTTTTGTAAAAGATGTTTCGATAACTAACTTGTGGGAGCTGGATATACTAGGTATCACAGAATCAACCCAGAGTAAAAATAGGCAAGAAGAGGAGTTAGAGGCGAAACAGTTCTTTTTAGAAACCGTAGAACAAGAGAGTGATGGGCGTTATAAAGTGCGATTGCCTTGGATACAGGGACACCCACCGCTTCCAGATAATTATGGACTTGCGCAGAAGCGTTTAGAAAATGTTTTAAGAAAATTAAAAACGGAAAATTTGGAAAGGGCTTATGATGAAGTTTTTCAAGATTGGCTGGGCGACGGAATAATTGAAATAGTTGAAAAAAAATGTTATGATAGACCAGTTCACTATTTACCGCACAGACCTGTAATTAAGGAGAACTCAAGCACCAGAATAAGACCAGTATTTGACGCAAGCGCAAAAGAGAAAAATAAACCTTCTTTAAATCAGTGCCTGGAGAAGGGTTTGAACCTGATTGAGAAAATTCCTAACATTTTACTAAGGTTTAGAGAAAACAGGATAGGAGTGGTCTCGGATATAAAAAAGGCCTTTCTACAAATAAGTTTACACGAATCTGACAGAGATTGCTTACGTTTTTTGTGGATAGATTCAGAGGGAAAAGAAAAATGTTACAGACACAAGCGTGTGGTATTTGGTGTGAATAGTAGTCCGTTTTTGTTAGGCACCACAATAGAACATCACCTTGAGCAATGTCAAACCAAAGTTGAAGAATCTAGCCACAGTAGTTACTCAGTTGAAACAATTACCAGATTAATAAAAAGCTTTTACGTAGACAACTGTGTGACTAGTCTAAATACCGAAAATACACTGAAAAAATTTATGCAAGAGTCTATTCAAATTATGTCAGAGGCAATGTTTGACCTTCGAGGGTGGGAGAGGACGCAGTTCGATGAGCATGGAAGTGATATTCCGGTCCTTGGTCTCACTTGGAACACTAGCAGAGATACCTTGTCTATCAAAAATTGTTTGAATCTAGAAGAAATAAAAAGTTTAGACGTGACAAAAAGAAATATTTTAAGTGTAGCTCAGAAGATTTTCGATCCGATTGGATTCACCAGCCCTATTACTGTTTGTCCAAAGATTTTGTTGCAGAAGACATGGGAAAACCAGTTGGGATGGGACCAACCTGTAGAAGAAGATATGAAAAAAGAATTTTTTGATTGGGTCGATAATATGAAATATTTAGAAGAAATTGAAATACCAAGATGGGTCAGAGCCGGAAATATAGAAGAAAAATGCAGTTTACACATTTTTTGTGACGCAAGCATAAAGGCTTATGCTTGTGTAATTTTTTTGAGAGTGGAACATGGCGGTGAAGTTTTTCTATATTTGCTAGCATCAAAGTCTAGAATAGCACCCAAGAAACCCATCAGTATACCACGCCTGGAATTGCTGAGTGCTACGATTGCTGCGAGATTATTTGTGACTGTTCAACAAAATCTAGAGCAAGAAATGGACGGTTATTTTTGGAGTGACTCCAGCACAGTTCTGTCGTGGATACGCAGAAAGGAAGAATGGGGCACTTTCGTCGGGAACAGAGTGTCCGAAATTAGGTCCTTAACCCCTATGATGTCATGGAAACATTTGCCTGGTGTGATGAACCCGGCAGACCTCCCCTCCCGTGGATGCTCTGCTAAGTTTTTACTGGATTCGCGATGGTGGGAGGGGCCGGCATGGCTACGTCAAAGTCCAGAGTTATGGCCACAGGAAAAACAATTTGATTGTAATGAAGAAGAAATCAATAAAGAGAAGAAAAAGGAAATTGTTACTATGGTTGATACTGTAGCAGATTATTGGAATTTTAGTCGAATTTCCAAGTATCAAAGCATAGTTCGTATAATGGCTAACATTTTTCGTTTCGTACATAATGCAAGACAAAGTTGTAGAAACGATAGGAAAAGCGGACCGATTTCGGTTCAAGAGTTAAACAATGCCGAAATGTTTGTGTTTAAAGTTGTTCAAGAAGAAGTTTTTGAGAAGAATGATCCGAGACTTAGGGGATTGGACATATTTAATGAGTTCGGTGTCATGAGACTAAAATCGCGTATTTCAAATCGTGTTGATAGTGAACATTTTCGTTTTCCGATAGTTTTGCCGAATAAGCACACAATAACGGACAAATTAGTGACTGGAATTCACGAAAGATCGTGCCATGTGGGTGCGCAAGGACTACTAAG
The DNA here is from genome assembly GCA_958510825.1 of Brachypterus glaber. Classification (NCBI taxonomy): domain Eukaryota; kingdom Metazoa; phylum Arthropoda; class Insecta; order Coleoptera; family Kateretidae; genus Brachypterus; species Brachypterus glaber. The sequence goes on along the minus strand of OY294047.1, from coordinate 22,406,481 downwards.
TTTACTTAGGGAGAAGTACTGGATTTTGGGCGGTAGACGTTATATACGAGGGGTGATCGGAAAGTGTAAAGTGTGTAGAAGACAGAACAGCAAACCTTTTCAAGTGAAAAGCCCTCCGTTGCCGTTTGATCGAGTGCGAGATGCCGTTGTTTTTGAAATCTCGGGCGTGGATCTAGCAGGACCGCTTTACTTGAAATCTGGAGAAAAGGTGTGGGTTGTACTTTTTACGTGCGCAGTGTACCGCGCAGTACATTTTGAACTATGCATTTCTTTATCTACTGAAAGTTTTATTAAAGCTTTGAGGCGTTTTATCGCGCGCCAAGGTCGTCCAAAGGTCCTTTACAGTGATAACGGGACAAATTTTGTGGGCACGGAAAATGCTTTCGAAAGACTAGACTGGGACAAAATAGCTAAATATTCGTCGGTCGAACGGATAACGTGGCATTTTAACCCCCCAAGTGCGCCGTGGTGGGGAGGATTTTGGGAGCGGCTCGTGGCACTCCTCAAACAACTTCTACGTAAGATGCTAGGTCGTGCGTGTCTTACTTATGAAGATTTATTGACAGTTTTAATAGATTGTGAATCGGTTATTAATTCGAGACCATTGACATACCAGTCTAATGACGCAAATGATTTAGTGGCGTTAACTCCAGTTATGTTTCTTCGCGAGTTAGTAGACAGTGGTGTTCCGGATTGTGATGCGGTTGATAAGGAGTTTTTGTGCAAAAAGTCTCGAAATTTGCAAAAGTTACGCGAAGATTTACGTAAACGATTCCGTAACGAGTATTTAGGACAGTTGCAATTAATGTCTAACGCGAAACCGTCGCGAGAGGTTATTGTCGGTGAAGTTGTCCTAATAGGAAATGACAATGAGAAGCGCATTGATTGGCCTTTAGGACGTGTCATAGAACTTTTACCGGGTAAGGACGGTTGTGTTCGTCTTGTGCGCGTAGTAACGTCAAAGGGACAGTTACTTCGTGCTGTACATAGAATCTTTCCATTGGAAATGGATGCACATCAGGTTGTTCTTCAGGAGAAATCCAAAGTTCCGTCTGAGCCAGAGGTAGCAGTGGAAGAAGATCCAGTAGTGAGTAAACCAGAGAGTGATAGTGCATCGCAAATCGCGGACGTGAGTGATTTGTGCAGAAACAGAGTGATCGAATCGTTTAAAACGCGTAGTGGGAGAGTAGTAAAATTTCCAAAAAGGTTTGAAGACTAAAGACTGTAAGTAGCTAGAACAGTTAAGTTTTAGAGACAAATTGAATATTTTATGAGATTGTTAAGTTTCATTTTTGTTTTGTTTAATGAGAAACTTTAAAATGTTTTCCAAGTTTCTCAGGTGGGAGAATGTTAGGAAAAGCCCATTATTATTTTTAATATTTCCCGCTTAAAATTCAAATTTAAATAAGGTTGGGTTTTTACGCGCCAAAGGTTGGCAACACTGTTGTATTGTCAGTCAGCTGAGTAAGGTCGGCGTACCCGCGTTATTCTTTTTATCGTTAGTATTTTTCACACGGCATTTTCGAAATAAGTTTGTATGTACCCATTTGTTACAAGTTAAATATATGTCCTTTAAAGTTCTATCGAAGTTTTATTGTGAACGGGTAGTTCCTCTAGGGCTTCACACTGAGAATTATCAGGTTCTATGTGACAACTTTGATGAAAAAGAGATATACTTTTTTTATTTATTTATCCTCAAGGAGTTGGGATCCTTAATGTAAAAGGCTGAAGAAAACTAAAACTTGTTCTAAATGTATTTTGCGAGCTAAATCTCCTGCGAAATCTTGTGTACCACCCTCGCGAAATCTTGCGAAATTCCCGAAATCTTAAATAATTTAACACGTTGGCTATCATGAGAGTCACCGGCGACTCTCGGTATTTTTTACACGGTACCATCAGGGAACGTTCAAATATTATGTAACGCAAATTGTACCAAAATTCATACACTTCATACCCCGGTTTTCGCATTATTTAAGGCTGTAGAGATTTCATATTTTGGCTACCCCCCCTAACACACCCCCTATTAGGGGGGTAGGCAAAATATGAAATCTCTATAATCTATAATAACGCGAGAGCCGGGGTATGAAGTGTATGAATTTTGGCACAATTTGCGTTACATAATACTTGAACGTTCCCTCACCGGCTACTCTCAGTAGCATAGGTTAACATAATATTGTAACTCTTAAACTGCCGAAACAAAAGCATCCATATTATAGGTGTGGTACACCAGAAGTACTACTTATGTCATATTTCAGTGGGACGCGGTAATATTGGTGAAAAAAGTTGTAAAAAATGTTTTATTAATATCACAGTTACACAAACTAAAGTTGGATCTCCGACAGACTCGTCTAGTCTGTCTGCCGCTTAATCCGAGTCGGAGTTTAAAAATTGGGTCCCATTTTCAAAATAAACTCAAAAAAATATCCTTTTTGTACTCTTTTGCTAGGTTTTTTGAGGTCTTTTTAAAAACTTTTAAATTTCGACCTCACATTCGCATTCAGCGGCTCAAAATATATAGGAATTGACTAGTCGAGTCCTTCGAAGATCCATTTTTTTTGTGTGGCGCTGTATTTATTTTATTCTTAGAGATTTTAAATGAATTTTTTTTTGTGTAATTTACGCAAAAACGTATAATATATATATACTAAGTATATTATACTTGAAAATGTAAAATTATTTAGTTTTTTTTTAGACTTTGCGAGAAATCTTGCGAAATCCCCCAAAATATTTCAAAATCCTGCGAAATCTTGCCAACTCCCGCGAAATCTTGCCAACTCCCGCGAAATCTTGCCAACTCCCGCGAAATCTTGCCAAATCTTGGGTAATGCAAAATTTGGTGTACGCGAGTTCGTATGAGATTTACCCCTCGAAAAATGCATTATTACGTTTTTTTTTTTAATTTTAAATATATTTTTTTTTCAGAATAGGTTTATTTATTTTACGTTTTTAAAAAAAATGTACAAACAGTTACCTTTTTTAAAATATATTTTATTCAGAATATGTAATATGTAGTTTTAATTTTTTTGTGTGTATACCTAGCAGGACAACCGAGTGTCAGTTTAAGATATATTTTTATTTTTGCAAAATAAACGAAATTAAGACTTCGACCGGACCCTGTAGATATCGACTTTAGATTTCGAATAGGTAAGTGGCACACAAATATGTATTTCATATTTGTGTATCATTTACCTATTCGAAATTGGAAGTTTATATTTGCCGGGGGAATTTAAACGGACATTATAACATCCATGTTACATATCACCCATATAATTTTAATGTATTAAAGACCTCTCATCCATATGGCAAGGGATAACTTATGATGTATTTGGTATGTTTCTGCTACATATCAAGGAGTATAAAAACGACATGGCTGATACCTCTCATCCATATTGCAAATGTTATATAATATGTTATGTACCTGGTATGTAGCTGATATGTTACATGTTATGTACCTGATACATAATTTGAGGCGGAATTGTTAAAGTCCAAGGACTGTACATGGACTATAAAAATAACATGGCTGCAACATCACATAGAACAGTGGTTATGTACCTGCCATGAATTTGTGCGGACTGGGCACTGTATAACAAGTCGTGAAGATATGTAATGCTACGCATTCCATTATATACTATTTACAGTGGATGGTATATTGCGTTTTCCCCAATACTTGAACGAAAAAAAAATATTGCTGCCAATAAAATAATACTTCCCCTGTAGGTGGCCTAAGTTCATTAAACCAAAAAAAAAACAAGTATTTAAACAAAAATTAAAAAACGAAAAAAAAATAAAAAAATTTGAAAAAAATAAAAAATATATTTTTTTTTTGAAAAACGAAACATTTTAGAAAAGTTTTAAAAATTAAAAAAATTGACCATTTTTTTATGAAATATGGATTCCGGTTTCATGAAAAACTTAAACAGACATTCCAGTTCAAAGCAAAATTGAAATGTGGGATCGGGTTCCATAAAAAATTGAAATAGGCTTTCGGGTTTCAAAAAATGTATATGTATATATTAAATTGTATGATTAGAGGTGTCCATCTATAAACTGTATGTTTCTTGGGATGAAAGTATTTTATTATTACTTTAACCAAAGTTGACCTAGGGATTCCGGTTTCTTGTAAAATTAAAATATACGTTTCGGTTGTATGCAAAATTTAAACTGAGGTTCCGGTTTCATGCAAAATTGAAATAAGCATTCTGGTTTCAAGCAAAATGAAAATATGGGTTCGGGTTCCATAAAAAATTTACGTTCAGTTTCATACAAAATTGAAGTTCCGGTTTCATGCAAAATTAAAATGGACAGGATCATACGGCCGAAAGTTGTACGGCCGAAGAAATGCTTTTACCCCCTCTACTATATTCTCCAGAGGTTCTCAATATTTGATTAAAACAATGAATTTCTTATGAATATTGTTACACCAGGCAAGCATTTATTTTTTAATTAGCTAAAGCTAAATTATATAGCCCAAATATAATCCTATTTGATTCTTAAAATATATCGCCTTCTAAATTCTAAAATATCGTATCTAAAAAATGCCTCCCATTAAAAAAAAAAACACCAAACCAGCAAACTACCAAACCAAACCAGTATTAAGGTAAACCAACGCCTCCCATTAAAAAATAAAAACACCAAACCAGCAAACTACCAAACCAAACCATTGTTAACGTAAACCAACGCCTTCCATTAAAAAAAAAACACCAAACCAGCAAACTACCAAACCAAACCATTGTTAACGTAAACCAACGCCCCCATTTATTTTTATTTATTTATTTAAAAAGACGGTTGAGCGCAGATATGAGCGGACTGGGGCAGGTACATGCCGACAAAATTGGGAAAGATTGACGGACAATGTCAGATAAACGCGGATGTACGCAGACATAATTCGAAAAAAAGACGACCGACCGCAGATTTGAGCGGACTTGGGCGGGTACATGCCGACAACATGGGGAAATATTGACAGACAGTATCATATAAACGCGGATATACGCCGACATAATCCGAAAAAAACGACAGTTGAGCGCAGATATGAGCGGACTGGGGCGGTTACATGCCGACAAAATTGGGAAATATTGATGGACAATATCAGATAAACGCGGATATACGCAGACATAAAAAAAGACGGTCCAGCGCAGATATGAGCGGACCAGGGCGGTTACATGCCGACAAAATTGGGAAGGATTGACGGACAGTGTCAGATAAACGAAGATATAGGGGAACAGGGGGCACAGTGAGTCACTTACTTTTTCAGAGCGCATATTTTTAAAAGTTTTGACAATAACTCAGATTTTTTTTCATACTACGTTTCTTTGATCTTTAAGCTAACATAATTTGCAGGTTTAAATTAAAAATGAATAGACCATGATTTTTTACAAGTACTTTTTTGACAGTATGTCATTTGATTCACCCAGTACGGGGTACAGTGAATCACTGCAAGGGGTACAGTGAGTCAGTATGGTTAATCGTGATATTTAAATAAATTAAGTCAATTTATTAATTAAAAAAAATGTTTATTTTAGATACCTACATAGTTAAATAAACCTTAAATAAAACTCTTTGGTAACAAAAAACAAAAACTTAAAATTAATTAACGTAGGTAAATAAAAACCTTGAAAATGAAACTCTTAAGTAAGAAAAAAAAACAAAAGTTAAAATAAACTAACGTAAATCAAGACCCTGAAAAACAATGTTAAATGTATACATTTATTGTATATTGTATAAACCAATTTTCAAAAAAATCATCACCACCCCTAAGGGGGTGGATTTGGAAAGAAATAATTTCAAGATTTAGTTTTAGCAACCTCAAAAACCCCCATATTCAAATTTTCACGAAAATATGAAAAATATTTTAAAATATTTACCCCCTCACCCCTGCGGGGTTGGTTGGAAATTTTCAAATTTTTGTAAACAAATATTGTTCTCGCTCCGGATTGTTTTTGGTGAACAATCCCGAGCGAGAACTTTTGGTAACATACCTGTATATCAAAGTCTCTAGCGTTCTTAAGTTATCGTGCCCACAAGATTTCCCGGACAGACCGACCAATCGACCAATAATTTTTTTGCTTGAAATTGATTTATATCGACATAAAACGTCATAAAACGCAAAAATACGCAAAAAAATTTTTTCACGAATACAGAGCTTTCCTATATTTGAAAATTTTCAAAATGGGAAAGCAAAATTCCTACAACAATTTAGTTATAAATATACAAGAACATTTAATCATAGTTGAGGCACAGTGGATCATGAGCCACTGTGTCCAATCGGTCTTTGACTCACTGTGTCCCCCCAGTAACCAGACCAGTTCAAAGTGGACATAAAAAAACATACCAAATATCTGATAAAGTGTAAACACACTTATTTAAGAGTTAATAAAGAATATAAAAATGCCAAATTACACTGGAATTTACGTAAAAGTAGTACAAATATACCTAATTAACAGATTAACAAAAAAAATACTTTCATTATTTATTTCATGCAGCCACCTCTTCGCTTCAACACACGTCACGCAGGTTTGCCGGCAACTGACCCTTTATCTAGAGAAACGTCTTCTTAGCGCGCCATTGGAAAGCGGCGTTTCTAAAACTAATATTGGTAGAGTTATAGTCAACGATTCATTGTGCCCAATGACTCACTGTGTCCCCTGTTCCCCTACGCCGAAATAATCCAAAAAAAAAAGACGACCGAGCGCAGATATAAGCGGACTAAGGCGATTACATGCCGACAAAATTGGGAAATATTGACGGGACAGTTTCGGATAAACGCGGATATACGCCGACATAATCCGAAAAAAAGACGACCGAGCGCAGATATAAGTGAACCAGGGCGGTTACATGCCGACAAAATTGGGAGATTGATGGACAATGTCAAATAAACGCGGATAGAAGCCTACATAATCTAAGCGCAGATATGAGCGGATAAATGCCGACTAATACTCTGACAGACAAAACCACTTAGGCTGGTGTAAGCCGACATGATCGGACGCGCATAGGCGGATATAAGCCGACTTAATGAAACAGAAAAAAAAAACAGACTTGTGCAGGTAACAGCGGACATAAATTATTTTGGACATACGCGGACTTGTGCGGAAGTACTCCTATTGTGAAAAAGCCGGACTTATGCAGATATAAATATTTGACTGCCAAATTAGGATAAAATCAGATGTAAAAACAACAAAAATTGCGGGTTTCAGCCGACAAAAATTATATTTCAACGTTCCGGATCTAAGCGGACTTGAGCGGACAAAAATTTAATGTAGAAATTTCGGATGCCTGCAGACTCAAATGTCTAACTGTAAATTTAGGATCATTACAGATATAAATAACACCTGCTATAGCCGACTCAATGCAACTGAAAAATTTGCCGACTTCTGCGGATCTGATTTTAATCCTAATTTGCGGGTGAAATGCAATTGACGGGTGAACGCGGATGTAGTGGGTCTAAAACATATCAAAACGGATTTGTTTTTCCACCTGCACAGAGCTGCACAGATCCGTCATTTTCAGCAGGGTAAGCAAACAAAGTGATATAATTTAGTGATAAAATAAATAAGTTTATAATAAGTGATATTAATTAATGTCAAAATTACTTGTCTCGCAAAAATAGTTTTTGGAAGTTTTGGAATAAATATTATTGGGAAAATGTTTGGAATGAATTAATTAAGGTGAATAATTCCACGTCAACTAGCTCCGCGATCCGGAACTCATCTCTTCGATTTTGCTGAAATTTTGCATGTCCCCATAACTTAGTGTTTATATAGTTGCTGAGATATTAGGGTGGGTCCTTATTGCCTTTTTCAAAATCGGAAAATAACCATGTAATAAATTCGCAATAACTTAAAGAAGATATAGACTTTAATCGTATTGATTTGTAAAGAGTATCAAATTATGGTCTAAAATACCCATTTTTTTAACCATTCTGACATTTCCAAGATGGAGGACCGCCATGCCAATCCGGGGAAGTTTATATTTTGTATCCCCAAAATAGATTATCTGTTTTTTACTATTTACTCGTATTTAGTGGTAGTATGTCCCTATAAAATATTTCGACTCAAATGACATATTTGTGGGAGATGACATAATGTGCGACCATACCTTATTTTTTTTTTTCATTTTTAACTAGAAAAAATGAGATGTGAGGAATTTAATGAAGAAACTAAATCCATTGCACAATATTATTAATTTGATTACTTATTTAATGAAATGTTCTTCAATAACAATATACAGGGTGTACCAAAAATATAGGAGCACCCTATACAGGGTGTCCCAGAATGTTTCCAAAATCTCTTAAGGGTAATCAGATATTGTCAAAATAATTCCACAGGTTCAAATAAAATTTTTGGCTACGGCCCCCATCCTACTCTGAGATATTTGCCCCCCAAGATGAAATAGAAAAATTATTTTTTTGGATAACTTTTTTACTTTTTAATATTTGTTGACAATCTTTTTTGAGTTGTTTAAGAAAATTAATGCGCATCGAATTTTAACAGAAGTTTTAAAAGTTATCAGAAAAGTCAGGGGCGGACTTCCATTATGGTTCCTAAATTTTTTTAGGGGTACAAATTTTAGACTTTTAATTACTCTTGTACATTCTGTGAGCAATTTTGATCAAAAAAGCACCCTACACAAAATTTGATAAAATTAAGTGTTACCGAGAAAAATGCACTTTTTTAATTCAAAGGCAGGAGGACCGTAACAAAAATATTTTTATATTATTTTAAAAATAGCATAAATTATTTTAAAAAGGTTTGTATTTCATCAAAATGAAATAAAATAAAAAGTTCATAGGAAATTTTCGACTAGGGTCCCTCTCCTTTGACATATTTGCCCCTTAGATGAAAAATAAAAATCAAATTTTTTGGACAACTTTTTAAATATTTTTAACGATTTTTTTTCAGGTTATTTTAGAAACTTTAAATGCATCGAATTATTTTAACAGACATTTAAAAAGTTATCAGAAAACTTAGGGGCGGACTTTTGCTATCTTTTTTAGGGTTACAAATTTCACACTTTTGATTACTTTTAAACATTCTCTTAGCAATTTTGATCAAAAAAGTACTCCACGCAAAATTCGATAAAATTCCGAGAAAACGGCGGAGGAGCCTAAAAACATTATTGGATTGTTTAAAAAATGGCATAAAATGTTTTAATTTTTTTTGTTATCTTCTCTAAAAATGAAACTAAATTTCATATAAACTTTTTGGCTAGGGTCCCCCCTAAAATATTGACATCAATTTCCATTTAGCCCACTTCATTTTTTTATATCAAAATTACACAGGCCAACAAATATTCAACTTTTAAAAGTTGATTAGGATCTGACAGCTGATTTTGGGTAATTTACTCATGTTGATTTCGAATGTAACTTCCGTTTTTGTCCATGACCTGAGGATTTTGAACAACCGCAACCCTAACAACTTAGGGGTTCGGAACCATGGTGAAAGTCCACCCCTGACTTTTCTGACAACTTTTTAAAAGTCTGTTAAAATAATTCGATGCATAAAGAGTTTCTAAAATAACCTTACAAAAAATTCGTTAAAAAATATTAAAAAAGTTGGATTTTTATTTTTTATCTACGGGACCAATATCTCAAATGAGGGGGGCGCTAGTCAGATATTTCATATGGACTTTTTATTTCATTTTGATGAGATACAAACATTTTTAAAATAATTTTTAGCATTTTTGAAAAAATATAAAAAATATTTTTTTACGGTCCTCCTGCTTTAGGATTAAAAAAGTGCCTTTTTCGCTTCATGTTATCGAAATTTGTATAGAGTACTATTTTGATCAAAATTACTCACAGAATGTAAAAAAGTAATCAAATGTCTAAAATTTGTAACCCTGTAAAACTTAGGGGTTTCCAACCATAACGGAAGTCCGCCCCTGACTTTTCTGATAATTATGAAACTTCTGTAAAATCATTCGATGCGCATTAATTTTCTTAAACAACTCAAAATCAATGAATATTAAAAATTAAAAAAGTTATCAAAAAAAATAAATAATTTTTCTATTTCATATTGGGGGGCAAATATCTCAGAGTAGCCTAGCCAAAAATTTTATATGAACTTGTGCTATTATTTTGACGAGATCTAATTACCGTTAAGAGATTTTGGAAACATTCTGGGACACCATGTTTAGGGTGCTCCTATATTTTTGTTACACCCTGTATATTATTATTGAAGACGCTTTTCATTAAATAAGTAATCAAATTAATAATATTGTGCAATGGATTTAGTTTCTTTATTAAATTCCTCACAGAGCTAATTTTTTGTAGTTTAAAATGAAAAAAAAATAGGGTATGGTCGCATCTCCCACAAATATGTCATTCGAGTCGAAATATTTTATAGGGACATATTACCACTAAATACGAGAAAATAGTAAAAAAAATAAAAAAAAATCGAAGATAATCTATTTTGAGGATACAAAATATAAACTTCCCCGAATTGACATGGCGGTCCGCCATCTTGGAAATGTTAATGGGGTTATATAAACACTAAGTTATGGGGACATGCAAAATTTCAGCAAAATCGGAGAGATGAGTTCAGGATCGAGGGGCTAGTTGACGTGTATTAAAGAAGTAAACATGGCGTTTGGAGAAAGGATGCTTTAATTAAGAAGAAAGTATTTTATTTAAAATTTTGAAGTAAAGTGAAAATTCGTTGACAAATTTTCAGTGAGAAGTTCAAGTAATCGAGCATAATTTATTCCTAAATAACAATTACTGTCATTACTGTTATTACTGTTATTATATATTTAATTGTGCGGGCCTTGTTACCAGTTTTATAACTGCTTAGAGGCCAAGATAAATAAAATAAATAAATAAATAATAAATTGTTGTGGATATTTAACAGCACATAGACTTCTAAGGTATATTTTCCAATCATGCTTTAAAATACTGTTGTAATATTTTTGCCACTTTTCTTCGTTATGTTTGGGCAAAGCCTCAGAACATTTTATCATTTTTTTATTAATAATTATAAAAAAATTGCAGAAGTTTATATATTATCTGAATGATATGACATAAAAATATAACCCAATTTTTCAAGAAATATTTATACAATACTTCAATTTACGCAAAATATCGTTTTCCACCATAAGATCTACTTACAAAGCTAAACTAAACCTAGTAACTTTTTTAGTAGTTACTAATAACACTAGGCAACACGGTTTCTTGCCCCGATTGGAGTCATATGTTTTTTAACTAATTTTGGGTCGCTGAAACCGAATCTGGCCTCAGAATATTTCTATTACCTAAGTTTTCTGAGAAAAATAAGATAAAAATGTTAAAAAATGATTATTTTATCCCTCTTTTGTTCTAAAATCATGGGAGACAAAAATATTCCAAAGACAAATTTGGATTCGGCGACTCAATATTAGTTAAAAAATACCCAACTTAAAACATATAAACTTTAAATTCATAGGTAGAATAAATAGGGATATATGAAAAAAAAATATTAAAAAAAAATGGATAATGTGACAAAACTAAGTAGGGGTGGAGGGTAAGAAGGGTGCATAAGGGGACAAGCTTATCGCCACGTACTCATGCTAAAAATTGTCAAAAATAATTACTAGGGGGTCAAAAATGAACTAAAAAAATGTTACGTATTATGGTTCTTATGTAATAAAGTAACATTTTTATGATGTAGAACCATTAAAAAAAAACAAAAAAAAATACACAATATTTTGTTTTATAAATTGTTTTTAAATTGGCATAATTGCATGTACTAAAATTTAAAAAATAAGACGTGCTGAATTTTTTTTAAGATTAAAGTTGGATTCTGCGCCTTTAAATTGATAAGAAAAATATATTTTTTGGACTCGGGAAAAAAGTTTATACTGTGTACTTTAATTTTACATCTTTTTCATTTATTTACTTTTTAGGAACAAACTAAGCAAAATAAAAAAATATTTGTATAAATATTTTTGTAGAGAATTTTATAATCTACAAATTAAGTTCTATAAAGTTTTTAAAAAAATTTGATAGTTTTGCCACAAATGAGCAATTAAGTAAACTCTGCACTTTCATTTTAACCTTTTTATTTTTTTTTTCGCGTACTTACTCTGACAGTAGGTTCTTGACATATAGATTTTTGAATTCCTCGTATTTTTTTTAATATATACTAAAATTTTCAAAATTCTAATCTTTTTTTTAAAGATTTTGAAAAAAAAACGTCCTTATTACCTGAACTTATATCTCAAAAATTTTAGGTGCTGGAATTTTTCTAAGGTCAGATTCGGATTCTACGCCCTCGAATTAGTAAGTAGTAAGAAAAATTTACTTTCCGATCGGGGCAAAAAAAAAGTTGCGATTTGTTGCCTAGTGTAATGAAATGAAATAGGGTATAAGCGTTCCGTGATCCGTTTTTTTGACTATATTTTCTTTTCTTTTGTAAAAAGAAAAAAGTACTATTTTGTCGACATCAGTTTTTTTTTGTTTTGAAGTACAAATACAAGACGAAGGGGTTTCCATTAAAAAAAAATAGCTTAACAAATTTATTTTCAGTGACGTGGTATTAAATAAAAATTAAATAAAACCACAATTAAATATAAATTTTATACCAAATATATTGTACTATATTTTACAGCGATAATCAACAGAAAAAAAAAATGAATAACAATAACTCAGTTAAAAATAGTTAACTACATTAACTATATAAAAAAACATGCAAAATATATTATTTTATCATTCACATCATTTCATACAAAACAACTCACACTGTTATACTATTACACAGTGGTACGTTAAAAAATTGAATTTTGATGATGCTTTTTTTATTTTAAATCCTAAAAATAGTAATAGCTTTTAACATTCAATTAAATTTTTTAACAACCAACTGTGTAATATTAAGATCAGTCTGATACACATTTTTTCTTTAATTTTTTTACTATACATTTCGAAAAATGTAAAAATGCCTACCAGTTTTACACGAAAAAGAAACAGTAGTCAATTATGGTCTTTTGATCATTATATCTTTTAGATTTCAACTTCCAAATTAAAACTGCATCAATACATAAAAACAATTATATGCACTTTTTTAATATGGAAAATATGGTACAAATTCGGACATGTCACACAACTATAAACCTAGCAACACTGTCCGACGATCAACAGGTCATCACAATTATATAATAATTAAATATTATACATTTCTTTACACTAGAATGTTTGTACGGATATTATGCACTAGATTTGTTTGCGCATTAATTCTTCTCTTCCTTCTTTTCCTTCGATTCATCGCTTCCTTCGCTTGGTTTTTGTTCTCCTGAACTGCTGCTCCCTTCGCGATCTGCTGCCATCTATAAAAAAGAGTCATGTCAAAATAGCTTCGAAAAATATGCAAAAACTTGAGCAAAAGCAACAAGTATCAGCTTATGGGGTCTTTCTACCTTCAAATTTTAAAAATATGTTTTTTTTAACATTATTTTTTATATAGAAAGAAAAAAGATACCATTGTGAAATTTTGTAGGTATGTTTAAAAATACAAAATAAAACTATATAAAAAACAAGTTTTTAAACTTAAACCCCTTCTATTGATTACGTATTATGTATAACTAAAAAGTATAAAACAAGATATACAAATTTTCAAAAACGATTTTTTTAAAAGAAAGGTTTTGGAATTTGTGATTTCTTTATTTTTGCCAACATTTCCAAAACCCTTCTTTTAAAAAATTTGGTTTTTGTAAATTGGTATATCTTGTTTTCTACTTTTTAGTTATACATAATACGTAATCAATAGAAGGGTTTTAAGTTTAAAAACTTGTTTTTTATATAGTTTTATTTTCAAGTTTTTAGTTATAATTTAATAATGTGTGAAGCAACCCGGGAGTGAAACAGAGATTTTATGTAAAATTATATTATCACCGGATATAAGCATATGTACCGAACTTTAGCTGTCTAAGTGGGTAAAAGGAGTTTAATTTAGCCGCATGTGCTATGTTGGGGGGGGGGGGGGGGGGTTAATTTATAAGAAAAGTTTTTGAAATTGTATATAATTAATATAGTAAAATTTTATTATGATGAGTATGAGTATGTAACCCTATTTTTGTTTTAAATTAACTCACGTGGATAAAAATGGGTTTTTGATATTTTGATAAATTTTATATTTAATTATTTTGTTAGGGTAGAAAATCATGTGTACCAAATTTCAGCTCTCTAAGTTTATTCTAAGTAGGTATAACAGAGAGGGCCCTTCAGCCGCATGGGGGGTAATGGGGGGGGTTGACGGTTGTTTTTTTATAGTAAAATTTCGGGGGGTAAATTTTATATTAAATTATTTTAGATAAGCATGTATACCGAATTTCAGCTCTCTAAGCCTATTCTAAGTGGGTGAAAAAGTATTTGGCAAATTTGAGGACAAATATACCTATATATATATGGAAGTGAAGTGAATAGAAGGGTTTTAAAAAATAGACTTTTAAAGTGACATATTTTGGGCATAAAATGTTTTTGTATAGTCACTTAAATATAACCTTGTTTTAACTCCTAAAGCTCATGCGCAGTTTATTAGCGCAAAGTGAAAGCAAATTTCAATACGTTGCCTAACAGCTGTTTAGAGTTTGGTGCAACATGTGTTGATGCTTTCATGTTAAAAAAATGTAAAATTTAATGATAGAACTCGATTTAGGTGACTAATCACATACCATAATTTGGCAATTTTAGTTCTCATAAAAATAATAGTCAACCTTCCTGGTAGAAATTTAACGTTAGAATAGCTTTTTTCTAACGTAAGAAAACTGTATAAAAGTACGTTATAAATTATGTACAAATGTCCCGGTTTTTAACGTTAGAATCCAACGTTAGTTTCAAACGTTATTCTAACCAAAATCTAACGTTAGATTTTTAAGTTAGAAATACGTTAGAAGTACGTAAAAATCTAACTTTCATTTAAAAATTTTACAGGGTCATTGACCCTTTATGTAAAAAAATACAGGGTCATTGACCTTTAATTGGTTCATTGACCTTTAATTGGTTCATTGATCATGCCTAGTTTTTCTTTTTAGTTGTTTTTCTTTTTTTTTAGGCTTACATTGTGCTATTTCGGTGATATGCAATTTTATAACTAATTTTGCTAGAAATCAAAATCAGGAATTGATTGGTTAATTTTATTTTTCTACAAACTTGCATATCGTCAAAATTGCATAATACAAGACTTTATATTTACATTCAAAAAATCGCAAAAATATTTATTCAAACAATTCTGTGATTTATTAAATGTAAATATTAATAAAAGACGATCAGTTTAAAATATTTTATTATATAGGTAAATTTAAAATTAATAAAGTTACACACGTTATTATTTTGTGTATTCAGTATGACTCGCTTATAACGAAACCCTGTTACAGTTATAACGAACAATTTTTTGGCCGCAAGCCATAATTTTATGGGTTTAGTTTGGACCAAAATACCCGTAAATGTTTGGCTTGCGGCCAAAAAATTGTTCGTTATAACTGAAATTCTTTAAAACAGGGGATCGTTATAACCGAGTCATACTGTATTTATAATTAATTTTTAATAAAATTAAAATACTATTTTATATTTGTTGTGTAATTTCAATATAGAAATAACTAAAAAAAGAAAGACCTCTAGAGGTCCCACCCACATACCCTTTAATAATAATAATAAAGAATTTATTTTGTCATTCGAATTTAAAAAGATTCATTACATGCTCTTCCTATATAAGATCACATATATTTAATTTTAGATTGCTTATAATAATTAATTAATACACTGGACGACATTTTTTAGAAAATAACCTACCAAATACATCTGCAAATTTTTTTTCTGAATTGAGAATTGATAGACTATTTATGTAAACGGATTTAAAATCTCTGACCAAAATTTATATAGAATATTCTAAAAAAGTATAAAATAAAGTTTTATCAAGTCCGCTTTGGTAATTTTTAAGGAAAAAAATGTCCATTATCTTCCGAAACCGAGCACCTCAGATTCTACTGTTAATAGGTTTATAATGTGTAGACTTCCTACTAGAAAAATTAACTCTTGGTTTGCGTTGGCAAATCATTAAAACTTAATTTCTATTAAAGATTAGCATGCTAGGTTCCATGTCACTGTCATCATCTCTGGCATGTGCTGCTGACTTCTTTCTTTGATTCTTGTGTTTGCATGTCCAAACCAGTTCCATGCCGTGCATTTAAATATTTCCGTTGTACATTTGGGATGCTCTCTTCGAACCACAGCTAAAATATTAAATTAATAGTTAGTTCTGAGTCGAAAGTTCGGTGGACAGGTGGTTATATTAGGGACACTATATCAGTAAAGACATAAACACAAAAAACCTAGTCTATATTATAAATGGGGGGTTTTCATTTAAGATTTTAAAGTTGGGGTGGTTGTACCCTGATAGCACAAACATTCTAAGAATATTCTAAGATGTTTCTAAGAATATTCTTTCCTTCTTGGAATGTTCTAAGAATATTTTTAGAACAAAGTGCGCTATTAGGCGAGATAAGAGGTAAAACATACAGGCTAATTTACAAAATATTAGCTCCATTTTGTTTTCGTTGAGCCGCCCTGTATAAATATATTTAATATAAAATTTTATTCTATATTATTTTAAAATTTTGAAACATTTATGCGTGAATATAATATAACCACTTAATAAAGTAGTTCATCAAAGGTAGACCAAAATTTATGTTCCCTTTTTTTCATGTAGCATCAATTATTTTGAACATCACAGGTTTTGCAAATTAAGATTTCCTGATCAAAATTCGGAGTTTTTCCTGATTTTAGTACACACAAAGTTTTTAAAACCAATATAAAAAGAATCAGAATCATCGGTAAAAAAATACAATTATATTATTATTTATTATGTTATAATTATACTATTCACATCGCATAGCGCTAGAAAAGTATTATACGCATAGGTGCCGACTTCGGGGGCCCGGTTGCCATGGCCCCCGAACTCTTTAAGAGTTAAGACTTAACAGGGGGGGGGGCTCTTGGAATATTGTCTATACTTTTAAATATTACAAAATCTTCACAAATTTTAAATATATTTGTACTCGTATTTTCATACTTTATAACTTTAATGTATTTTTTTTACTTTAAAAAATGTTGGGCTCCCCCTGGATTTATGAAAAATTGTAGCCTATACAGGGTGGTCCAGTTTATATCATCAGGATTTTAAGGGGTGATTCTACATTGAAAAATATGAAAAAAAGTTCCAATAAGCATATGTCTAAAATGTGTAGTTAGGGAGCTACGCCCCTTTGAAAGTGGCTAAAAAAATCGGTTTTTATTTAATAACTTAGGAACTCTTTGAAATGTAGGAATTAAGTTTTGCACGTAAACTAATCGTAATAAGGACCATCTTCGTATGTTATTTTCATGTACTTATTTTAACCAGGGGTGTGCGAAACGGGGGGGCCTTATCAGTTTTTTGTCCCAAACTTTTTTCTGTGTAACTTTTTGGTCTTCAAAACAAAAAATCAGTGGCGTACGTTTTATTAAATAAAGTATTTTTGAGGAAACCCGTACGCACGCCTCTGAATTTTAAATAAAATAATTACAACCACTATTTAATAAAGAATACAAAAAAATGATCTATACAAAATTTCTGAAGGCTACCTTTTTTTATTATTGAATCAGCAAATTATTTAAAATAATTATTTTTTTTAATGCCCTGTAGGTCAAAAAGGAAGTAAAATTCGACTATGTTTTATAGGACAAAATACCCTTATTTTTCGATAAATTTTCGTCGGGTAAAATCCTGATATATAAAAATATATATAAACTGTAGGTCGAAAAATCGTTTTTAAAGCTTCTATGGCCCTTTAAAAA
Organism: Brachypterus glaber; assembly: GCA_958510825.1. Taxonomy (NCBI): domain Eukaryota; kingdom Metazoa; phylum Arthropoda; class Insecta; order Coleoptera; family Kateretidae; genus Brachypterus; species Brachypterus glaber. The sequence continues at coordinate 22,388,687 of OY294047.1, read as the reverse complement.
TGGTGCATTTTTAGGACACCAAATCATATTTCAAAAATAAAATTACAAAAATGTTACACAGAAAAAAGTTTGGGACAAAAAACTGATAAGGCCCCGCGTTTCGCACACCCCTGGTTAAAATAAATACATGAAAATAATATACGAAGATGAGCCTTATTAAGATTAGTTTACGTGCAAAACCTCATTTCTACATCTCAAAGAGTTCCTGAGTTATTAAATAAAAACCGAATTTTTTAGCCACTTTCAAAGGGGCGTAGCTCCCTAACTACGCATTTTAGACATATGCTTATTGGAACTTTTTTTCATATTCAAAAACAATAATTTTCAAAAAAAAATTAAAAAAAAATACATTAAAAAAAATCTTTTTTTAAAAACGAAAAATTATCAAAAAAATAAAAAAAAAGTTTTCATTAAACATAAGCCCCAAAAACAAATAAAGTTTAACCTCCCATAACTTTTTTTGTTTTTGGGGGATTACTTTCAAAAACAATATTATAGAATTTGATTTTTTCTATTTTCGATCGGATTATTCGTTATCGTGTACAGGGCCGGCCTTTGCTATGCAGCGCCCTTAAGCAAGCCTTGAACTTGGCGCCCCTAGAAAAAGAAACGTACTAAAAAAAAGCTTTGCATTTATATACAGTGCGGTCCAAAAGTCACCCCCCCCCCTTTTTAACTTTGGAACGAGTTGAGATATTGACTTCAAATTTAGAACTCTTAAATAAGACAACTTAAACTATCTTTTAGCATATATTTGATATTTTCAGCTCTTAAAATGTGGGCAGGAAGGCATGGGGGGACATTTTTTTAAATGGAAAGGGTGATACATCATTTTAAAGCTTATAAAATTCTCTATTTAAACTAACATTTTTTAATTTTTTAAAAATGTTTTTAAGGTTTAGATTTTTCATTTTTTTGTCTAAAACATTCGATTTTTTAAGTTTTTTTTTTATAAATTTTTATTTATGTCAACTAAAATTAGTTTAAAAGTATAATTAACATTTTTTTATGATGAAATTATGCATTTTTAAAAAATTATTTATTTTTTTAGAGGAATTTTGACATTAATACCCATTTTCAACCCCGTTTTAAACCCAAAAAAAAAATTTTGATTTAAAAATATGGAGTTAAATGGAGAATTTTATAAGTTTTAAAGATAAAACATAACGTAACTTATTAAAAGGTATTATGTATTTTCGTTTTTTTAACCAAGCTAATGAACATAATATTATCTCCATATGTCCAAGACATATGTCTTTTGATAAGTTACTCTTTAAATTATTTACAAAAAAAAAAAGAAAAAAAGAAAAATGACTATAAGTCAAAATAAAAAAGAAAAAAATATTACATTTCATGATCTTGTATTCAAGATTAAAAAAACATATATTAAAAGAAATTTTCTTATTTAGTGCAAAAGGTGTAAATTAAAAAAATAACACTTTCTTTTGTTCAGCAAAACCAAAAAAAACATTTTTTTTTCATTTTTCAAAATAAGAAAAATTTTGAAAAAAAAAATGTTTTGGAAAACCTCGAATTAAAAAAAATGCAGCCTAGAACTTTGGATAAGCGATGGAAGTCTTTAGCTTATCGTGGTTACAAATATCCTGGACAGACCGACTGACAATTTTTTTTACGGAAATAATCTCTTTTGGATAGCAATAGAAATATTTTTACTAACGCTACTAACGTAGATAGTAAAAATATTTGAGGACAACAAACAATAGGCACTGCTGCTAAAAAGCCCATCATTAATAAAAACGCATTTTGTCTATTATAATATACCTATAAAGAACTTTCACTTTCGGGTTTAGACCGTGTTAATGGATTTTCACTTTCCGACGTTTCGTCTCTTACTACTAGAAAAAAGACATTAATAAGACCATATACAAATACAGAAATCCCAGACCCAAACAACAGGACAATAGTGACAATGACAGACAGACACAAGTTATACTTCCCTATGTAAGCGGTATCACGGATAAAATAGGTAAACTTTTGAAAAAGTCAAATATTAAGCCTATATTTCGGTCCAACCAAAAATTAGGTCAATGTTTGACTTCAACAAAAGACAAAATACCCCTGAGTTCAGAAGGCATATATAAAATACCCTGCTCCTGTGGTACGGTTTACATAGGTGAAACTAAGAGAAAAATTTCTACAAGACTTCAAGAGCATGAGCGCAATATAAGAAAGAAACAAATTTCCTTATCGGCAGTAGCCGAACATGTACATGAAACAGGTCATAAAATTAATTTGTCTGAAACAAAACATATATTAACAGAAAACAGAAAAATGCCAAGGAAGATACGGGAATCGATAGAAATCATCAAGCATCCTAACAATATCAATCGGGACACTGGTTACCACTTACCTGCAATATGGAAGTCTTTGATAGGAAAAAGCTCGTCACGGGTGAATAACCACAACTCGTCATAAATAGTGACACAAGTTGATTCGAAACTTAGTTTCAGATTAATCCCTGAAGATGTCTCTAGTAGTAAGAGACGAAACGTCGGAAAGTGAAAATCCATTAACACGGTCTAAACCCGAAAGTGAAAGTTCTTTATATCTTAATGGCCGTGAAAGCTTAAAATCTAAAATTGTACATATACTTGAGAAAATTAATTAAATAATAATAATAATTAATATTATTATTTACGTATAATAAAATAAATAATATAAAGTCCAAACCAAACGATAAATAAACAAATATTTAAAAGTTAGTATTAGGTTATAAATGGGTTTGGACTTAGGTTAGAAATTGGTTAGATTAACGTTATGAAATAACGTTAGAAATTGGATAGATTTATGTCAGGCAACAAACGTTAGATTTCTTGCGATTTCTAACGTTATAAAAACTACTTTCAAAAACAATATTATAGAACTTGATTTTTTCTATTTTCGATCGAATTATTCGTTCTTGAGTTATCGTGTACAGAGCCGGCACTTTGTCTCTGAAGGTTTCCACCAAAACTTGGCGCCCCTACAAAAAAAAAATGACGCCAAAAAAATACCCTCAAGAAAAAAGCTTTGTCCCTGACCTGACGATTTTCTACCAAACTTGGCGCCCCTACAAAAAAAACATAAGCGCCCAAAAAAATACCTTGAAGAAAAAAAGATTTGTCCTGACAGTTTCTACCAAAACTTTTGCCCCTAGCAAAAAAAAATAATAAACAAACAAACGACCTCGAAAACAAAAGCTCAGGCTAAGAAAACGCCCCTCGACAACACCCCTCGACGGCGCTATCGGGGTTCACTTCAGTCATACACGGACAAAAAAGTTTCTTATTTTTTCATGACTGCATCCAGGAATTTTTTGTGACATAATTTTGTCCAGGACGATTTTTAAATTTTTTGTATAATTCGAAACTACCGTATAATACTATTCTTGCACAGCAGGGATTATTACAAATTATAAAACATTTTTTGATCAATAAAAATATTATTTAAATTGTAGTATTCAAAATAAAATTTCGTATAAAAATTGTGTGAAATAAGCTAAATCTCAAAAACAAAAGCTAGTAGAGCTAGCACACTTATAGCGTGTTGGGTCTACATTGACTGACATAAATTTTATCCCGATAGCATATGGATAAAAATATTAAATGGAAAAATGTTAGATTTTGGAAAAGCACTTTAGTCTTTTTAAATTGAATAAGCTCCTTATCAGAAAGAAAATAAATAAAAATAATATAATATGATTTTGTAAAATGAAATTTTGTAAATAATAGAGAATAAAGAAATATAATAAAAAAAAATAATAACGCCAAAAAGTTAATAATTTGTGTTAGCTGGGACACCCGGTATATAATTTAATAACAGAAAAATGGATAAAAGTAAACAGAATGAAACTTACGGTTATTTACTGATTCACTATGTATTTCAGCCATCTCATCTTCTATTGATTTCACACTTGGTGAGGACATCTAAAAAACAATTATATATATATATATATATACATATTTTAATATGGTTTGGACTTTTTATATATATATATATATATATATATATATATATATATATATATATATATATACATATTTTAATATGGTTTTATAGGTACACCGTATATTTAAAATAGGATCCGAAATTTTAAGGGGTGATTCTACATTATAAAATATGGCAAAAAGTTTATGTTTATACTATGATCCGTTAATACGTGATAGTGACTCATATTAAAAGTATGGACCGCGCTGGGAACGAAACGTACAAAGGATAGGCGTTGCGGTGAAGGAAGCGTAAACATATAAACGAATTATATTATAAAAATGCGTCGTTAGAGAGTTAACCCAAGCAACAAAATAGGTAAAAAGTAGACAAAAAGTCTAATATCAATTGATAATTAGACTTTTTGTCTACTTTTTTACTTATTTTGGCAAAAATATCAATTGATATCAGATTTTTTGTCTACTTTTTTACCTATTTTGTTGCTTGGAAAGACCCTTTGAAAGGGTACGTTCAAGTATTACGTATCGCTTTAGGGGGTGTCTCGAAAACGTTACGCCGCGTTATAGAGGGGAGGTGTCAGTAAAAATGTTACGTAACACTTAAAAAAATATAAACTTATAAAATGTTTATTGGATCAAGTTTTTAACAAAGATCTAGGATTCGTTTCAAATTTTATTTCACACGGCGTTCACGAAATCCTCTAAACAAAAAAAAATTGAGATGGAAAACTATAGGCAATAACCGGTTTTCTATTAACAGGTTGCGGAAATTACCTCAGACAGGTTTTTGGTAAAAACACGGAATCAATAACCGGTTTAAAACTTAAATTTTCCTTTAAATTTCTTTACTTTTTGTAAAAAAATATGTTACGTAACAAATGGGAGGGGGGTGGGGGTCTTGAAAATGTTACGCCGCGTTACATGGGGGTGGGGGTCAAAAATTGCCAAATTTTGCGTTACGTAATACTTGAACGTTCCCAAAGTAGCTAAAATAGGTATTCGGTTTTTATTTAATAGGTCAGAAAACTTTTTTAATAATAATAATAATAACTAATTAATAATTAATTTTTATGTATTTTTACTTGGAGGCTTTTCGTATTAGTTACCAAAGTGGCGGTTATGGTTATGATTGGTAATAGATTGGTTCAAATAATAACCAAATGCTATAACCGCTCTCAAAGCACGGTCACAGATTTTAATACCAATTGGTTCAACCGCACGTAACCAAAGCATACCGAAATCAAACGGTAAATACCAAACCTATGACCAAAATTACAAAAAAAAATACACAGAAAAAAGTTTGCGACAAAAAACTGACCAGACCCCTTAATTAGGTATTGTTTATTGTTTATGTATGTAAAAATACTTACGACAATTAACCTAGTAGTTATTTTAATTGTTTTTGTAGATTTTATCAGCTATAACTGCTATCAAATGTCTAGATTGCCTTTTTAGGAACCATCCCAGACGCTAAAAAAAAGAAAAAGTATAATGAACCTTTGTAGGTCTGTACAAACTGTTTAAACTTACCCCTTTTGACAAAAAAATGCTAAAAAATAGATTAGAATTATAGTAAAGAATTACGTCAGTTTCGACTTTTAAGCACAAACGAATCACCTTTGTCAAAAATAATTTAAATGTCAAAATATTCTAGCTTTATTTTAAAAACACTGACAATCTCCCGAAGGACATTGAAAAACTGTTAAATAGTTACTGTTCCCAACTCAAATTATTTTATACCTGGGTACCCTGACCTCTTTAGGATGAACGCGGCAAACCAAGATAACAATACAGTCGATATTTCTGTGACCGCTTATGTAAAAGTCGACTGTATTATAAAGTCGATTTTAGAAATTGCTATCTGGATTTGCTGCGTTCATCCTAAGGAGGGCAGTACCTAGGCAGGTACATGCTTGTTCGTAAATTTAAACATAAATCTACAGGTACAGTTCCAACAAAATACCTTATACCTTTTAAAGTTAAAAGTACGGTTGCCAACTCTGAGGGCCACTTGCAACAAGTTTTGGTCTGGGATGTCAGCTAAACCAAGTTAAAGTTAAAAATGCTGCGTTCTGAATCGTCGGCCGTCAATTTAATCCAAGTTTAAAGTTAAACCATCATTGGTGCAAGTGGCCCTGAATCATTCAAATAAAGGACATGGCTCTCTAAAAATACTGCTGCCAACAAAATAATAATAGACCTAGATTCATTATAAGCACAGCCCGGATCGAAGTAGCCATTTACCGGGAGCATGTAAATTAACGATTAACTCACCGCAGTAATGAGTAAAATCCAGCGCATGTGCACTGATTTTCTTATTTTTGTTTTGATTAACTAAAGCTAAATTATTTAGCCTAAATATAATCCTATTTGATTCTTAAAATATATAGCCTTCTAAATTCTGAAATATCGTATCTGAAATATGCCTCCCATTAAAAAAAAACACCAAACTACCAAACCAAACCATTATTAACGTCAACCAACGCCTCCCATTAAAAAAAAAATATCAAACCAGCAAACTACCAAACCAAACCATTGTTAACGTAAACCAACGCCTCCCATTAAAAAAAAAACACCAAACCTGCAAACTACGAAACCAAACCATTGTTAACGTAAACCAACGCCCCCATTAAAAAAATCAAACAGAAATTCGTGAGTATTTTAAAAATCTTTTAGTTTTTAGGCAGTTGTAGTTTTATGAAATAGTTTAATAGGTCCACAAAAATGAACTTGTTAAAATACTCACGAATTTCTGTTTGATTTTGTTAATGGAGGCGTTGGTTTACGTTAACAATGGTTTGGTTTGGTAGTTTGCTGGTTTGGTGTTTTTTTTTAATGGGAGGCGTTGGTTTACGTTAACAATGGTTTGGTTTGGTAGTTTGCTGGTTTGGTGTTTTTTTTTTTTAATGTGAGGCGTTGGTTTACGTTAATAATGGTTTGGTTTGGTAGTTTGCTGGTTTGGTGTTTTTTTTTAATGGGAGGCATTTTTCAGATACGATATTTCAGAATTTAGAAGACGATATATTTTAAGAATCAAATATGATTATATTTAGGCTAAATAATTTAGCTTTAGCTAATTAACAAACTGTTAGCTCGCAAAGAAAAAAGTAGATATTTTTGTAAAATTCTGCAAAAGAATGTTATATAACCTTAAAATAATTTTTGGCATACGTCAAAACAAAAATAAGAAAATCAGTGCGCATGCGCTGGATTTTACTCATTACTGCGGTGAGTGAATCGTAAAAATTATTATTTAAAAAAACTCTTTTTTCAAGTAAATATACACTTTAAACTATTATTCACCAAGCGGACTGTCATGTCGACGCTGTTAATACTCATTCAAGTTAAGTTAGTCACTTGTTCATGGTCCATGACTCATGGAAAGTCTTATTTTTTTTAATTGTTTTCCTTTTCAAAAAACGAATAATCAATAAAAAACACAATATTTTTGTATTAACTATTCGTTTTTTGAAAATAGAAACAATTATCAAAAAAAAGTCCTTCGCCATGAGTCATAAACCATGACCAAGTGACTCACTGAGTATTAACAGCGTCGACATTCCGCTTGGTGAACAATAGTTTAAAGTGTCTATTTACTTGAAAAAATAGTTTTTTAACATTCTAATTTTTGCATGCCCCTGGTAAATGGCTACTTCGATCCCGGCTATAATTATAGGCAAAAACGAAAAAATAAAAAAAAATATATATAAAAAAAATAAAATTTATTTTTTTTAAAAGTTGTTTTTTTTTTTCGGAAAATAAATTAAACACACTTGTTTTTTGAAAAAAAAAATGTTTTTACCCCATTTTACCCCAACCCGATATTTACCAAAAACAATCTCATCCTAGAATTTTGGATAATTAACCTATGGTACCAATTTGAAGCCTTTAGCTCCCGGACCCACTGGCTGACCGACAGACAGATTTTTACTTTCTCATAAAAGAAAGTATTGATTTGTTTGCTTAAATTATCTTTGAGGAAAATCATAAGGGAAGGAAAATCGAGCGCCGCGTTGTACCAAGTCCCTACCCAAAGGACAGAAGTAGAAAATAAAGGACTGTCTGGACTTTGAAATAAATTACGGTTGGCAACCCTACTTCGTAAATAATAAATATAATTTTTAAGGAAAGATTTGGCATCGACTATAGCATATAACAGACTCTCTCTCTCTCTCTCTCTCTCTGTATTTGGTCTTTTTCTTCCGAATAATTAACCAGGGTTTCTCTATATAATCATGAGGTTTCCAGTGCGCAAGTACTAATCGGATATGTATCCTGACTTGCGCACTATCACTGATAAATTACTACTGTAGTAATTTCCACGCCAATATAAAAAGTTATCATTAAAAACACAAAAAAAAATTATCTTCAAACGTCCATTATTATTAACTTAAAATTCAACAGTTCACACGATTTATAACCACAAATATATGGTTCACTTTAACTTGTACATAATTATGTATTGTATTAATACATTAATATAAAAATACTCTAGGCACATCATAGAAGACGGTAAAAAAAAATACACAAGGCACATCATAAAAGATTCGCTGCACTGAAATGTGCCAAGAAAGAAACATCCGTCCCATTCAAAGGCCACGCTGTAACTGCATATAACAGACCTTATTGCTAACAAAATGGCATTCTGGTAAGGTCGATAATCCCATAATCCCATAGAATTAACCGGAAAACTTTACCCCTCACTTGGATTTTCCCAAATATATATGCAGGTACTAAATGTTTGTAGCATAAATCAATTAGATAGTCTCTGGTTTAGATTTTATAAATACGTAAATTTGAAATAAGCTCTAAATATTATGCTTTTTTTAAGTTTTTTTTTTGTGAAAATACATCGGTGGTTACATTACCTATAATGGATTCGGTAAGTAAATGCATTTACATATATCTAGTCTAAAATACTTATATTTTTACACACACAGGTATTTTTTTAATAGATTTTACAAAATTTAATAGTATTAAAAGCCATATTTTCAATCGTTTTTCTTTCAGGTTGCATGGTGCAACTTGCACCTAGCTAGACTAAGCAATAACTTTTCTAGTTATTCCTTATTCAAATAGGTAAGCAGGGTGTTTAACACGTTGGCTACCACGAGAGTCACCGGCGACTCTTTCCATATAAGGTTTTTTACAGAGAAGATTACGGGTGGTAGCCAACATATTAATAATAGTACTATTACAGGGTTTTTTTTAAATGGTACCCCTCGTAAATTTTGAACGGGATGAGATATAAACTTTAAATTTGGAATATGTATATCACACAACAAATACTATCATTTGTCATATTTTTTTATTTTTTATTCGTTACGGTGGGGGCAGTGCGGGGAATATTTTAAATGGCACTCTAGGTCTTGTGATACGTCATTTGAAACTTCTCTATTCAGGGCTTATTTACAAATACCTACGACGCTGATTGGTTCAATTTTAAACAACCTTAAAATTGAACCAAACAGCGCACTGCATTTATTGCGCTTTTACGTTCCTTTACGTTTTTACGACGTATTTGTAAATAGGGCTTTAATCATGTAACTATTTATTTTTTAATATTTTTTTTTAAGGTTTTTTAAATTTTCAATATTTAAAAAAAAATTGAAAATTTTACACAAAAATGTCATTATAGTTAATACATGATGTATTATTGTATTTAGATTAATTATTTATCATTTGCATGTAAAATTTTCAATATTTATGCGCAACATAATAAAAAATTTAATAATTTTTTGAAAAAAAAAAACATCTTAAAAAAATAAGGGTTCCAGTTAAAATATTTTCCACCATTGCAACCCTGGCGCTGCCTTATAAGGCTGGTCCAATTTTTTTTTTTATTTTTATTTATCTTTTCTATTTGTCGTGGTTTCAACGCCCGCGTAGAGTAAAAATTTATATAAATAACCCTGTGGTACTTTTAGAGCCCTAAAAACACTAAAATCATGCAGATATCGATAAAATTCTTATAAAACCAGCCCTAGTATTTGTTATTTTATAAAATTTAAAAACCTTAATATCTATATTTTTTCTTTTTGAGTACAAAAATAAGCTTTCAAAATCTTAGCCTGATCAAAAGTTTCTGACCCGTGCCAACAATGCCCTGAATTTACCCCCAAATTCCGAAAAAGTGCTATTTCTATTATTTGTGCTACTGACGAATTATAAATACTAAATAAAAAAGTTTATATGTCACTTTTTTTTCTACATAAACCTATTTTAGTTATTTTCAAATATTACGATAATCTACGCAACGATCATGGGGTCTAAGCGCCATTTAACATCAACATTTATTTTGATGCGTTTTTTGTTAAAATGATGTTAAATAGCGCTTAGACACCAAACTCGTTGCGTAGATTAACGTAAAAATGTAATATAGGTAACTAAAATAGGTTTATTTAGAAAAAAAGTGACATATAAACTTTTTTATTAAATATTTATAATTTGTCAGTAGCACAAATTAATAGAAAATGCACTTTTTCGACTGATTTTAAAAGCTTATTTGGATACTCAAAAAGAAAAAATATAGATATCAAAGTTTTTAAATTTTATAAAACTACAAACACTAGGGCTCGTTTGGAACAAATTTGATCGATATTAGGGTTTTTAGGGCCCTAAAAGTACCCCTTAGGGTTGTCTCTGTAATTTTTTACTCTAAGGGCGTTCTAACCACGACACAGGGAAAAGATTAAGTTAATAACAATTTTTTTTTGGACCACCCTAATAACACTAGGCAACAAATCTCAACTTTTTTTTTGCCCCGATCGGAAAGTAAATTTTTATTACTAATTCGAGGGCGTAGAAACCGAATCTGACCATAGAAAATTTTAGCACCTAAAATTTTTGAGATATGTCCAGGAAATAATGACGTTTTTTTTCAAAATCTTAAAAAAGAAGAGTAGGATTTTGAAAATTTTAGGGTATATTAAAAAAAAAAATATGATAAACTCAAAAATACACTTCTGCTCAAAAATATCGGCCCACCTAAAAAAATACACATTTTTGAATGCAAATATCTCCAAAACTATTTAATGGATTTATTCGATCTTTTTTTTATTTTGAAGCTTGAACTTTTAGCTCTTACTTACTGGAATAAAAATTATCAAACATCTTTTTTTATACCGGCAGCAATGAAAAGTGCACAGCTATGTTTTTTTACTGCACCTTTCGATATGCGCATGGTTCGCCACTGCATATTTTTTTACAATTTAATTAATTGATTTTATAGCCTAATTAAATGGAAGTAATCTCTTTTTAAATTTTTTAATTTTCCTTTTCTCGTTTAGGAGATATAAGGTTTTTTCTAAAAATTTACATTTTTGCAAGTAACAAAAAAACTACGCAATGGATTTAATTGATTTTTTTTTTAATTTGAAGCTTAAATCGTAAACTTTTATTTATTTAATTTAGGTTTCTGTTGGAAACATGTTTAAACTGAGTTTACATTGCTTAAATAGTCATGTTTTTTTTACTCGATCTTTTTTGTTGCAATTTAAACACAAACTCAAATCTTTCCATAAGTTTTAAAACTTATTCTAATAGCCACACTTATTGTGACTGATTCCGTCTTTTATTTTTTATCATAAGTCTTCTCATTTAGGAGAAATTATGTTTTTTTGGTAAATAAGGACTTTTTAAGTGGTGGGCTAGTGCCACCCCTGTAACTAACTTTTTTATGATTGACAAGACTTGTCACTTATGTGACAATACTTTTTTAACTCGTTAAAATTTTATTTAATTGTATTATTTAAATGGAAACAAGTCCGGAAGTAGCTGCCCAAGCTGTAGCTCTGCTACAAGAAGGGCACAGTCAGCGTTATGTTGCTCAACAGTTAAATATTACGAGAGCAGCGGTAAGAAGAGTATTCCAACGTTTTGAGGAGACCGGTTCCTTTAGTCGACGCCAAGGAGCTGGCAGACATAGGTGCACGTCCGCTCGGGATGACCGATTTATCGAGCTTAATTCCCTGCGGAATCGTCGTCTAAATTCAGTTAATTTGAGATCACGGCTTCAAGAAACAAGAGGTGTAGCAGTAAGTAGGTCCACTATTGGTCGAAGGCTTTTTGAAAGAAACCTTTGCTCTTATAAGGCCGCAACTGGACCTAAACTCACTGCTAACCATCGTCGTGCCAGGCTGCAGTTTGCAAGAAGACATTTAAACTGGGACAGAAACCAATGGGCAAAGGTTATGTTTTCTGATGAAACCAGGATATGTCTATTTGGGAATTATGCAAGACAGCGTGTCTACCGACGTCCTGGAGAACGTTATGCACAGGCCTGCATTGCAGAAAAAGTTAGTTATGGCGGTGGATCGTGCATGATATGGGAAGGTATATCATTGGAAGCTAAAACTGAACCCGTTTTTATTATAAGGGAAGAACGTGGACGGCAAAGGCGAAGTCTTACAGCGGAAAGGTATGTCGAAGAAATTTTGGAAGAGCACGTCGTACCTTACGCCGGATTTATAGGCGATGACTTTATTTACATGCAAGACAATGCAAAGCCGCATACTGCAGCAAATGTCAGACGATACTTAAGAGATGTCGGTATCGACGTCTTAGAGTGGCCAGCTAATAGCCCCGATCTTAACCCAATCGAACATCTCTGGGATGAGTTAAAAAGAAGAATTCGATCAAGGAACCCAGCGCCAGCGACAATTCCAGAAGGCAGTCGAGGAAGAATGGGAAAATATACCTCAGAATACTATAAGAAACTTAATTCTCTCTATGAGTAATAGAGTACAGGATGTACTTAGGGCTAGGGGGGGAAATACCAGATATTAATATTAGACATATCGCACCCGTTACAGAACAGTGTTATAACACAAAATTTTGAAAAATGTGTTTTTAGTGTAATTACGGCTCTTATTAGGATCTACCGACCTGTATAACTGGCACATTACATATAACTATAGCATAGTTTCATGTAATATGCCAGTTATACAGATCAGTAGATCTCAATACGAGCAGTAATTACACTAAAAACACATTTTTCAAAATTTTGTGTCCTGTATTATTGTTATTGAGTATTCTGTTATTGTGTATTCTCTAATTGTGTTTTGTTATTGAGTATTCTTTTATTGTGTTCTGTATGGTTGTTATTGAGCATTCTGTTATTGTGTTCTGTTATTGAGTATTCTGTTATTGTGTTCTGTATTATTCTTATTGAGTTTGCAAGTTTTTTGTGGATTAGGCCTAATGGGGAAACCAGTATAAAAAAAATGAGCTAATCACTTTACCTCATGGGTGGCTTGGAAATAAGTGCTGGTAAATAGGAACAAATTTAATGGAAAAATAATACATATTTTTTAAAATAAACTGCTTATGGAATATATGTGGCTGGACTATAATTGTGTGGTTCTGAACTATTGTTGTGTTAAATTACGGTATGGAATATTTGTGAAAAAAAAATTGGAAAATGTACAAAAAAAGGAATGGAATTATTATTTTGAAAAGAATAGGAGTAAATGCTGCCAGGCATGGGATATACAGCTGCCTCAAACCATTTTTAAAACCTAATTCTGTATGAAAAACATTGGGAAATATGACTATAACGTCTATAATATTTATGTAGATAAATTTTAACTATAGTGTATACACATTGATAACCTAGCCTCAACCGTGTAATGTTGGTTAGTTTTAGTGTTTTGTTAAATTAAATTGAATGTTTTATTGACCATAATGTAATGTAACTAATAATAACGAAAAACAGCATTGTTGTAAAAAAACATACACGTCTAATACGTTTTTTTGTGTTTATAATTGTTATTAAATAATTTTAATAAAATTTAAAATTTGTTTATTGTTATTTTATTTGATAAAATATTTTGTTTAAAAAAAATTAAAAAGCAAAAAGTCCTTAAAAAGACGTTAGAACTTGTTTTTGGAGTACCATTAGAGATTTAAACAGTCTGTGCAAAGTTCGTTCGACATATATGCCTCAAAACGCAGTCTGAGCTGGGAACCAAAAAGTTGCTAACGCAGAAAACGTGTTAATTAAATGTATTTATTTAAGCTAAAGTTATAGAAGTGCAATAGATCTTTATATTCTATCGACGCTTTTCCGTCATATACAGTTTTACAGGGGTGGCACTAGCCCACTGATTAAAAAGTCACTTTTTCCGAAAAACTTTAATTTCTCCTAAATGAGAAGACTTATGATAAAAAATAAAAGAAGGAATCAGTCACAATAAGTGTGGCTTTTAGAATAAGTTTTAAAACTTATGGAAACATTTGAGTTTGTGGTTAAATTGCATCAAAAAAGATTGGGTAAAAAAAACATGACTATTTAAGCAATGTAAACCCAGTTTAAACATGTTTGCACCAGAAACTTAAATTAAATAAATAAAAGTTAAGGACTTAAGCTTCAAATTAAAAAATAAATCAATTAAATCCACTGTGTAGTTTTTTTGTTATTTGCAAAAATGTTTATTTTCAGAAAAAACCGTATATCTCCTAAACGAGAAAAAAAGAAATTACTCCCATTTAATTGGCCTATAAAATCAATTAATTAAATTGTAAAAAAATATGCAGTGGCAAACCGTGCGCATATCGAAAGAAGCAGTAAAAAAACATAACTGTGTAATTTTCATTGCTGCCGGTTTAAAAAAAGATTTTTGATAATTTTTATTCCAGTAATTAAGAGCTAAAAGTTCAAGCTTTAAAATAAAAAAAAGGTCAAATAAATCTATTGAATAGTTTTGGAGTTATTAGCATTTGAAAATGTGTATTTTTTTAGGTGGGCCGATATTTTTGAGCAGAAGTATAGTTTATTTTCCTACTTCCAATCTTGATAGATAAAGATAAAACATAAGGAGTAACTTATTAAAAGGCATTATGTATTTTCGTTTTTTTAACCAAGCTAATGAACATATTATCTCCATATGTCCAAGACATATGTCTTTTGATAAGTTACTCTTCAAATAATTTACAAAAAAAGAAAAAATAAAAATGACTAAAAGTTAAAATAAAAAATAAAAAAATATTACATTTTATGATCTTGTATTCAAGATTTAAAAAATATATATTAAAAGAAATTTTCTTATTTAGTGCAAAAAGTGTAAATTAAAACTCGCTAGGTTTGGACTTAATATAATAAAATAATAAGTTATTATAAAGATAAATTTTATGAAAATATTATTAAAATAAAAAAGTTTCAAATAAATTTTTGAAAGGGAAACTTCTATAAGAGTTACTCTTACGATAGAAACTCAAATTTGTATAAATTTTCGCGAAACTCATAAATTAAATTGAAATTTTTCGAATTATTCATCAAAAACTATTAAAATTAGTATGCATTGAAGTTTGACGATGAATATCTTTTAAACGCTTAATTTAATTGACAAATCATAAGAGACCATTTTTGTAGAGCAGTTAATATCCTACAAAACTATGAATTGCGCAATTCATAACAATTTTTTCTAAGCGAGTTATAAAATTCATAAGCAAAACTGAAATGTCTCTTAAAATAATCAAACTTTAACCTTTGATATCTTTTAAACGGTGAGGTTTACGAAAAAAATTGTAAGAGACCTTTTTTGTAGAGCGTTCGATTTCCTACAAGAATATGGTATGAAATACTTTTTAACGAACAGTTGTCAAAGAGATATGAATTTTTGTTTCTAATACTGAGGAAAAAATAGAAAATTGTAAAGCGGAGGACCTTCTTATCAAAATTAAGAGCTCATATTTGGTGAGAATTTTCTAGAGGTGTCTAGCAACCGATTTTTCAGAGTACAAAGTAAAAAAAAAATAGTCGGTTTTTTTGACCCACCCTATTGTAGATAGTAAAAATATTTGAGGACAACAAACAATAGCCCATCATTAATAAAAACGCATTTTGTCTATTATAATATACCTACCCAAATTACCCCCCGGGAGTGAACATTTATTATCAGTTTAAATTTTAGCTACCACAAAAGTCCCATACACTGGGTGTATTTGAAATAGCGTAGGAAATTTTAACAGGTGATTCTACATGATAAAATATGACAAAAAATTCCTATAAACATATGTCTAAAAATGCGTCATAAGGGAGCTACGCCCCTTTGAAATTGGCTTAAAAAATCGGTTTTTATTTAATAACTCAGGAACCCTTTGAGATATATTAACGAGGTTTTGCACGTGAATTAATCCTAATAAGGCCCATCTTTGTATGTCATTTTCACGTACTTATTTAAACCAGGGGTGTGCGAAACGGGGGGGCCTTATCAGTTTTTTGTCCCAAACTTTTTTCTGTGTAACTTTTTTGAAATTTTGTTTTTGAAATATGATTCCTCAGGTCAAAATACATAAAAAAGGTACTCTTGTTGTAATACTGTAGGATTAACCGTTTTCGAGAAAAGTTCATTTGAAGGTGAAATTTCACGGTTCAAAGACGAAAAATTAAATACTAAAATGTCGAAAACCAAAATTTTAATGATGCAATGTTATTCTACATCAAAAACTAAGAAAAAAAGTTTCCATAAATGTAGGTCGAAAAAACGCTTTTAAAGCTACCATAGCCCTTTAAAAATGGTGCATATTTAGGAGACCATAGCTCCATTAGGATTGATTTTTGGAAGTACCTGTATATGAGGTTTTTTTCTTAGTTTTTAATGTACATTCGCCCTGCATCATTAAAATTTTGGTTTTCAACATTTTAGTATTTAATTTTTGGTCCTCGAACCGTGGAATTTCACCTTCAAATGAATTTTTCTCGAAAACGGTTAATCCTACAGTATTACAACAAGAGTACCTTTTTAATGTATTTTGACCTGAGGAATCATATTTCAGAAATAAAATTGCAAAAAAGTTACACAGAAAAAAGTTTGGGACAAAAAACTGATAAGCCCCCCCCGTTTTGTACACCCCTGGTTGAAATAAGTACATGAAAATAACACATAAAAACGGGCCTTGGTAGGATTAGTTGACGTGCAAAACCTCGTTCCTATATCTAAAAGGGTTCCTGAGTTATTAAATAAAAACCGATTTTTTTAGCCACTTTCAAGGAACTTTTTGTCATATTTTATCATGTAGAATCATCTGTTAAAATTTCCGACGCTATTTCAAATACACCGTGTATACAAATTTTTAAATTATTGTAAAAAATTATTGTTTTACATAATTGTAATTTTTGCACCCGAAATCATTTTTATGCAATACTAATAGTATTTTCAATTATACCTAATTAATTATAATTACCTAAAGGTAATTTTAAGATTAATAATAATAATAATTATTATTATTATTATTATTATTATTATTTACGTATAATATAATAATATAAAGTCCAAACCAAACGATAAATTAACAAATATTTAAAAGTTAGTATTAGGTTATAAATGGGTTAGTTTATGTTAGAAAAAAGGTTAGAAATTGGTTAGATTAACGTTATGATTAACGCGCTTTTCTTGAAACAGCATTTTTTTACCTGGCGCAGGTGATTTTGAAAAATATACTAAACCGATCTACTTCAAATTTTAACTGCTTATTTTTCGTACGTGTCCCTATCGCAGGAACTAGAATTATAATCTTTTTTTAAACAATTATAAAAGTTAAACAATTAAGGTTGAAAAAAAAAGTCGAGAAATCAGCTGCGCCAGCAAAAAAAGTCGCAATTTTGAAAAAAGTTCTGATGAAAAAAAAAAGATTTTTTTTTTGTAAACAAGTATATAAATTATAGTTTACACTGCGTACTTTATCTTTTTAAAAAGTTTATTCTAACTATTTAAAATACAGGATATAATTTGTGTTACTACTTTATTGTTCAATATTCGATTCTAGACTGACTATATTATAATTACAATAAAAAGGAATTGAAATAAAATATGATTTGTTAACATTTAGTAATACTTAGAATCTAAACAATAAATGGCAATTAAGCAAAACAAGCAGTTCCGTACAAAAAGTGCAATGCCTTAAGGGCAATGTAACTCCTCCCCTCCTAGAATGAGGCATCGCCGGGAAGCTGGACACCTAGTGGCTGGAGTTCGGATTTTTCTTCCTGTGGACAGGATTGGTTTCTTTTATTTTTCAACAATTTCCTTAAAGTTGTGGCTCCAAAGTAGAGTAGTGAAATAAGTACTATGACGTAAAATATTATGGTCATGATACTTGAGGGTAGAATTTTGATTTCGTCTTTTTCCAAAGGGATGATGGAATTTTCAGATATGTCCATGAGTTTCAGGCTTTTCAGATTAATTTTTAAATTTTGAATTTGCTTTTCTTTCAGATCGAATTTTAGTTTAGAAACTAAGGCCGGTTTTCCAAAAGATTTTTCTTGAAATGTAAGTCGGTTTTGTTTAAAGAAAATTTGACAGTTATTTTCTTTAATGAGGTATATTCCAGATAGGGATTTAGTTTCCGTTTCCTGGTTACATTGGATACGTAACTGTTCTTCCTCCGGGAATACTTCTAAATATTGATTTATATCGGGAATGATTTCCATGTGATTTCCTGAGATTTCCAGATTAATGAGTGAGCATGAGTGTGAGTTTTCATCCAGGATTATATTTCTTTCGCAAGTTAATTCTTGACTGGTTTGTAGGTGACTCGAACATTGGTACAATTTACCTTGGGTACATATGTCATTCAGGGGAATAAATAGGTTTTCATGTGATTTTAATAGAAATTTGATCGTGGGGATAATAGTTACAAATTCTGACTTGTACCTTGTAGGGATTGGGATAAGGTCATAGAGTTCAAATTCTTTTTCGTAATTTATAGGGATTGACAGAAAATACGTTATTTTAGTGGGTTCGATTTGACAGTTTACTTTAATAATGGATTCAAAGTCAAGGATATTTTCAAATTTTGGTTCGCATGGCAATTGGTTTTTGTAGTGGGTGGAAATTTTTTCAATTTCCGAGAATAACTCGTGTGATTTTATAATACTTGGATGCAAAATTTTTGACTTGCAAAATGTTATAGAATTTTCGATTTCTACTAGGGTATTTAAAATCGTGGTAAAAACTATTAAAATTTGATTAAATAAATCTTGGGCGAATAAGATAAATATTTGATTTTGAAATTTTTCGTTTATAAAGGCTTCTAGTTGGAAAATTTTCTTTTTTAAAACGTCCTCATTGTATTGAATATCTAAAACAGTGTTGTTAAAATTTTGGATGATTTTGGTATTGATTGAATATTGCATTTTGATTTGTGATTGCAAATTTCTTTCATTACTTTGCATATGTGTTAAAATTTTGTTAAATTTATCTTCGTCATTTGAGTCTAAGTTACCTGTAATTGTTTTAATTAAGGTGCCGATGCCGTTAATTTATCCTCGCTTATTCCTAATATAACTATCATTATAACCTAAATTTATGTGGTTAGTCTTATTTTTAATTTTTTTCTGTGTATAAGTAATAATCTTATCATAATTAAATAGTTCATTACTATATGAACTTTTATTATTGTTAAAACTAAGTGACTTAAGGCTACTATATTTTATATTTAAATTTTCGTATAGGTCAAAAAGGGGTTTTAGGTCGTAAAAATGAACAAAGGTGTGTTCAGTACGTTGAAGTTTAGCTGGGCCTAGATTGATGGGTAGAATTCCAAGGTTCTTAGTTATATTTCTTATTTCTGCTCCCTGTCCGATCGAGAGGAACCTGGAAGGGGTTCAAAATTAGTTTTTTGTATGGTTGTATGTCGAAAATCGTAGGGTTTTTTCCTAGGGCGCTTTATGTTAGAAAGGTGAATTTTGTCTATTGTTTTATGATGTGTACGGGTAATTTTTGCAGTTTTAAGTTGTGAATTTAGGCTACTAACTTTTTCTGCTTTATACTTATTTTTAGTTTTCCTCTGTTTTTGTTTATTTTTAACATAAACATTTTCGGGAATTTCGGGCAATTCTTCCTTATTTTCGTTTATTTTACTAATGACTTTTTCCTTGTTTTTCTGAAGGTTTTCGTTAATTTTTTGATAAAGTAATTTGACCTTATCTTTATGGCTCGAAACATAATTATTTAATAATTGTTTTTCTAGTTCTAGTTTAAAGGGTGAGTTATCGCTTATGTGACCTGTTATGATTTCTGAAGGTTTTAATCCTGTTGCAGAGTGTATAGTGTTGTTATAAGCCAGAACGGCATAGTTTACTTTAATTTCAATGGGTTCGTCTTTAAATTCAACCTGGTTGTTAAATAATCTAATGTGTTCGATTAGGGTGGAGTGGAAACGTTCGACAATAGAATTTGAGTCCGGGTGCTGTGAGATAAGGAAATGAACTTTAGCTTTATGTACTTCTAAAAGTTCTCTAAAAATTCCACTGTTCAATTCACCCCCGTTATCCGAGATTATTTGTTCGGGGATAGAGTGGTGTGTAAGGTACTTTATGAGGTTATTTGCAACCTCAATACTTGTAGCTGAGTTTAGTTTATAAGCTTGGGCGTATTTTGAAAATGCGTCAATTGTCAAAAATTTGTTTTTTTCCAGACTTATACAATCTATGTGTAGAATCTGAAAAGGTTTAGTTGCTGTAGGGGTTAAATTAAATTTTAATTGAAGGGGGTTTCTATCGTATTTAGTGACTTGGCAAATCTCGCAGTTATTAATATAAGTTTGGATTGATTTACGTTGGTTAGGCCAATAGTAAGTATTTTTTATACGTTTTTCCGTCTCGTCAAGTCCTCTGTGGTTGGTTTTTCCCTCATGATAATTTTTGATAAACTGAACAATTTCTAGGTCATCAGCAACGTCTATTAAATATTTGGTTTAATTAGGTTTATTCCTGAATTTTTGAAATATTTTTGTAACACGGTACTAAATTGTTCATATATAGGGTCTTCGAAATATACGTAATATTTTATTTGGGGTGCGATAAATTCTTTCATTAATTTAATTATATCGTTCTCGAAATTATTTTTTGAAATTTGGACGAACATACGTTCTTTTGTTTTATAAAGTGTAGTTATTATAGGTTCGACTGGAGAAAATTCTACTTGGGAAATTATAATTTGGTGTTTTCCGTAGTTTACGGGGCAAGTTATTATAGGGATATTGACAATGGGGTGCTCTTCTTGTACAGTATTTAAGTCGTCTTGGTTATTTTCGTCATTGTGGTTTTGAGTATCATTTTCAAAGATTTCATCTAAATTTTCGTTCCGCTCTAACGTGTCACCGGGTTCGGCAATCACAGACATGTTATCATTTGTAACTTGATACTTTGGTTTATCTTTTTCGAGTTCGAGATACATTTCTTGCACGTAATCGTGTAGGGCATTGGTACTATTGTTTTCGTCAGTTACGTCGTCTTAATTAATATTATTTTGTGAGAAAGAGTCGTCCCTTTTATTTTTTATTATAATATTGTTTAAAATTTTAATTTTTGGGTTTGGTTTGGGATTTTCAGTTATGACATTTACTTCTGTTATAGGCAAGTTATTGTCATAAATAAGAATTTTAATTTTGGTATTTCTGAAAACGAGTTTTATGATATTATACACAATTTCCCAGTCTAGGAGGTCTAATCCACATCCTATTTTTGGCATAGCAATTGCGTAATCATTTAATTTTAAACATAATGTTCTTAAATTTAATAGTAAGATACGAGGGTTTATCCCAAAATTTATTTTTCGTTATAAGATAATAAATGTTTCTGCTTGGAAATCTGAGGTGAGCTACTTCTCCTAAATTTTTATTTTGATTTTTAAGAGTTTCGAGGCAACTAAATTTGTTTTTAAATTCTTGCGCGATACCTTTACTCATGTTAAGACATTTTGAGACGCAATGTGCCAAGGATATTTTTTCGTTGCAATTAAATAAGTTTCCGTGTATTATTTTTACGTCATGGTTTTCAATTTTTAATTTAAGGTTAATTATTTGGTTAATGGTGGGGTTTTCGTTTATGAGTTTTGAATATGTATTTAGGTTATTAATTTCTATTCTAGATAGTCCGTCAGCGACTGCATTTTGGCAACCTTTACGGTCAATTATTTCGTAATCATACTCTTCGAGTTTCAAGCGCCAACGAGTAAGTTTTGAGTCTGGCTCCTTTAAGGAAAATAACCACTGGAGTGGTTTATGGTCCGTAACTATCTGGAAGCGTCTGCCATACAAATAGGGCCGAAAGTATTTAACTGCCCACACACAAGCCAAAAGTTCTTTTTGGATCATGCTTAAATTTGTTTCAGAGACATTTAGTGTCCTGCTGGCATATGCTATAGGTAGATCGGAGCCACTTTTACCCTGCGAAATACAGGCTCCAATTGCGAAATTTGATGCGTCGCAAGTTACGATAAAATTTTGAGTAAAGTCCGGATACTATAAGATGGGTTCGTTAATTAGTAAATTTTTGCATATGTTAAAACAATTAATGTATCGGAATCGTTAACGTTAATTTTATTGCCTTTTCTTAGACACTGAGTAAGGGGTTTAGTTATTTTTGCAAAATCCTTAATAAATTTCCTGTAATAACCTAATAATCCTAAAAAGCCTGTAATTTGTTTCGGGGTTTTGGGGATTGGGTATTTTTGTATAGCTCTTATTTTATCAGGGTTAGGTTTTACGCCTTCTGGGGTTACAATATGTCCCAGAAAAGCAACTTCTCTTTTCAAAAATTCGCATTTGTCCATTTGTAGTTTAAAATTCGCGCTACGTAGTCTTTCAAAGTCCTATATGATCTAGGTGCTCTTGCAAGCTAGTGCTGAAAATAATAATATCATCTAGGTAAACTAAACAAAATTTGTTCAAAATTCCGCGTAATAGATTGTCTAAGGCCCGTTGTAGTGTCGCCGGTGCCGATTTTAAACCAAATGGCATGCGCAGGAACTCATAGTGTCCGTTTTCTGTATTGAAAGCGGTCTTTTGAATGTCCTCTTCGGCCATTTCTATTTGATGGAATCTCGATGCCAAATCTAACGTTGTAAAATACAGACAGCGTCCCAACTTATCTAAAAGATCTGTTATATTTGGCAGGGGGTATTTATCACCAATAGTTTTTTCGTTTAAGTTTCCTATAGTCTATAACTATGCGCCATTTGCGAGCTCCAGATGCGTCCAATTTTTTTGGCACGATCCAAATAGGAGAGCTCCACGGGCTATAGGATGGTCTTATTATTTTTTGTTTAAGCATTTTATCTATTTGCTTACGCACTTCTTGCTTGTGAACCTCCGGATACCGATATGTTTTAGAATACACCGGTATTTCGTCCGTGGTTCTAATATGATGCTTAATTTTACTATTAAAACTTAATTCTTCATTTTCAACTTGAATAATGTCTGAATAATTATTAATTAAATCTAAAATTGATTGCTTTTCTTCTGAATTCATATGGTTTGTGCGAATTGTTGAAAAATCAAAGGAACCTTTTTCGAATATAAAATTATTAAAGTTTGAACAGGGTTTACGTTCGTATTCGTCGAACTTTTTCAGAGTTAAAGCTTTGTTTATATTAAGTTTAATAGGGGTTCCCGTACGATTGACTATACTACATCGTGCAACAAAAGTTTTTACTTTAGTGACACATTCTGGCATTTCTAAACCATTAAAATTTTTATAAGAAATAAGGACGTCGCCTTCTTTAACATTTTATATGTTAACATTAATAATTTGTTCCGACTCTGGTTCTACTACTATACAATTCGTAGAATCGCAGCGACTGTGGTAATGAATTTTCATTTTAAGTAGAGGTGTGATTAATACGTCGTTTTGTAAGTCGATCACGGCGTTTAATTTTTTTAAATTGTCTAAGCCTAGAAGACAATCAAAATTTTTGTGAAAATCAAATAAATGAAATTTTAGTTTTTCATTTGAATTATTAAAAATGGAACATGCAATCTGTGTACTGTACTTTTCCAGAGATTTTCCATGTGCGCTTGAAATTAAAAAGGGGTCATTTATAATATTAATTTTAAAGTATTTAAAAGCTATATCTGGTCTAACAAATGATCTTGTGCTACCGTTATCTAAGAAAACTTTTAAATTATATTCTGGAAATATGATATACGATACACACTTTTATCATCTGTTAAACTATTTAATTGGAATTTCCCGAGGCGTTTAGCTCTAAAAAATCATATTCAGCTTTATTTTCAATATTTTCCGGGGGAAATTCGATTGTTGGTTCCAAGCTTAGATTATTTAAATCCATAGGTTCAAAAAAAATCCTGTTTTGGGGGGGGGGGGGGTTTGCCTAGATGTGTTTGTTCTATAAGTGCTTATAGTTAAAGCACTCATAGGGGTAGGTTTGGAAAGTACTTTATTGGGGTTTGGTTTAAATACATCTACGTTTCTCGTACTAGGCCCAGGTTGACTTTGAAAGTTTTGGGAAAAATTTCTACCAGAATTATTTGAAAAATTTCTGCCAGAATTATTTGAAAAATTATTATTAGAATTACTTAAAAAATTAGGCCTTGAAGTTTGTGAATTATGCGGTGGGTTTGTTAACTGTAAAAATCTTTGAGTTTGCGGTATTTGCCTATTTGAAAAACTTTTATTGTATTTTTGGTTTGGAGCAGGTTTCTGGCTCCAATTTTTAGGCTTTTGCTCAAAATTTTCAAACTGGAAGTCGTTCGTTAACATACCCAGTGCTGAATTCAAGTCTTCTGGATTTTTTGTTCGCATTAAGGACCCTATGGGCTCTTTTAGCCCACGTAACAGTACCCTTAAAGCGAATTTTCTAAGATAGGCTGTTAATGTAGCTACTTCGGCAGCATTCGCGAGGTGTAAATTTAAATAGGGCATTTGCAGATTTAAAAGAATAATAATTTTGTGATAAAAATCGAATACACTTTCGTTAAATGATTGCCTCAGATCTGACATTTCCAGACCCAAACTATAGATATCCCTTTTATCGCTATATGTACTTGTAAGGGCTGTTTTTAAATCATCCCAGCTATTAATTATGCAGGAAGATATTTTAACAGCAGCATCTCCCTTGATTTTTGAAAGGATGCTCGACATCAAATATTCGTTTTGGAAGTCGCCAACATTCGTAGTATTATAAAATTTTACAACGAGCTTTTCAGAAATTTCGATAAATCTGGGGAGTAACTCAGACTCCCCATAAAAATCAGGAATCATGCTTAAATATTCCTGTTTCAAAACGGGATGTGCCATTGTAGATTGAGGTTGATTAAGGTGGGAATTGGGTTAAAATTGGACTTTTGAGTTATCGTGATGTCCAAGTCGGGGTTTGAGTCCGAATTTGAACTATCTGAGTTTTCTTGCAAATTTAGCCTATATTCACTAAATGACATAAGTACTTACAGTAAGATTGTGGTCCACCTCATGAGTCTTGAAGATCTTCGCTCACACGCTCAGGATGTCCCGGGATTTTAGGTTCTGCCGTTAACAAATCGTCGAAACGAACCGATATTTATTCGTAATATCGTTTAACAGAACGACCGACTGCGCCAATTATAGTTTATTTTGCGTACTTTATCTTTTTAAAAAGTTTATTCTAACTATTTAAAATACAGGATATAATTTGTGTTACTACTTTATTGTTCAATATTCGATTCTAGACTGACTATACACGGTGTATTTGAAATAGCGTAGGAAATTTTAATAGAGTATTCTACATCATAAAATATGACAAAAAGTTCCTATAAACATATGTCTCAAAATGCGTCATAAGGGAGCTACGCCCCTTTGAAAGTGGCTAAAAAAATCGGTTTTTATTTAATAACTCAGGAACCCTTTGAGATATATTAACGAGGTTTTGCACGTGAATTAATCCTAATAAGGCCCATCTTTGTATGTCATTTTCACGTACTTATTTAAACCAGGGGTGTGCGAAATGGGGGGAGCTTATCAGTTTTTTGTCCCAAACTCTTTACTGTGTAACTTTTTTGCAATTTTATTTTTGAAATATGATTCCTCAGGTCAAAATACATAAAAACGGTACTCTTGTTGTAATACTGTAGGATTAACCGTTTTCGAGAAAAATTCATTTGAAGGTGAAATTCCACGGTTCGAGGACGAAAAATTAAATACTAAAATGTTGAAAACCAAAATTTTAATGATGCAGGGCGAATGTACATTAAAAACTAAGAAAAAAATCTCATATACAGGTACTTCCAAAAATCAATCCTAATAGATCTATGGTCTCCTAAATATGCACCATTTTTAAAGGGCTATGGTAGCTTTAAAAGCGTTTTTTCGACCTACATGTATGGAAACTTTTTTTCTTAGTTTTTGATGTAGAATAACATTGCATCATTAAAATTTTGGTTTTCGACATTTTAGTATTTAATTTTTCGTCCTCGAACCGTTAAATTTCACCTTCAAATGAACTTTTCTCGAAAACGGTTAATCCTACAGTATTACAATAATAATTTTTATGTATTTTGACCTGAGGAATCATATTTCAAAAATAAAATTGCAAAAAAGTTACTCAAAAAAAAGTTTGGGACAAAAAAACTGATAAGGCCCCCCCGTTTCGCACACCCCTGGTTTAAATAAGTACGTGAAAATGACATACAAAGATGGGCCTTATTAGGATTAATCCACGTGCAAAACCTCGTTAATATATCTCAAAGGGTTCCTGAGTTATTAAATAAAAACTGATTTTTTTTGCCAATTTCAAAGGGGCGTATCTCCCTTATGACGCATTTTTAGACATATGTTTATAGGAACTTTTTGTCATATTTTATCATGTAGAATCACCTGTTAAAATTTCCTACGCTATTTCAAATATACCCTGTATTATAATTACAATAAAAAGGAATTGAAATAAAATATGATTTGTTAACATTTAGTAATACTTAGAATCTAAACAATAAATGGCAATTAAGCAAAACAAGCAGTTCCGTACAAAGAGTGCAATGCCTTAAGGGCAATGTAACTTATATATTATGTATTGTATTGTAAACAAGTATATATTTTATGTATAAGAAAGCCCTACAATTATATATATTTTTTTTCTACGAAAAAAAAAAATTTTTAAAAAAAGGTCGATTCCACCAGAAACCCCCCTTATATTATTTTAGAGTGATGTGCCGGAAATTATAGATTTTTTTATATTTGTGCGAGATGATTGTAGCATGTTGTATCATTAGATCATATATACATAGATGCGCCTTGAGTTAACCGAAATGTTTACATTGCGACATGCGGGTAAATTTCACCTTCCCGCTTCTGGTCACTACCCACCGCTATAGTGGTTTGTTAACAAATATGTTATACTTCACCTCCTCGCAACCTCACCGCTATAGTGGTTTGTTTACAATTGGCTTTGTAAATGTTCTACATAAAATAAATCAATATTGATGCCATATCTATGTATATATGATCTAAAGTTGTATCTGGCTGAAATGACCTGAATTGCCAATTAATTTTAGAAGAAGAAGAAGACGCAAATTAAAGAATTACACATTTGATACCTTATGCAGTGGCCAATCCAGAAGGAAATAGCCAAATTAATTTAAAATTATGGTTAAGTGTCCATTTACTTTAACAATGAGTTTTTAAATTTCTAATTTTTGCTAGCTCCCGCTAAATGAATACCCAGATCCGAGCTCTCAACTCGGCTCAGAATCTATCTCAGTAACAAATTGCATCAAGGCAGCTATTATTAGTGGTTTAAAAATGCCTTTTAGTGATATTTTTATTATACATTGTGCATTTGATAATTTTTGACATTGGCTGTCATTTTACAACTTACAAGTAATTATAAAGTTATTAAATGGTGAAGGTTTGTTAAAAGTTACAATAAAAGAAAGTTTTTTAAATCTTAATGTGCTATTAAAATAAAACTTTACAATACCTGAGCGGGTGATTCACTAAATAATTCTAAAATTATATTTTTTTAAATAAAATTATGGACGGTATTATTTTAACTTCGTTTACTATGAAAACTTTATTGAGCACATTTTATATTGCTTCATTTTACCTAAATATTTGTAGATTGATGCATTAGTTTTCTTTTTACAAGCTTTTATTTAAATTGCAGTGTTTGTTTAGGTAAATTAGTAAATTTGCCAAAGGCTTTTTCAACCTCTTAGAATATACTTAGATTAGAAAGCTAAAATTTGGTAAAGATGCTTAACTCGGCTGACAATACATTTTTATATAAAACTTACCACCCAACCCCTAAAATTTAAAAAGTCCATTTTTTACCCACACAAGATAATTTAAAACTAAAATTAGGTTACATACTCATTTAGTAATAATAAAATTTTACAATAAATTTAACGTCCCTCGGGGGCCCCTCGTCTCGTCAACCCTCCTCTCTGTTTCACCCACTTAGAATATACTTAGAAAGCTAAAATTTGGTACACATGCCTTACTCGGTTGACAAAACAATTTTATATAAAAATTACCCCCAAAATCCATTTTATACCCACACGAGATAATTTAAAACTAAAATTAGGTTACATACTCTCCAGTGATAATAAAATTTTAAAATAAAATTTACATCCCCCCTTATTTCCCCATCACTCCCCATACGTATAAGGCTGTTTCACCCACTTAGAATAAACGTAGAGAGCTGAAATTCGGTACACCCCTAAAATAAAAAACTCTTTTTTACCCACATCTTTTTAGATGTGGGACCTTTTTTTTAGTAATTAAAATTTCTCTCTGTCCATAAACAAATATACATGTAAGGATTGCCAATGAATAATACACAGGGCCTTTGCATTCCGGCGCCTTAAGTAAGCTTCTGGTTCGGCGCCCCTATTTGAAAAAAAGTTTCTAACCTACAAAATTTTGACGACTAAAGAAAGAAAAATAAATTAATAGTAAAACAACATTTTTAAGAACAAGCTTTTATTTAAGTGTACTACAAAGAAGAAAATAAACTTTCAAGTAAATCAAACCCATCATTTTGTTACATTATACATTTTTATATGATATAAAAGCTTGTCGCGAGATATTCCTGTGTAAATTTTTTTTTATAAAAAATGTCACGACAATCTTTTATATCATATAAAATTATACAATGTAACAAAATGATGGGTTTGATTTACTTGAAAGTTTATTTTCTTCTTTTTAGTGCACTTAAATAAAAGCTTGTTCTTAAAAATTTTTACTATTAATTTATTTACGACTTTTCTTACTTTTCAAAGTTATTTTGATTTTTTCCTAAATGCCAAAATAATGTTTTGATTGGCAATGAATTTGAAACAAAAAAACAACCATACATAGGGAATGCAATTTCTTTGCCTACCTTTTTGTATGCCATTTCGAACAACTTGAGGGACTGTTGTTGTAAGGTTCCGGTGATCTTGCGGATTTCCTCTGGGTCACTGTCGTCTTTCTTGGCTAGCATCTCTTTGACTTTGGTGATCTCCTCCTTCAACCTGGTACACTCGTCGGCCGGCAATTGGTCTTTGTATTCTTCCATCTTGCTTTCGGTGTCGTGCACGATACCCTCGGCCTGGTTGACGGCCTCAACGCGGTCCTTTTTGACTTTGTCGGCCTGCGCGTACTGCTCGGCGTTACGGACCATGTTTTCGATTTCGTCTTTGCTGAGACCTCCGGACGATTGGATGACGACTGGAAGAAAATGTGGCAACATTGAGTAATTTATCCAAGTGAAAAACCACATGAACGTTTATGCGTGATCCGGTCAGTGGGCCGAATTGGATCTAAATATAAGTATATATTTTGAAAAGTAGCTATTGTCAAATATGAAGGTAATAATTTTAATAAACTTAGCAAGTGTTAAATAATTTTGGGAAAAGAACTATTTATATTAAATTTTATTTATGTTTTTTATTTATTATAGTTTGTGACATTGGCGAATAAGCTAAGCTCTATAGGAAGTCTATAATATTCAATTTTTTTGAAATTCAAGTAAAAATATAGGTATTTATTTAGAAAATCAATGTAAAAAAAACCGAATTAGTCGTTTGGTTAACTTTACACTATTATAAATTATAAAATAATTTATAATAGATAGTTCAACATCTTATTCTAAAGCGAGTTCTAAAGCTTGATATTTAAACTAAAAATTTATAAAAGTCTTTAATCTTATACTACCTTTAACTTGTTGTGCAGTATTGTTAATTGCGAAATTTAATTTTTAATTTGGTCAAAAATAATTATAACTTTTTGGTGAAAAATAATTTATTTATTCGGAAATATTAGAAAAAAATGAACTTAAGTTCAATTACTCGATCATTTAAAACCCCTAAAAATGGTCTGGACGTAGCCTACAGCTGGAAAGCACTACGTTTTGATGAGTTGTCGCTATTGGAGTGACTCTGTTGTCATGATTAGAACGGGGAATTTTTTCGTAGGTTAATAATTTGACAAGTATTATCAAAATTATTTTTTTCCACTTTGGACTAAACGCCTGCAGATAGAATGGTTTTATGGTGGCACAAACAGACACAAACGATAAGAAGTTCTTGGACACCACAATCACTTAATTTCGCTATATAAAATATTTTATAGTTTGTCGAGGCGTAGAAAAATGTAAATTTTTAACGGTTGGAAGCGACCTAATGATGGCACTAACCTCTGCAGACATAAAATTATCAATAACTGCCAACAGAATCAAATTTTCTGGATTTTGCTCAATTGTGCCTCTTTTTGAAAACACCCCACTTTTCCGAGTTTGTACCTTTCTGGGGGCTTAACGCTTTGGGATGGGGGAATTTTTTTGTGGCACAAACGTCCACGGACATAGGAGATTCTACCCACGTATTTTTTTTTCAAAATACAAATGCGGGATTACAGGCAATTTTGGGGAAATTTTTATATCTCGAGAACCAAGATGGCAAAAACGAAACTAATGGTGGCACAAACGCCCACATAAGGCCCCCTTTCCGAAAAACACAAAATTTTCGTTTGTGCCTAATGCGGGACTACAACTTCACACTGACAAAAAATATATTTATATTTTTTTAAAAACTGGTCATTATAATGGTTTGTATAGTGAAATTAAATTGATTTAGTAAACTGTAGTTAGAGTTGTAAAAATACGTTTTTTTTTTAGTTGTAAATTCGTAAGCTGCAATGTTATAAAAATAATAATAATTATTATTTTATTATTATTAATAAAATACTTAAATTCTAGGGAAACAGGCTTAGATCAATGAAAGGAGTTATATATATATGCTATACATTCCGTAGGGAATTGTAGCAGCTCCTTTAGAGCTTTACAGATCCATTGTTTTATGGTGGATCACTCCATATTTTCTTGTTTTATTTACTCTAAATTGATGTGTGTTTTAGTGTCTTCTACTATCTTTTTCCATGTTTTCCTGTCCTGTATTTTTGCTTTCCATCCCACTATTTTCATTTTCTCTAAATCTTTGGTGACCTGATCTTCCCATCTAATTTTCGGCCTTCCTCGTTGTCTGTCTTCTTGGGGTTTCCATTCTGTTATTTTTCTTATGGTCTCTGTTTTGTCTCTTCTATAAATATGTTCCCACCATCTTATTCTTTGTGCCTTTTCATTCTTCATTTTATCTCTTATTTCCATATTCATAAGTCTTCTAAATTCTCCATTTTCTGTTCTGATTGGTCCGTATATTTTCCTCATAATATTTCTTTCAAATGTTCTTAGTTTTTCTTCATCCTGTTTGGTCATGCTCATCGTTTCTGCCGCATACGTAACAATGGGTCTTATTTGAGCTTTGTATATTCTTATTTTGGTTTTAGTGCTGATTTTTTTGTTTTGTATGTATTTCTTGTAAATATAGTACGCCCTGTGTCCTGATTGTATTCTCCTCGAAATTTCTATTCTCCTGTCATTTTTTCCATTTACAGTCGTTCCAAGATATTTAAAGT
Organism: Brachypterus glaber; assembly: GCA_958510825.1. Classification (NCBI taxonomy): domain Eukaryota; kingdom Metazoa; phylum Arthropoda; class Insecta; order Coleoptera; family Kateretidae; genus Brachypterus; species Brachypterus glaber. Next base: position 22,357,070 of record OY294047.1, on the reverse strand, counting down.
TTTCTACGATTTCATAGCTGTTTTGTCCAATCTGTAATCTATCTTCGTTTCTTTTTGTACTAAATATTAGTTTTGGTTTGTCTTGGTTTATCTCCAACCCTCTTTTTCTTGCTTCTGTGACTATTCTTGTCAGAATTTCTACTAAAGCTCTTTTTTCTCTTGCTATTATTGCTATGTCATCTGCATAGGCTACAATTTGTGTTAGCTTATTTATTATCGTGCCTTTGATGTTTACAGCTCTCATGACTCCTTCTAATGCAATTATAAAGAGGGTTGAAGTTAAAGCATCGCCTTGTCTTAGTCCCTTATCAAATTCAAATTCCTCCGTGTTCCCTTCTCCTGTCATAACTGTGGCTTGTGAGTTTTCTAGTGTCATAAATATTAGTCGTATTAATTTCGGTGGTAAGTTCATTTTTCTTAGGTCTTTCTTTAAGTATTTACGGCAAATAATGTCGAAGGCTTGTTTAAAATCAACAAATAGTATGTGTAGTTCAGTGCTGTGTTCTTAGCATTTTTCTATAACTTGGTTCATTATGTGTATTGCGTCTACTGTTGATTTTCCTTCTCTGAATCCAAACTGATAGTTAGCTATTATTTTTTTAGTATGTGTTTTTAGTCTTTTATTTAGTATGGCTGTTAGTATTTTGTACGCTGTATTTAATAACGTAATTCCTCGGTAGTTCAAACATATTTTTGGGTCCCCTTTTTTGTATATTGGCACTATTAATCCTTTTTTCCATTTTTCTGGTATCCTCTCTTCTTCCCATACTTTTACAACTAGCTTGTGTAATCTATTTGTTACTTCTTCTCCACCCATTTTAATCATTTCTGAAATTATTTCATCTGGACCTGCAGCTTTACTGTCTTTAAGACTTTTAATTGCTTCCGTTATTTCCTCTATATTTGGTTTCTCTTCTTCATTTTTCTGTTCTTGTTCGTTTGCTTCTTCTTCCTCGTTTTCATCGGTACCTTATGTTGCTAGTAACTTTTTAAAGTGATCTTTCCATTCATTCCTGTCTATATTTGCTGTTACGATCTTTTTTTTTCTTATTTCGTACGCTGGCGAACAACTTCTTGCTGTCCTTACTATTTTCTTTTATCTCACTCATTTTCTAAAGGAGGATGTTGGTTATCAACCTTTGATAGAATGAAGTCACTTACTTCCATTTTTATGTTTAAACTGTTACGTAATATTATTGACTGTCCTGAAATTTTAATGTTATTTTCATTACGCGTAGTGTCTGTAAGTACTCGTAATAAATCTTTGTTGGAAATTCCTTTTAGCAGAACAAATTTTGGCCTTATTAGTCCGGTGCCCAGACTTTCTAGGAATATAAATTCTTGCAATATTGATATTTTCAACATTAATTTAATGCGCTTGAAAACATTTTTAAAAAAGGGTTAGCTCTTTGTGTACCTATCTGTATTTTTGTTATTGTTTTTCAACTTATAATTACCAATTTTTACTTATATTTTTACTTCTATATTTTTATTTTTTTTTTATATTTTTGTAATAATTGTATTTGTACTACTTGGATTTTATTATCTGTATGTACTGAAATAAATAAATAAATAAATAAATTTTGTCCTCAAGCCACTTTTCTTTCTTTTGTTTCATTATTTGTGCTATTTTTTCTTGTTTCTTTGTATCTTTCTAGCTCCCGTTCATCCCCTGACGTAATCCATTTTAATCTTATCTCTTTCTTTCTTTTTAATAGTTCTTCACATTCCCCATCAAACCATTGATTTTGTTTAACTCGTTTGTTGTATCCAATTATTTTTTTTGCCGCTCTATTAATACATGTTTCTATTCTGTTCCATTGTTGGTCTATGCTTTCATCTTCTAAGTGTTCTCCTATATTATCCTTTATTTCGCTTTGGTATTCGCTTTTCATTATTTTTAGCTTTTCTATATTCCACTTTCGTCTTGTTGGTTCTTTGTGTGTCGGATGCCTTAAACCTAATTTTACCTTGGCTATAACTAGTATATGGTCAGTATCTGCGTTAGCTCCTCTATATGATCGTATATCTGTTATGTTTTTTATTCTGTTCTTCGGCACTAGTACGTGATCAATTTGATTTCCGGTATTTCTTCCTGGTATTAGCCATGTTATTTTATGTTCTGCTTTGTGTTTAAATTTTGTACTAGCTATACTCATATTTACTGCTTCAGCAAGATTACAGAGCTTTATACCATTTTCGTTTGTTTTTTCGTGTATAGTTTGCTTTCCCGCCACGCCTTGTATATGATCTTCTTTTCCGATTTTCGCATTAAAGTCTCCTACTATAATTAAGGTATCACTTTTTGGTATTGCCTCTATTACTTCCTCCAGTTTTTCATAAAATTGCTGTTTCTCTTCTTCACTGGACTCCTCTATAGGCGCGTATGCATTCATTATAGCTAAGTGCGCTGTTTGGTTCTTTATTCGAATATAGGATAGTCTTCCATTTATTGCTTTAAACTCTACTACTTTATTTACATTTTCTTTACTTATCATAAATGCTGTACCATTTCTTCCTTGTGTTTCTTCTCCTCCATAAAATAATGAGTATTCTTTTTTATCTATTCTGCCTTGTTCCTTCCATCTGACTTCTTGTATTGCTAATATTTTTATTTTGTAATTTTTCATTTCTTTTGCGATCTGCTCCATTTTCCCTATTGCTAGCATGGTTCTTACGTTCCAAGTTCCTATTCTAAATTCTTTTTTATTATTTTTCCTTTTGCGTATCCGTTTCCTTTGCTTCGTCGTTATATGTGTTCCCTTTTGTCCGGAATTTGTTATTAGTTTTTTGGTTCCTCGACTAATTTTTTATTCTTATAGAACAATCCTAATGTAGTTCCATCTAGTTGTATTTTTTGGAAGCCAACTTTGATTATTTTAGTCCCCTTATTTTTTCCATCCTAGCGCAATCTCTTATTTCCTTTTGAATTTTGCGTTCTTTCTCTGTCATTTCTGCGTCTATAAAGATATTTTTACCCTTTAGATTCTTCTTCTCTTTCATTATTTCCATTTTTTCTTCCCATTTCGCAATTTCTACCACATATTTGTCATCTGCTATTTTATATGCGTTCTTCACATTAGCTTTACTGTTAAGCTGCTGTAAGATAAAATTTTCTATTATAGTCTCCAACTTTTCTTTGATCTCGTTGTTTATTTTTATGCCAGTATTGTTCCTTATTCTTGCTTTTTCCATCTTTTCTATATTATTTTCGGCTTCTTGTAGTCATTTTTCATTTCTTCTCTTTCTTTTGACCATTGCATTTTCAGAAAAATTTTCAAAAAAAAAAAAATGAAAGGAGTTACTTTTGGAAATAAATAGTTTTAAATAATATCATAATTTATAGATATACACAAATCATAGTTATACGAGTCAGATATCCATAATTTTTGAGAATACTACATAAAAGGATTACCAAACAGATTACAAAATTAATAGAAAAAGACGATAATATTGGACTTGAAAAAGACCAATAAGACTAGTTATGTTAGTTCTATTGCAACATATATTTCGGTAACGCATATTTTATAATAAACAATAAGAAGAACGTCCAATTTTATTTTTGAATCGAGAATATTTAAATCATTTTCTCTTAAATAGCTCAAGCAAATTAGACAAAAAAACGACGAATAGAAGAAATAATTTATAAAGTTTTGAAATTTTGGTTGTGAACTCTCTAGCTAATAACCTAGATGTTGTAAACCGCGGAAACGAACATACCTTTGTCACAACTGTGAGAAGGGAAGTTTTAGACATTACCGTGACAACAAGGCACTTCGGTGACCTAGTGAAAAAGTGGCATGTTTCAGATGAGCCAAGTCTATCGGATCACAGGTACATACGCTTTGACCTAGACACACAACACGTGGAGACTTTAATGTAAAGGAATCCCAAGAGAACCGACTGGGCATCCTACGAAAGGGAACTAGATCGGGCCTCAAAGGAAAGTCCTGGGGGGAGAATCAACAGTGTTGTGGATCTAGAGATTGCAAGCGACTATATACAGTCGGCTATAACATCAGCCTATGAGTCCAGTTGTCCTCTGAAACCACGGAAGGTTTGTAAAAACGTTGAGTGGTGGAACGAGAAACTCTCAAGAATGAGAAAGGACACGGGATCTGAAAGGAACCGGGACAATGAGGTCAACTACATACAGACGGAAGGCCTAAGAAGGCCCGCCAGGGCGGACTGGAAGCTTGCATCGAAAATAGTGGATGCAAAAAAGCTTAAGTGGGCTGTGAATTCATTTAAACCATTCAAGGCTGCTGGTAAAGATGGCGTGTTTCCCGCTCTGCTACAGAACGGGATAAGCGTACTAGCAACACCAGTAGTTAATCTACTTAGGGCAAGTTTGGCCTTTGGATACATACCGAAGGGCTGGAGGAAGGTAAAGGTTATTTTTTTTACCTAAACCAGGCAAGGCAATATATGCTGAAGCCAAGGCGTACCGACCGATAAGCCTAACGTAATTTCTCCTAAAAACACTAGAGAAACTGCTTGACAGATACATAAGGGACAAGGTCTTAAAAACAAGACCCTTGCACAGGCTCCAGTATGCATATCAAGCAGGTAAATCCTGCGAGCTAGCTATACACGAGCTAGCATAAAGAGCTGAGAAGGCAATTAAAGACAAAGGAACCTGTCTAGCCGCTCTATTGGACATAGAGGGGGCATTTGATAAAACCTCATATGAATCAATAAAAATGCACTCAATAGGCATGGGGTACCAGATACAATATGTAGATGGGTAATGACCATGCTGAAAAACAGAACTATTGAGACATCACTCCAACAATCAATGATAGAAGTGCTGGTCGCGAAAGGGTGTCCTCAGGGAGGGGCGTTATCGCCACTCCTATGGTGCCTTGTGGTAAACAGTCTTCTGGAGGAATTGGAGAGCCACGGCTTCTATGCACAGAGCCCTTAAGGTCATAGAGAATTGGTGCAGAAGAGTGGGACTGTCGGTAAACCCTACAAAAACCACACTTATTCCATTTACCAACAAAAGGAAACTCGAAATTGAGCTTCCAAGATAATTTGGAACTAAGCTGAAGTTAGTGGGGCAAGCAAAGTATCTCGGAGTCATCCTAGATAGCAAGTTGTCTTATAAACCCCATCTAACAGATAAAACAAACAGAGCTATTAGAGCACTATGGGCTTGTAGACGAATGTTTGGCAAAAACTAGGGAATTAAACTTGGAATGTTGCACTGGGTATACAAGGTGATTGTAAAACCCATAGTGACATATGCTGCGATAGTGTGGTCGCATAAAGCAAATGCCACTACCAACAGACTGATGCTAAGCAAGGTACAAAGACTGGCCTGCATCGGGATAACGGGGGCAATGAATACTACCCCCACCGCAGCACTTGAAGTCCTACTGGACCTGCCTCCATTACATTTGGCGGCAAAAACAGAGGGACTTATGGCAGCGTACGACTAAGAATTAAAGGCATGGGAGTGGGTTAGAACACACCAAAATCTTTGAGAAAATTGACAATACAGACATACTATCCATGAAAACAGATAGGATTGCTATAGTCTATGATTTCAGGCAACCGGCAAAGGCTGAAATACCTAGCCGGGTTGCATGGAAAGATGGGCTATACCCTAAATTATTAAAAGGTGAAACCTGGTACACAGATGGATCCAAAATGAAGGAAGGGACGGGAGCAGGAATCCATGGACCGGGCAAAGAAATTAGCTTAAACCTGGGAACCAAGGCAACCATTTTCCAAGCGGAAATCTATGCGATTTATGTCTGCGCACAAGAAATGGTATCGGAGTCCTACATGGATAGGACAGTAAATATCATTTCAGACAGCCAGGCAGCAATAAAGGCATTAGATTCATATGCCTTTAGCTCGGAACTGGTATATGAATGCCACAGCGAGCTATGTAAACTGGCTGAACATAACAAAGTAAATTTGATATGGGTACCAGGACATCAAGGAATAGATGGTAATGAGAAGGCAGACGACCTGGCAAGAAAGGGGAGTGAAGCCGTACTCACAGGAGAAGAACCGTGCTGTGGAGTATCTTATTCCACTGCCAGACACGAGGTCAGGAAAATGTTGAGGAATGAACACCAGCAACATTGGATAGATGCACCTAAAATGAGGCACTCTAAACTCTTTTTAGGGGGGGACAACCAAGAAAAGAACCAACTTACTTCTAGGCATGTCCAGGAGTTAACTGAGAGCAATAACAGGTATAATAACTGGGCACTGCTTACTGAACAAGCACCGACACCAAATGGGACAGACTACGAACCCCGTGTGCAGGAGAAGTGGCAAAGGGGACGAAGAGCCCTACCACCTCATATGTGAATGTCCATCTCTAATAGGCCTAAGATAGAGGTACTTTGGGAACGACTTGATGGAACCAAACGAGATCATGAACACTCCCCTGAAACCGTACCTGGACTTTATAAAAGAAACAGGGATGTTATGAGGAGATCTGTGCGGTTAACACAAAGGTCCCTAGGGACCAGGTGTTGAGGGCAGTGAACCCCGCACTGAACTAAACTAAACTAAACTGTGAACTTCCAGTAGGAACCCAAATACAGATCCGAAGAGTTCTCACCCCGGTGGGAGCTTCATCCCATTTTGCTGAAAAAAACACCCCCAAACGTGATCTCATGACGCTTTTCTGAATTTTTCTCGTAAACCTTTACTCCGACGAGAAAATTTTAGAGGACTTATTATACAGGGTGTCGCAAAAGTAGACGATCAAACGAAAGGGGGTGGTGAAGGAGGTCATTTTTAATCGAAATAACCGTATATGTTGTTATCTAATTGTTGATGGTTTTAAAGTTATTTCAAGTTTTGTATTTCTCCTTAAAATCACCAAGTTTGCTCACTAAAATAAAAATAATAAAAAAATATGACTTAATTATTTTTTTTATATATAATACTCAAAAGTAAACCCTTCCAACAAAATAATTTCCTTGAAATTTGTATATGGATACATTAATACACAATTTTAAACTATTATTGTAGGTTGTTAGTGTATAAAAGTGAGTTTAGAGAACACGCGTTAATATCAATGGATCGGTTTAACGAATTAAAGTTATTACATATTATATTTATTGGCGATCTAACCATAACGTAAGTCCTGCTAAAATTACAAATAAAAGTATCCTCATGTCTCGAACCCAAACGCGGCACTCTGAAATTGATTTGCCTGAGTAAGTCCATGCAATCAATTCCATTTTGAAGCAGTTTATATAAAAAACATAGGGAAAAATGTATTCGTCTAGTCTTAAGTGACAGCATATTAAAGCGGTTGAAGAGTTCAATATTATCATATCCTTGAGCCTTGCAAATCTTTTGTTCACTGCTTCCAAAGCATCAGTATGAACTACATATATGGGACTTGAAAAAGATATAGTCGTATCAAATACAACCCCTAGATCTTTCAACTCATAGCATCTCTCAAGCGGAGTACCGTTTATATGATACTGGAAGTCTATTATATTATGTTTAGTTGAATATGACATGTATTTACATTTTTTAATGTTAAGATTTAGTTTAATTAGGAAAATTAAAGGTCCCAGATTAGAACCCTGGAGACCACCAGAAGTAGAAAAAAGAAATAAGAATAGTATCCATTATAAAAAACTATTTGTTTTCTACCAAAAAGATAACTAAAAAAGAGAGCAATTAGAGCTCTATGAAATCCAAATTCTTCAAGCTTTACAAGTATTATATTGTACCGTAATTAATACGTTCACTGCCAACGGCTAGTTTTGACAGCAAAGCAATGGGTATGGGCAAGGGAAAAATAGAAAGAATTGATTAATGTTGTTAGGGGCGCCAGTTACTTTAGCTTTTACTCCTTTAGGTAAGTAACAACCTAGTGTAAATACTTAAGCTTTTCAGTTTGAGAAAATATAACTCTTAAATAAAATAAGATAATTCATTTGAGAAATTTATTATAAATAAACTTAATGAAAACACATCAAGTAATGTATTAATATATATATAAAAAATATGTGTAATTATATTAAGATATAATGAAAGAAATCTTAATAAAAATTACTAAATTCAGAAATCATTCGACTTAAATGTATAAAGAAAACATGAAGTTCAGCAAGCACCAAGAAATGTATGTAAACAGCAATCATTTCTTGCAGTGTATAAAAGTCATGCTTAAATTAGAAATCATTTAATCAAAAGTATGATATTTAATAATTAATAAATGAGATTAAATGTTTAAAAAAAAAAATAAGTACCTAAAAATGAACAAAAGCCAGAAGGGCATATAGTATTAAACAATACTATATCAGATCTGATAAAGTTTACAGTTATAAGAATATTGAAATAAAAGAATTTAAAATATGAAATATTGCTTTGAAAAGTTTTCAGAAAGAGTACTTAGCTGGTTTCTGCAAAATCCATGAGGTATGAATTCCATCGTCTCCATCTGTACAAGTCTCCCCTATGCTGATGAATTCATTTCTCAAATGAAAGAAGAAAAAAATAAGCTGTCCCATCTACTTTGGAAAAATCATCTTCCAGGATAAAATATACTTTTGAAAATTATGTCCAATATAAAATTGTCTGCTAGACGGTTAAATAGAATTTATCTATGCCGAAAATTACAGAACCATGTTCCAACAGAACATCACTCCATGCGGAGAACTCGTATATCAAATATACCAAAATAAACTTCAACTTAAATTATGTTTAAGCTAACAGTATAGGAATGATTAATGTAATTCCATATTAATGGTTTAGGAATGGTTAATGTAATTCCATATTAATGGTGTAGGAATGGTTAATGTAATTCCATATTAATGGTGTAGGAATGGTTAATGTAATTCCATATTAATGGTATAGGAATGGTTCTGAAACAATAATTATATCTCAGAAATATTCTAAGAAACAGAAAAACGTAACTTACGTGTCGTGCTTAGTCTTCGATGTCCATCCAAACGTTATAAATGCGTAATTGTAGAAAATAACAGTTACAATATCTTCCGCATTGTTTAAATATTCATTTTCACTAACTTTAAATAAAAATACATGAAGGATTACTTCGATGATTGCAGAAAATAAACACTCGTTAATACGACACCACCATATTTTATCAGAGTTGCTTCAAGAAGAGCGAAAATCGACCTTATAGCACCTATGAACCCTTCAGGTAAATAAAATCATATTTCCGAACTATTAGCGACATCTATGCAAGTCATTATCAACTACGGTTTTACCGTGTAGAATTCCTAATAAAGGTGGCGGAAACGACACCAAAAATAATAACAAAAAGAATATTTCCTAATAAATCCGTATTAGTGATATCTAACCTCAAAATTTTACTCTAAGAAACAAATATAAACAATACTTATCGTTTATCAGCAAAACTAATAAAAATACGAACAGAATACTAAGTGCCCTGTGAACTAAGTATAAACAAAATACTGAATCTAAGTGAGCAGTTCCAGCAAACCATTTTCAACAAATTCTAGATTATCCCGAAGGAATAAGCATACGAAACTTTCCAGGAGAGACAAGCTACAGATGAAAGCCAGTGAAATCCAACCCTCAATAGACTCTGAAACATATAAGAACCAGGTACGTCCATAGACAAATGCATCATAGAGAAATAAGTCATATGATTCTTTATTATTAAAAATCATATTCTAATTATGTTTTCTTTATGCTATTTTCAGGTAGAACTATGGAATAGAGATCTGTATGGTTAGAATTCAGTTCCTGCTACAAAATAGTCCCAGATACAATATAGTTCTGTACGTACGTAACTATTTATATACAAAATAAACATAAATTATAACGTAAGTAAACGAATAGTTTAATTAACCCTTGCTATATTACAAAGTGACGATTTATATCGTTACAATATATGGATCTATTTGATCAAACACCTTTTGAAAGTCAGTACTTATGACGTCTGTCTGTTCTTTGTCATTTATTGCCTGTGATATAAACTGTTTGAAAACAACCAAGTTAGACACAGTACTTCGTTTTCTATAAATCCGTGCTGGTACGGAGAAAGTTTAAGTTTAATTTGATTGGTTAGCTCCTGTCTCATTTAAAAAAATATTTTCTGGGCACTATTTGTTCACAAAAAAATGTTAGGTTGATTTTTAAATAGCTCTGACAGAAAAAGAGGTGCTACAGAAAGTTGACCAACTATCAGAAAAAGTTGTTAATCTAATGTATATTCTAACAAGGTATAACAGGATTGTTTATAAACAATTTTTTTAATATCCATTTTTTTGTCAACTGAGTCGTGTTTGAGGAAAATTGATGTGGTGTCCATTTGCCGACTAAAATTTAAAAATTTATCAAAAAATTTTACCATTAAAAAGTTATAAATTTTCAATTGTTGTCAACTCTTTAAATAAATTTTTAATATTTTAACGTCCGTACACATGGGTTTACAAACTGAAAGTGTAAATTGTGTTCAGATCCCAAAATTTAGGAAAAAGTGTTACCACTTTTAATTTTGGACACGTAATAATTTTTTTAAGATTTTTTTTTAGCTCATTATGCCCTTATAGTAGGACAATACCTAAAGTGACATTACCGAAATCACAGGATTGGAAGGCGGGGGCCACCTGATAGATTCCCCCTTCCAATCCAGTGATTTCATTAATGTCTGCTAAGGTATTGTCTTACTATAAAGTTATAATGAGCTAAAAAACTAGAAGCGGATACACTTTTTCCTAAATTTTGGGATCTGAAAACAATTTACATTTTCAGTTTGCAAACCCATGTGTACAGAAGTTAAAATATTAAGGAATTATTTAAGGAGTTGGAAAATATAAAATATATAACTTAGCAGTTTTAGTTCAGTAGTTTTAGCAAAAAGAAACTATTAAATGGTAAAATTTTTGACAAATTTTAAATTTTAGTCGGCAAATGGACACCATATCCATTTTCCTCAAACACGACAAAAAAATTAATATTAAAAAAATTGTTTAAAAATAATCCTGTGTATTATACCTTGTTAGAAAATACATTAGATGAACAACTTTTTCTGATAGTTGGTCAACTTTCTGTAGCACCTCTTTTTCTGTCAGCGCTATTCAAAAATCAAGTAACATTTTTTTGTGAACAAATAGTGCTCAGCAAATATTTTTTTAAATGAGACAGGAGTCCAAAGTCCAAACACATTTCAAGAATATAATTTTTTTGGAAGGGTACACGTTTGAGTATCATATATAAAAAAATAATTACCAAAGAAGTCATATATTTTTTATTATTTTTATTTTAGTGAGCGAATTTGGCGATTTTAAGGAAAAATACAAAACCTGAAATAACTTTTAAATCATCAACAATTGGATAACAACATATATGGTTATTTTGATTCGAAATGACGTCCTTCACCACCCCTTTCATTTGATCATCTACTTTTGGGACACCCTGTATTCTCTATTAAATTCTGTATAAAATTTGTTCTATAAAGTCTTTGTCTATCTCCTACCCAACGCTCAAAAATGACGTTGGAAAATAAGCATATTTCTCAGCGCGAAGACAAAAACACTATCTCTCAAAATGAAATTTTTGAAGCATACCGAGAAGCATACTTTTTTTCTGACATAACCTATCTTAAAGAATTTTTTCTCCTGATTCTGAATATTTTTTCAGATTTGGGCTATGACCCCACAGTTTTTATATACAGGGTGTTTTAGAAAAAAAAACACCTTTTTTTAAATGACTGTAGAATTTGCTTTTATGAATATTTTTTAATCAAATTCGGGTCACATAAAAAAAGGATGTGCTTTAAAGACGATGAAAGATTTTTTTAAATATTGACCTCCATATTTTTTGGGCTTTAAAACATTCTGTATTTATCTAACTGTATTTTTTACGTAGCGCCACTTCTAGAAGCTCCCCGTTAAAAATTTAAAAATCAAAATATAGTTAGATAAATACAGAATCTCCATTACGTTTAAAAAAATCCATCTTTTGAAAATTTGACAACAAAAATTTTTTTCACTGCAAAAAAAATGAGGGTCGAAATCTTTCAACGTCTTAAAAGCACATCCTTCTTTTATAAGTGTCCAAATTTGATTAAAAAATATTCATAACAGCAAATTCTCAGTTATTTAAAAAAAAGTGTTTTTTTTTTCTAAAACACCCTGCATATAAAAACTGTGGGGTCATAGCCCAAATCTGAAAAAAGATTCAGAATCAGGAAAAAAATCCCTTAAGGTTATGTCAGAAAAAAAGTATGCTTCTCGGTATGCTTCAAAATTTTCATTTTGTGGGATAGTGTTTTTATCTTCGCACTGAGAAATATGCTTATTTTACGTCATTTATGATCGTTGAGTGAGAGATACACAAAAAGTTTATAGAACAAATTTTATGCAAAATTTAATGGAGAATATAATAAGTCCCTTAATATTTTCTCGTCGGAGTAACGGTTTACGAGAAAAATGCAGAAAAGCGTCATGAGGTTAAGTTTGGGGTGTTTTTATTTTTCAGCAAAAGGGGATGAAGCTCCCCCCGGTGGGTGACGACTCTTCGGATCTGTATTTGGGTTCCTACTGGGAGTTCACAACTAAAATTTCAAAACTTTATAAATTATTACTTCTAAAAAGTCTAATTTGCTTCAACTAAAATTAAAGATATTAAAAAACTACAAGGTTCAAAATTTATGAAAAAGTTAACTGTTTTTCCTTCCCAAAATGTAACGTTGATCATTATTCCCCTGAACCCTTCATTTAATTTCACCATACAAACCATTATGACGGCCAATTTACAAAAAATGGTTTAGAAAATTATAATTTCTTATAAATTGTAATTTGATTAATTTTTTGACAAACATGTCAAGAAAAATTGTAGGTTATACATTTTTTACTATCTATAGTCTGTCCCTTAAAATTTTAGTTCCGATTCGGCCCACTGACCGGACCCCGTTTATGCGACGGGCGTTGAAACACTGCATTTTAGTAATACCGGGTGAGTTTTATTTATGCCCACCCCAATAATTAAGATTAATCTTTATTTGATAAAAAGGAAACTTGGGTGATTTATATAATTTTACATTGGCTATAAAATGGCGGATTTATTTTTTTGCTATCACTCCGGTTTCTTTTTAATGCAATACCCTGTAATTTTTTACATTTTTGAATTCAGCCGAAAATTCTACACGGTACCCCCAATATTATTAAGTGTACCCAAAATCTAAGAGCGGATCCTAGTAGTGGAATGTCTGGACAATAAATAACAACTTTCAGTAAAATCCCAGACGTAGCGCTTTTGGAGAAAAAGCTTAACATCTCTTCAGGAGTAATCACGCTCAATACCATCTATATATTCTTTTTCGCAGATTTCGAATCTATATGTAAAATTTAGCTAACTCTTTGCATTTTCTAGAAAAACGTAATTACTTTTTACATTTAATGCTATTTTTCTTCTACATCTACTGACGAAGAAGAAGAAGAAGCGAAGAAGTTTCAAGCTAAAATCTGAAATCTTCTTTATTCGATAAATTAACTCAAATAAAATATATTTGAACACACCAAAAGTGCCTAGTTAAAGCTAATTTTACATACAATTAGTTATTTTTATGAAATTGTAGTGTTTCAAATTTACAACTATCATAACCTAACTTTTGGGGGTCAAACGTGATATCTCGAAGTAAAATGCATCGAAATGACGAAAAACAAGAAACGTAGGAAAAAGGGGTCGACAGATAGCCCAAACTCCAGCGATCTCATCGACCTGTCTGATGAAGATACCACAAACCCGAGCAAAAAACACATATCAACAGCTCCTCGGATGATGTGCTAACTTCCGAAGAAATTCATAATATTATCATCGGTAAAGACACGATCCAACCTACTTTTAACCTCAACAACATGCAATCTACCAGTAAAATGGGGAATCCACCTCATCAAGCTCAACCTATGTTACGAGTAATACACAAAACAACACATACGAGTACCAGCACTTGTTCTACATCTCATCTACAACAACATCTCGCATTAGCATGGCAGACACATGGTCTGAAGCGTCACAAAACTCTGAAGACATTATAATACAAACAAAAAAAGGATTACTATTAAAAACCAACTCAAACAAACAAACCACCATAAACCTAGTAAACCAACTTAAAACAAGCCAGAAAATTAACGAATTCACAGAAACGCAACAAAACTTAATAAACCCTAAACTACCATCAAAAAACACTTACTGCATCGTAATTAAAAATGTCGAGCATGAAATCTCAGATGAATCAATTAGTGATCATTTGAACACAATTAATCTTACACACCGCTACTGCAGAAGAATAACATCTAGAGCAACATCTGCACCTACCACTTTCATTAGAATCATTACCGATAGTGAATCAACATCAGAAACTCTTCTTAGAAATGGCCGGCTTTTCAAAAACAGAAGATATCCTGTAAGCCCCTCATTGGCCCCAACACCACAACCCTGTAAGAAATGTTTGGCCTACACTCATACATCAGAAAACTGCAACGCACCAATAAAATGCTTGAAGTGTACGGGCACCCATACCACAAATAAATGCACAACTCAGCTACCTGAAAAATGTGTAGCCTGTGGAGCAGATGATCACCAGGCTTGGTCCCAAAAATGTCCAAAACACCAAAAAGCTCCAATTGAAGGTATTTCTAATGCCCAGGTTAAAACCATCAACAAAAAATCAAAAGACATTGATAACCTAATAAAAAATAATTCAAGAATTCATGAACCTCTAACAATTCATGATCTAATAAGTAATACCTATGAAAATAAGATAAACAATCCAAAATACACCGACAGGGACGCCCTTATAATGAAACTTAAGAAGAGATTTATTGCTCAATTTAACATAGACACTTCTGTCGTGTTTTCTGGGAACCGGATGTATATTCTTATGTTCGACTTAGAGAAACCTAATGAACCCACACCAACAGACACAACCTCTGAATCAAATGTACGTACCTATGTCAAATAGTCTTAATATACTTTATGCCAACATAAATAGCTTTACTCCTAAAAAAGAACTGATTAAACATTATATTAAAAACAACCAAATAAACTGTGCAATGTTTGTTGAGTCAAAGATTCCAGCTAAAAAATGCATTGTATACAAGAACTGCCAAGTTATTAAAAATGGGATAATTATAAAGTTAGAGGAGGTAGTATAATTCTGTCTGATCCAATCTTGAAAGCACGCAAAGAAAACTCTCCCTCAATTAACAACCCGCTTAACGAAGTAATACACATCTCTATACCAACCTCG
>OY294047.1:22317370-22341638 GCA_958510825.1 Brachypterus glaber | reverse complement strand
AAAAAACTGAAATTAAAAAATAGTTATTTTTAAAAAATTTTTAACAGTGTATGAGTTGAACGCAAGTAGATAAAGCTTGCTGTGACACTTTACTAAATCTTGGAAAATGACAATTCACTTGTCAGTGGTTTGAATAATTTTGAAAATGTTAGTTTTTTATTTATGAACAAGAAAAATACTTAATAATTATAATAAATAAATAGATATTTATAAAAATAAAATAATAGCATGTATTAGGAAGTTACAGTTTGTAAACCATGGTTTGGCGAAAAATTATTATTCAGTGAGAAGTTTTAAAATTATAACTTGGAAGTGATAAAAGATTATAAATAAGCAAGAAAAGCCTGGTGCATGTTTATTTTTCATAAAAATGGTGCAGTTTTACCTCGAATTTTACTTAAATTTGGGTTTTACTTGTCTCGGAAGCCAAGAGATACAAGAGCTAATACAATGAACTAAATTATACTTCTAATTGCTTAACTTAAATAAAAATTCAAATACGTATCTATTTAGTTTTTTTTATTTGTTTTTAGTTATAAATTTATTGTGTAGACCTTATTTTTATAAAAGTTCTTAAAATGTTCAAAAACTACATGTATTCAAATTATGCTGGTTGGTGATAAAATTCAGAAGCACTTTTAACTGATTCCTATTTTTTAATCCATTTTTCACTAATTTATTAAAAAAATAAGTTTATTTTTTAATTTCGAACATAGTTATTGCGAAAGAAAAAGTCAGTTGACATCATAGGTAAAATAAATTGACATTTATGAAAGACTCACGATTAGAAAAATTTTATCACAGCAAACTAAATAAAATCATTTTATTTAAATACACTGTAAGAAAATTTTAAAAGTATTAATTTTTCAATTTAGATTTTTTGTTTAAAAAATTGAGTTACTAGTTACAAAAAGTATTGAACGTTAAAGAAAAAGCAAATATTTTTAGATTTTCAAGTTTTTAACTAAACTTTATCATTGAAATTCAGTTTCATATGGCCGCAACTCCAAAATAAAAGCTAGTTAAAATGTTTTGTTTGGTCAGACTAATAGCTTATTTGGTCTATAATCAATAGTTTTAATTTTAAATTGATAGCTTTAGAAATATCGCCAAAAAATTCCCTATACGTCTTAGATGGCCCGCCCTGTATATACAGAGCGGTCCAAAAGTCACCCCCCCTCTTAACTTTTGAACCAATTAAGATATAGACTTGGAACTTTTAAATAAGACAACTTAAACTATCTTTTAGCATATATTTAATACTTTCAGCTCTTAAAATGTGGGCAGGGGGGCATGGGGGCACATTTTTTTAAATGGAAAGGGGGGTCGTGTAATACATCATTTTAAAGCTTATAAAATTCTCCATTTAACTCCATATTTTTAAATTAAAAAAAAAAATGGGTTTAAAATGGGGTTGAAAATGGGTATTAATTTCAAAATTCCTCTAAAAAAAAACAAATAATTTTTTAAAAATGCCTAATTTCATCATAAAAAAATGTTAATTATACTTTTAAACTAATTTTAGTTGACATAAATAAAAATTTGTAAAAAAAAAAACTTAAAAAATCGAATGTTTTAGCACAAAAAATTAAAAAATCAAAAAACCTTAAAAAACATTAAAAAAAAATAAAAATGTTAGTTTAAATAGAGAATTTTATAAGCTTTAAAATGATGTATCACACGACCACCCTTTCCATTTAAAAAAATGTCCCCCCATGCCCCCCTGTCCACATTTTAAGAGCTGAAAATATCAAATATATGCTAAAAAAAAGTTTAAGTTGTCTTATTTAAGAGTTCTAAATTTGAAGTCGATATCTCAACCTGTTCAAAAGTTAAAGGGAGGGGGGTGACTTTTGGACCGCACTGTACAGGGTGGTCCAGTTTATATCGTCAGGATTTTAAGGGGCGATTCTACATTGAAAAATATGAAAAAAAGTTCTGATAAGCATATATCTAAAATGCGTAGTTAGGGAGCTACGCTCCTTAGAAAGTGGCTAAAAAAATCGGTTTTTATTTAATAACTCAGGAACCCTTTGAGATATATCAACGAGGTTTTGCACGTCAACTAATCCTACCAAGGCCCGTTTTTATGTGTTATTTTCATGTACTTATTTCAACCAGGGGTGTGCGAAACGGGGGGGCTTATCAGTTTTTTGTCCCAAACTTTTTTCTGTGTAACTTTTTTGCAATTTTATTTTTGAAATATGATTCCTCAGGTCAAAATACATAAAAAAGATACTCTTGTTGTAATACTGTAGGATTAACCGTTCGAGAAAAATTAATTTGAAGGTGAAATTCCACGGTTATAGGACGAAAAATTAAATACTAAAATGTTGAAAACCAAAATTTTAATGATGCAGGACGAATGTACATTAAAAACTAAGAAAAAAACCTCATATACAGGTACTTCCAAAAATCAATCCTAATGGAGCTATGGTCTCCTAAATATGCACCATTTTTAAAGGGCTATGTTAGCTTTAAAAGCGTTTTTTCGACCTACATGTATGGAAACTTTTTTTCTTAGTTTTTGATGTAGAATAACATTGCATCATTAAAATTTTGGTTTTTTACATTTTAGTATTTAATTTTTCGTCCTCGAACCGTGAAAATTCACCTTCAAATGAACTTTTCTCGAAAACGGTTAATCCTACATTATTACAACAAGAGTACATTTTTTATGTATTTTGACTTGAGGAATCATATTTCAAAAATAAAATTGCAAAAAAGTTACATAGAAAAAAGTTTGGGACAAGAAACTGATAAGTCCCCTCCGTTTCGCACACCCCTGGTTTAAATAAGTACGTGAAAATGACATACAAAGATGGGATTTATTAGGATTAATTCACGTGCAAAACCTCGTTAACATATCTCAAAGGGTTCCTGAGTTATTAAATAAAAACCGATTTTTTTAGCCAATTTCAAAGGGGCGTAGCTCCCTTATGACGCATTTTTAGACATATGTTTATAAGAACTTTTTGTCATATTTTATCATGTAGAATCACCTGTTAAAATTTCCTACGCTATTTCAAATACACCCTGTATATATACAGGGCGGGCCATCTAAGACGTACAGGGCGTTTTTTGGAGTTATTTCTAAAGCTGCCAATTTAAAATTGATACTATTGATTATAGACCCAATAAGCTATAAATCTGACTAAACAAATTTTTTTAACTAGCTTTGGTTTTGGAGTTACGGTCATATGAAACTGAATTTAATTGGTAAACTTTAGTTAAAACTTCTAAAATCTGAAAAACTGTTGCGTTTTCTTTAACGTTCCATACTTTTCATAACTAATAACGTTAGTTTTAAGACAAAAAACTGAAATTAAAAAATAGTTATTTTTAAATTTTTTTAACAGTGTATGAGTTGAACGCAAGTAGATAAAGCTTGCTGTGACACTTTACTAAATCTTGTAAAATGACAATTCACCTGTCAGTGGTTTGAATAATTTTGAAAATGTTAGTTTTTTATTTATGAACAAGAAAAATACTTAATAATTATAATAAATAAATAGATATTTAGAAAAATAAAATAATAGCATGTATTAGGAAGTTACAGTTTGTAAACCATGGTTTGGCGAAAAATTATTATTTAGTGAGAAGTTTTAAAATTATAACTTGGAAGTGATAAAAGATTATAAATAAGCAAGAAAAGCCTGGTGCATGTTTATTTTTCATAAAAATGGTGCAGTTTTACCTCGAGTTTTACTTAAATTTGGGTTTTACTTGTCTCGGAAGCCAAGAGATACAAGAGCTAATACAATGAACTAAATTATACTTCTAATTGCTTAACTTAAATAAAAATTCAAATACGTATCTATTTAGTTTTTTTTATTTGTTTTTAGTTATAAATTTATTGTGTAGACCTTATTTTTATAAAAGTTCTTAAAACGTTCAAAAACTACATGTATTCAAATTATGCTGGTTGGTGATAAAATTCAGAAGCACTTTTAACTGATTCCTATTTTTTAATCCATTTTTCACTAATTTATCAAAAAAATAAGTTTATTTTTTAATTTCGAACATAGTTATTGCTAAAGAAAAAGTCAGTTGACATCATAGGTAAAATAAATTGACATTTATGAAAGACTCACGATTAGAAAAATTTTATCACAGCAAACTAAATAAAATCATTTTATTTAAATACACTGTAAGAAAATTTTAAAATTATTAATTTTTCAATTTAGATTTTTTGTTTAAAAAATTGAGTTACTAGTTACAAAAAGTATTGAACGTTAAAGAAAAAGCAAATATTTTTAGATTTTCAAGTTTTTAACTAAACTTGAAATTCAGTTTCATATGGCCGCAACTCCAAAATAAAAGCTAGTTAAAATTGTTGTTTGGTCAGACTAATAGCTTATTGGGTCTATAATCAATAGTTTTAATTTTAAATTGATAGCTTTAGAAATAACGCCAAAAAATTCCTGTCTTAGATGGCCCGCCCTGTATATATATATATATATATATATATAGTAGACAAATCAGTCAAATTGTGGCCTTATTATCAAAGCTATTAAAATATATTTTTTACCAGTCAATATAGACCTAGTTACCTTCAATTTACGCCAGAAAAAAGTGTTGTACTTTTTTCTGTTTTTAGGCTAGAACAACAAACAGAATTTTTTTTTAGCATAATAACATTTTTTAACGCCAAAATTTAAAAAAATAATATCATTTCTTTATCATATGATAGTTTTTTTTACTAAAAACAATAGTTTTCTATTTAAATTTTTAATTTTAGAAAACGGTAAAAAATGGTAAGTGCATTATGGAATGACCCCGCTAATGTAAAAGAGAGGATGCTATGAAAATAAATGTTTGCAAATATGACGTTCACGATAAAAATAAATGTCAAATCTAATGTTATAAATTAGATTTTTACTTAGACTTAGTAAGGACTTTGTGGACTAGGGTATTTTATACTACAGAGTGTATTACTTAATTACTAATAAATTTTGATTTTTTGCGCTCAATCAAATTTTTTAATTGGTATGATTGGATTAATCTTAGATTAATCTTAGCAGTTTTTTTACAAAGTCAAGTCTATATCATAATGAAAGTATTGGTAAAGCAAGTTATTATAAAACCTATTGGACAACTTATGATAAAACATGTTTTATAATTATGAGATTTTAAAAAACATAATTAATTAGCTTGTAAAGAACCCCCTTCCCTCGCAGTTGCATGAAGTTGCAGCTGGTTCATATTAGCAGGGCCGGATTCAGGGGGGTGCAGGGGGTACAGATTACCCGGGCCCGGGCTCGAAGGGGTCCCGGCGACAGAAGTTTTTAATAAACAGTTTATTTATTTATACTCCCCCAGATCGATAAGGCGTCAAAATGAGCAAATAAGTAGATCTCGTTCCAAATGGGCAATAGAAAAAATTTCGCCGGGGCAGCGCTTAAGCCTTTTTGGATTTTTGTAAAAAATAATAGTGCACTGTTACTAGTGTTTTAAAATTTGTAAAAAAATTCGCCCGCGGCGCTAGGGCTAATTTACCTACGTATTTTTTTTAGTTCAAGCGTGCAAAAGCTTAAAATTTGTAAAAAAAATGCCTGCGGCACCAGAGCTTTCAAAATTGAAAAAAATTTCGCCTGCGGCGCTAAGACTTTATTATTTTTTACATACTTAAGCTTGCTGATCTTTGAAAATAAAACAGTCAGAAATTAACATAATTTGGAAAAATTTTCGACTGCGGCGCTTAGTTAATGAATGGGGGCGCCGCTTCGGCCCTCAGTGCCTTAGCTGCAGGCCTGCATGGGACAATTATGTTTTGAAAAAATGGGGGCCCGAGTAAAAAGTTGCACCGGGGCCCGGGCTGGCTCTGTCCGGCCCTGCATATTAGGGTCACTTCATCTAGTCCTACTTCGTGCTTTTGTTCTTAGTCGTTTGTTTTGTTTTTTTGAACCAAACCAGACCAAAATTAGACCAAATACAGAAGAACAAAGGAAACAAACTGTCATATTATGGGCAATTTAGTCAATTAATTATTGTTATGTAATTAATTACGTACATTTTGGTTGGAATTAAAAGTTAAATGATACTAAGAATAATTCTCATAAGTTAAAATATCAAATTGATTGTTATTATTAATATTATTTATTAATATGCGAAACGAAATTATGATATTTGAATTAATTAACTCATTGTGTCAAATTCCATACATCTACAAAATATTACGCCTTTCTAGAATATTTTCAGTGTTATTAGAATTGTTTTGTACAATATTTCAAATAAATCCATGTTAGTCCTTAGGTTTTCCCAAATCACTCCAGTTCTGATGAAAAAAGGTCAAAATTACGCATCTAACTTCAGAGAATCATGGGAATATAAATGCCATTTCACAAAATCTATTATTAGCAAATAATTCTAATTCTTTGCGAGTCTTCCACGATTCAAATGGATTCAAATCAAGCAGCAAGTTAATATGTATCTGCATTGATCCTCTTCCCCACATCGTCTACATAAGAAGCCCCCATTTTTAACACGATAAAGCAATTTAATTTTGGTTAGATGTCTGAGTCTGTCTGTGTATCTATCTGTCTTTTTGTAAAGTAGTTAGTCATAGTCGTTTCGTAAATATTCAAAAGTTCTCCCATCCTCCTGAATACACATAAAAAGCCTACTTTCAAAATTATGTCTGACTCGTTGAAGCATTACCGGTGTTATTTCGTTAAATGCTTCAACGATTCTTTGACGCATATTTTCAGGAGTGGTGGGAGCTTGTCGGTAAACCCTGTCCTTAACAAATCCCCACAAAAAAAAATCACACGGGGTTAAATCGGGTTATCTTGCTGGCCAGGCAATTTGACAACCACACCTATCCATGTATTATAAGTCTCATCCAAAAAAGTCCTCACCTCATGAAAAAAATGAGCAGGAGCCCCATCCTGCATAAAAATTATGTCATTTCGCAAATTTAGTGGTACGTCTTCTAAAAGTTCCGGTAATTCATCACGCAAAAAAATTAGGTACATATTCCCATTTAGATGCCCATTAAAAAAGTAAGGTCCAATAACCGAATCCCCCAGTACCCCTCCCCAAACATTTAAAGACCAAATCCGCTGGTTGTCAACATGCCTAACCCAATGCGGATTTTCAACAGACCAATAATGCATGTTATGCCTGTTGACAACTCCATTGCTTTTAAATGTAGATTTGTCACTAAACAAAATTTTGGTAGAAAAGTCCTCGTCATCTCCTGTTAATTCCAAAAGTTCATCACAAAATCGAACCCTATTTTCAAAATCCCTCCCATGTAACTCTTGATTAAGACATAATTTATACGGATGTAATTTAGAATTTTTAATAACCCTACTAACTGATGTGCGTGATAAATGATGTTCCCTTGCGATTATCCTTGTAGACGTGTGGGGATCATTGATAACTGCTTCTTGAATTATAGTTATAGTTTCAGGATCTTTGGTTACTGGACTTTCGCAAACTTTTTTATGTCCCTCACTCCTCCAGTATCCAAAAATAAATTAACAATTCTTCGTACGCTAAAGTAACTAATACTATCATCGGGGAACTTTTCTACTATTCTTCTCGTTGTTTCTCTTAAATTTCGAGCACATTCTCCATAAGTTAAAATAATTTCTTTCTTTACTTCTAAAGTTATCATTTTGGCATTCGAAACTTGATTTTATAAAAATCTTGCTTAGTTAAATTTTTGATTATAATGTAAAATCAAATTTGACATTTATTGTCATCATATACGACTTATTTAAAAAAATTAATTTCAAGGCATCCTACTCTTTTGCCATAGCGGGGTCATTCCATTATGCAATTGCCCTTTTTTAAGGTTTTATAAAATTAAGAATTTAAATCGAAAATTATTGTTTTTAGTGAAAAAAACTATCATATGATAAAGAAAAATTGTTACTTTTTTTAATTTTGGCATTTGAAAGTATTGTTATGCTTTTAAAAGTGCATGTGTGGAGCTCTAGCTCAAAACCAAAAAAGAGTAGAAAACTTTTGATAATTAGGTCCATATTGACTGGTAAAAGTTTCATGTTGATATCTTTGTTAATAACGCCACAGTTTGACTGATTTGTCTACCGTGGGACACCGTGTATATACAGGGTGATTCATAAATAGTTTTAGAAAAAAAAACTGCTGCTTATTTGAGTTGTAAGTAGTCGAATTTTCTAGTGCTTATATTTTTTTTCGATAAAAAAAATATTTTCTAAAACCCTCTAAATTCTTTAGAAAACGACGCCTATGTTTATTTCGCTCTCAATTTGGCCTTGATATTCATCCGCTAGCTATAGATGTTGCCAAATCTCCATAACCTCAACTATTTGTTTTTGACGCATAAATTTTTAAAAGACGTGCTCTTAGTAGGTTTAAAATTAACAAAAGATGAGTAGTTTACTAATTAAAGGCTTTTAGATTTGAAGATGTCACATTTAAGCCTTGTCCTGAACCGAAAAGTAAGGCTCTGATTTGTTTAATATGGATATATCCATATGTGGGAAGTCGAATTTAATTATTTATTACAATAATAAATAAATATGTATGCTTCAAATATAAGTGATTATAATCATGTGGGATATATCCCACACCCTGAATATGTACGGGAATATACCAGTGCAGTGTTAATTTTCTTGTCCAAGAAGAAATTAGAGGATCCTCCATTAATATGAAGCAAAAAGTATGTAATTTTTGTGAAAAGTGCTTCAAAAATGGCACCATCATGGTTTAAAGAGAATTTGATAGCTGCAAGGGTGTTTAGAGTTTTTCACAAAGAATATTGTGAAGCTCAGTACAAATTTATTGATCTTTTTATAATGAACAGATCAAAATATTATAATAGAATTGTGGCAAACGATTTTTTTGGATTAACATGTAAGCAGAATGAGCTCGTGCTTAGGGCAGCAAGAATTGGAGGTGCTGTGCTTGGAATGCACCTATAAGAAGAAATAAGGTTTGTTACATATTTTTTTTTAATCATCATGCCGCAGGAGTCTGTGTATAGGCAGGTAGAACAACTGATCTCTGCTTAGGGCATTAGTAGACTTTAATCCGACACTGCACAAGATTCTTATTTTAAATATTTTACTAAAATTATTTCAGTGGGGGTTGATTTTTGTGACTCAGTTAATATTTCATAACTTAATGAAAGCAGTATTGAGCTTTTCAAGAATCATGTCACTTCCCTCTCTAAGTACACCTTTCATCAGCTTTTGAGCAACCCCTGCCTTATGTAGGTGACGTCATTCTTGAACAGCCCCCCTATACAGATTTGAAAGAATTTTAACGTACTTGAGAAAATAATAATTTATTTTTTTTAGAATGTTCAAGTTTGACGAGTTTTGGGGACAAAATGCAGGAGATAGAAAGAAAAAGCATCTGATGTACTAAATGTTAACTTAAGCAACCACCAATTGTGAGAACGTTTTTAATGTTATGCACCCAATAAAACAGAAATGTGCAAGGTTTCCTTATTAACCCCTTCACAGTGCAGTGAAAATAAAGTTTTTGTGCCAAAAATGTGCTAATTAATTTTTTTAACATGATATTATCATGTCGTATGTTTTTGGGGTTGCTGAATCTGAATCTATCTATCATCTATCAAAAATAATACATTTTTTTAGGCAGTAATTTCTTCTATTGTGAATACAAAAAAAGTTATGCCCAGAAACAATTTTTTACATTTTGGGGAGGGGCTAGAAAAAAATTATTATTACACTTGTGTAATTTTATTTTACCTTTTAAGTGTTTTTTAATTTTTCTCCTATTGTTAATAAAAAAAATACGACCCAAAATAAAAATTTAACCCCCGTTTTACCCCCAACCGATTTAGCTGAAATACGAACTTGTACAATATAATATAAAAATACATCTGCATACCAAATTTCAAGTCGCTAGCTCAAAGCGTTCTTAAGTTATCGTGGATGCGGTTTCACACATTCATGGCACAAAGTGTTTTTGCCTCTATGACAATCACTGTGAAGGGGTAAAGGTCTATTAGCCAATGGTATTTGCATGTAGTATTTACCAGGTAAAACACTAAAATGTTAAAATCCAAAATTTTACACCAAAAGCTAAGAAAAAAGTTCCGATACATGTAGATCTAAAAATCGTTTTTAAGGGTACCATGGGCCTTTAAAAATGGTGTATTTTGAGAGACCGTAATTCTCTTAGAATCGGTTTTTGGAACTACATGTATACAAACTTTTTTTCTTAGTTTCTGATGGCGTCGGTATGGTGAAAAATGTTACACCAATACTAAGGTGGGGTATATGTAACCCCATCAGAAAAAAAGAAGAAAAAAATATGATCACACAGGGTGACACAAATCTCTACTCACGCACATCTCTACTCATACACATCTCTACTCACACACAACTCTACTCAAACACATCTCTACTCACACATATCTCTACTCACACAACTCCACTCAATGTCATTAACGTCGACTGACTTTGACATTTATTTAAGTAGAACTAGGATTTCATGGCGGAACAAAGCACTAATCTAAATTAATTTATTTTTCTGTAGTTCAGCTTATAAGTTTGTTTATTGCAAACAAAATTTATTATAAGGTTTATTACTATTAATAGTAGTAGGGAATCAATAACATTTATTTGCAGTAAACAAGCTGATTTACAACAAAAATATTAAATTATATGAGTTACTGCTTTGTTCCGCCATGGTATTTTAGTTTCAATCAAATAAATGTCATAGTTAATCGACGTTAATAACAATGAGTAGAGTTTTGTGTGAGTAGAGATATGTATGAGTAGAGATGTGGTTGAGTAGTTTTGTGTGAGTAGAGATTTTTGTGAGTAGAGATATGTGTGAGTAGAGATGTGTGTGAGTAGAGATGTGATGAGTATAGATGTATGTCACCCATTACACATTTTTTATTGTTTAAAATTTTTATGTGCATTTATATTGTTTATAATAAATAAATACAAACTACTAAATATAAAACTTTTTATTTGGTGTAATATAACAAAAATAAGTAAAATGTTTTTTCCAACAAAAAAAATCAACCTAAAATAAAAAATAGAAGTTGTTATAAAAGGTTTTTTAGGTTAGGTTTAACATAGATATTCCTAATCTGAAAATATGGACGTACAAAAAAAAACAAAAAAAACTATTGACAAATGTTTAGTTTTCTTATTTTTTAGATATAAATTACCATACAAAATTTATACATGAAAACAAAAATAAATTAAATCGTTTTTTTTTAAGCACATTGGGTTCTGTTCGGAATGTAGACTTTTCACACAACCTCAGTTCCTACTGGGTTACTTTCACCTTAGAATGGGTCCTGCGTCAAACTAAGGCTCTATTAGAATATCCCGAATTATATTTTGTGCAAAATTATAAATAAACGTTCATCACTATCGGTAGGAAACATTTAACACGTTGAACACCAAGGGCGGATCCAGGAATTCTTTTATAGCGATATCTGTGTTCCTAGTGATAGGACCCACACCATATGTATATTGATTTTTGATGAGGTTTTTCACAATAAAACACCAAAAACCATTTTTTTCAATATGTATTCAATAACAAAGAACGGGTGGCTGTGCGCCGAGGTCTATGGTACAAACTCAAGTCTCGTCACGTTCCTCAACTGAAGCGCCGTCCGCTAACAGGCTGTGTCTACGCAAGCGCAGTAAAATTAACAAAGCAGGGCCGTACTAAGTACAACTTAAAATAAAATATTATCTTAAACATGCCGCCGCCCTTGAAAGGCTTGGCTTTCAAAACAAAATAAAAATATTTAAATGTATAAAACTTATAAAAATGCAAAAAACATTGTTCTTTTTTTAAATATTATATACTACATTTAGAGGCCTGGATTTAATTATTTGAATTATCATCACAAGTCACTTTAATAGAGTCTGTTTTCTCATTATTTAAGTCTATGGGAAGAAAACAAAGTTTTGAAACTGCACGTTTGTATGTGCCATCACTTGTCTTTATTGTAACAACACGAACGATTTTATCTTCTCCTGGATGAAGATTGATGATTCTAGCCATTTTCCATCGTAATGGGGGTAGATTGTCATCTTTAATTATGACCATTTGTCCAATAGAAGGGTTGACAGTTTTAAGTTTCCATTTTGTTTTTTGTTGAAGTGTATTAAGGTATTCGGTTTTCCATCTTTGCCAAAAGTGTTGAAACATTTGATTCAGCTGATTAAAATGTGTTAGACGATTATAAGACATCTTTGTACAGTCTGAAGATGGCATGGAGTTCAATGCATCACCGATCAAAAAGTGTCCGGGAGTGAGTGGATTTAAATCATTTGCATCATTTGACATCGGTGTTATAGGACGGGAATTCATAGCAGATTCAATTTGACATATAACCGTGTTTAAATTTTCAATAGTTAAATGTTTATCACCAATAATACGTTTCATATGATACTTTGCTGTTTTAACTCCCGCTTCCCATAACCCGCCAAAGTGAGGTGAATAGGGTGGAGTAAAATGCCAATTGATTTGATTATTTGAAAGATATGATTTTATGCTTGAGTCAAGTTTTAGTAAATTTTTGATTTCTGATTCAGCACCTACAAAATTTTTACCATTGTCCGAATAAATATGTTGGCACAAACCTCTACGTGACACAAATCTTTTAAGAGAATTTAAAAAATTTTCAGTGGACAAATCACTAACGATTTCTAAATGAACAGCTTTTGTTACAAAGCAAATGAATATACATATATAGGATTTAATTAACTTGCGATTTCTTAATTTTGATTCTTTGGTTAGTATTGGACCAGCAAAATCGATTCCAACACTAGTAAAAGGTCTAGCTGGACTTAATCGTGAAGTTGGTAAATCTCCCATTGTAGGCATAATAAGTGGTTTAGGTTTGGCGCGTGCACAAGGAATACAATTTTTTAAAACAAATTTTAAGTTATTTTTTCCGCTTATAGGCCAGTAATTTTTTCTAACCGCCATTAAAGTAGCATTTTGACCTGCATGTAAATTTTTTATGTGTTCGTTTTCAATTATTTTGTTAGTAAATGTATGATTTGATGGAAGTAAAATTTGATGTTTTTCATTAAAAGTTAAATTAGCCTTTTTTATACGACCACCTACACGTAAAATATTATCGTTATCCAAAAATACGCTTAAATTTAAAAGTTTACTGTTTGGTTTTAAACAATTATCTTTTCCTAAAGAAGTTATTCTGATTGAACTAACTTGATTAAAACAAATAAAGAATTATTTAATTCATTAACCGTTAAATCACCGTACGTTTTAGTTGTATTTTTACAATTATTTAAAAATCTATAACAATATGCGATTACACGTTGCAGTTTAGTGATACTGGAATATCTTTTAAAAATATCGTTTTCTTCTATTATTAGTAAATTAGATTCACAAGGTGTTTTTGTTTCAGGAATATCGTTTGTTGTTTTGTTAATAATGTTTTTAGGCCATGAATTTTCTTCATTTTTTAGAAAAGAGGGACCTTGCCACCATAATGAATTTGATTTTAATTCATCTGGAAAAGCACCACGAGAAATGATATCAGCTGGGTTATCAGAAGAGTTAATATTTCTCCACTGATTTTCGTTAGTTAGTGTTTGAATATCCGCTACTCGGTGAGCTACAAATGTTTTCCAATTAGTGGGTTTTCCAGCAATCCAACATAAAGCGATTGTGGAATCACACCAAAAGTATGCTTTATCAAAATTGTAACTTCTAATAGATTCTTTTACTTTTGTAAATAATTTTGCAAGTAATACGCAACCACATAATTCTAATCTAGCTAATGTTTTCGTTTTTAAAGGAGCGATTCGTGATTTTGCACAAAGTAATTTAGTTTGTATGAGTCCATTGTTTGATTCAGTACGCAAATAGATACACGATCCATAAGCTTTTTCACTTGCATCGGCAAAACCGTGAAGTTGAATATTTATGCATTTTTTTATTGTTACTTCACGAGGAATTTTAATATTATTAACGTTTATGATTTGATTGCAATAATTTAACCACAAATTTTCTAAGTCGGACGGTATTTCCTGATCCCAATCGATTCTTAACTCCCATAATTTTTGTAAAATAATTTTAGCAAATACTATAGTAGGACCAAGTAGACCAAAAGGGTCAAAAATTTTTGCGATTGTCGATAAAATAATACGTTTAGTTGGTTTTACTAGGGGGTTTATGTTTAAATTAAAATTATAATGCATCATATCTGTTTGCGAATTCCACGAAATACCTAAAATTTTTGATGTATCAGTTGATTCTTTTATATTTAAGTCATCAGTTGTTATTTCTTTATAGGTTAATATTTCTTTACTATTAGATCGGAATTTACGAAGTTCAAAACCTGCGCTTTTTAAAATTTGTTCGATTTCAGCTTTCATTTTTATTGCTTCGCTTTTAGTATTAAAACCGGTGAGTAAGTCATCTACGCAAAAGTCTTTTTCAATAATTTCACACGCTTGTGGATATTGTTTTTTATTTTCTATTGCAACTTGCTTTAAAGTTCTGATTGCTAAAAAACTAGCTGGGGCTGTACCATATGTAACGGTATTAAGTATAAAATGTTTAATTTCCTCTGATTCATTAAATCTATAAACTATGCGTTGAAGATCTTTTTGTTCGTTAACTATATTTATCTGTCTGTACATTTTGGTAATATCAGCCGTTAATACGATATCTGGAATTCTAAAACTTAAAACTATTGAGAATAAGTCGTCTTGAATTACAGGACCGATTTTTAAAACGTCATATAAGGATAATCCGCTTGAAGTTTTAAAACTTGCATTGAAAACTACTCTACATTTTGTCGTACTAGAGTCGCGTAACACACATAAATGTGGTAAATAACAACTAAAGGAATTGTGTGTGTCTGGATTTTTTATTTTTGACATATGTCCTAGGTTTAAGTATTCTAATAAAAATTTATCATATTGGGATTTTATTTCTGGTGATTTTTTAAGTCTTTTTTCTAGATTTAAGAATTGTTTAACAGCAATTGATTTTGATTCGCCTAACTCTGAAATGTTTTCTTTTGCGGGTAAAGCTACAGTAAATCTACCTGTTTCATCGCGAATAAAATTATTCAAAAAATGCTCTTCACATTCTAATTCTTCTTGTGTAAAGATTTTGTTTCTATTGCTAGGAATTTCGATTTCTTCTATATGCCAAAACTTTATGTATGGTTTGATTACTTATTGATAAATTGCAAAATGAACGATTTGATTTTTGATTAAAATTATAAATTGGACCTGCGATTATCCAACCTAATTCTGTATTCTTCATTATGGGTCCGCTTTTTTGTTTGCATAATTTAATTTCACCTTCAGTTATTAGTTCCCAAAAAATATTATTTCCTAATAAAATATCAATTGGTTTCGAGATATTAAACTCTGGGTCAGCTAAAGGCAAGTTTTTCGGCACATTTAAATCACGTGTCAAAAGATTTTAGAGGAATATAACCTGTTATATCGTTTATTATCAAAAATGATTGTGTGGATGAATAATTGTTATATATTGAACTAAATTTAGCATTAACTTGTTTATTAATATTTGTAGATATTTGAGAAATTCCTGTAATAGGTACTTTGACAGAAAATGTTTGCAAATTTAATTTATCAGCAAGAGATTTTGTTATAAAATTTGATGTTGATCCGCAATCTAATAAACATCTTGCATAAAAAGGTTGATTATTTTTGTCAAATATATTAATTACACAAGTGGATAATAATACTTGACTTTGATTACAGTTAATAGCACCGCATAATTGATTAGAATTCGTTTGTAACTGGTTATCGTTATTAAATTCTTGACTGACAAGAGAAGATTGATTATGATTAATAGGTTGATTTTGTTGCAAAGAATGTTGATTTATGTTTTCACGCTGTGAAGGACGTTGATTTATGTTTTCACGTTGTAATGTACGTTGATTGTTTTCTTGAGCATGATTGTTTCGAGAAAAAGATTCATTTCTACGATTCAATGTTTGAATGTTTTCAGAGTAAGGTTGATTGTTTTGAAAGGTAGATTGATTGTCTCTAAAAGTGGATTGATTGGGTTGAAAAGTAGTTTGTTTTTGAAAATAATTTTGTTTGTTTGGAAAAAATGATTGTTTATTTTGATTAGCTTGATTATTTTCATAAAAAGGCTTGTTTTGAAAAGTCGATTGATTATATTGTCTATTATAACCTTGGTTGATTTGATTATATGAACTTGTATTGTTTTGTCCATATTGATTATCGAAGTGTAGTAAACTATTATGATGACGACCACCGTATTTACATTTTGATGAAGTGCAATCTTTTGTTTGATGAAAAGGTCTTAAACAGTTTAAGCAAACGTTTCGACTTTTTGCTTCGTTTAACCTTGCTTGAACCGACAAGTTTAAGAAAAAATCACAGTTATGATTTGAATGATTTTTATTGCAAAAGGTACAAATTTTTTGATTGGTTGTGATGTGTGCTAAAGATTGCTTTGTGTTTTGATAATTTGTTTGTTTGTTTGGTTGCATTGCTACTACTAAATGTATTACGTTTTTCGCTTTGTTTATTTTTGTTTTCAATGGTTTCTAAAACTAAACACCGCTTGTTTAAAAAGTCTAAGAATTCTTGAAGGTTTTTTAATGTTTCAGTACTTGAATGGATTTCCCACTCTTTTCTTGTGTTGGTATCTAATTTTTCACTTAACAAATAAATTAAAAGTGTGTCCCAAGCATGTACAGGTTGATTCAAAGTTTCAAGGGATCTAAAATGCTTTTGAAAAGAATCTAAAAATAATCTTAAAGACGAACTTGAATCAGTCTTAACTACAGAAAGTTCAACAATGGATTTAACATGATTATGTATAATAATTTTTTGATTTTGGTACCGCTTTTTGAGCAAATCCCAAGCCACTGTATAATTTGCCTCGTTAACAGTCAATGAATGAATTACCTGCTTCGCTTCATTTTTTAAACATGATAATAAGTAATAAAATTTTTGAAGTGTTCCTATATTTGCATTTTCATCTACAAGACTGGTAAAGGTATCATGAAATTGTTGCCATTCAAGAACAGAACCGGAAAATTCGGGTAAAGAAATTGTTGGTAGCTTAATGTCAAAACTAGGCTCTTGTTTTACTAAAACATTTTGCTTTTTTGTTTCATTTATTTCTTGAAAATGATTCTCAATTTTTGATTTTGCTTCATTGATTGTATGATAATAAAGTGTGTCGAAGTTTTGAAGTTCAACTTCAGCGTTAAATTCGGGATCAAATGACTTTAGTGCAGCAAGTATATCTTCAAATTGTTCTAAAGTATTAAAATTTTTGTCTAATCTTGTTTGAATGTCTAAAATATGATTTTTGTTTTTATAATCACAATCTAGAACAGCATTAGAAAAACTGTTTAAACGTAATTTTAGTTGATCAACTTTTACTTTGTAGAATTCTTTGGATTCCATGATTTACACTGAGTTAGTATGATTTTTTTTATGATTTAGTATGATTTTGTATGATTTAGTATGATTTGATACAATCCTATATGATTTTATAGGATTTAATATGATTCCACACGATTTAATATGATTCCACACGATTTAATATGATTCAATACGATTTAGTATGATTCAATACGATTTAATACGATTTAGTATGATTTAATGTGATTCAATGTGTTTTGATACGATTCAATGCGATTTAATACGATTTAATTGTATTTGATACGATTCAATATGATTCAATGCGATTTAATACGATTTAATTGTATTTGATACGATTCAATATGATTAAATGTGTTTTGATGCGATTTACGATTCAATACGATTTATGATTTTATGATTGCAAAAGTATACGATTTATAAAAATATGAAACGTTTTATTGTCGATTTTTTCGGTTTGTGATTTTATTTTCTCGATTTTAATGTTTTTCAAAATTATTTTCACGTTTTTATGCAATACAAACATGTAAATATGTTTTTAATATGTTTTTATTTCGATTAAAATGATTTTAATATGTTTTGTACAATTGTTTTTAAAACATGAAAAATGTTCCTTTTTACCCCTCTGCACCCTACATCAAACTATTGAAAATTACACTTTCCAGAAAAAACAACTTTACGCTTTATTTTGAATTTGAACTATTTGTTTTGTCAAAAAAGCAGTTTGCACATGCAAAAAGAAGCAGCTATGAATAAAGGAACGAACTTACATAGGATTTGGACGTTTCTGTGTGTTTTGATGCATGCCGTCGGCCATTGCCGAATATATTTTTTTGCTTTAAACCTCTTCCTGGCGTGGTTCATACCAGTATTTCTGATATCCGGCTCGAAGGACCATTATGTATATTGATTTTTGATGAGGTTTTTCACAATAAAACACAAAAAACCATTTTTTTCAATATGTATTCAATAACAAAGAACGGGTGGCTGTGCGCCGAGGTCTATGGTACAAACTCAAGTCTCGTCACGTTCCTCAACTGAAGCGCCGTCTGCTAACAGGCTGTGTCTACGCAAGCGCAGTAAAATTAACAAAGCAGGGCCGTACTAAGTACAACTTAAAATAAAATATTATCTTAAACACCATATTTATGAAAGTTTGTTGGTGCTGCACCAAGTTACAATTTTCAGCCAACCAACTAAATACTATTTATTTTTCATACAACAAATACAGTATTTATTTGCTTGGCTGAAAAGTATAACTCGAAGCACATAGTTCAGTGTAGCACCAACGAAAAAACCTACTGACATCAAGTAAAGTTTTGGCCAAGCAGAACCAGGGTGGCCACTATTTTTCAGAAACTAATTTTCCTGACTTTTCCCGGTTTTCCAGGCAATTTTTTTGATTTTTCCCTGACCAATAAGGAGAGTCTTATGGCAAAAAACGACTTTTTAATTTTATTTTCTATTCGAATAGGGCGTATTTTATTTATGGATACTAAAATTAGGGTTCTAATACTTTTTTAATAGTTTACTTACTAGCCAATAAAAAAAAGTATTTTCTTTCTATTTATTTAATGAAAGTAAACAAAAAAACAAAATAAAATTATAACTAAAAAAAAAACAAATACAGCCTTCATAAATCGAAAAAAATATAAACAAATGAGATCTTCATAAATCAAAAAAAAAAAAATACGAATTAGTAAAACAAGCACAATATTAGCGCCACAGGCGAACATTTTTAAAACAATATGCAAAAAAGTAATTATTAAACAGTAAACTAAGTCTTCACAAATAAAAAAGAAAAGATGAATTTATTTCAAAAAACGCGAAATATGCGCCGCAGGCGAAATTTTTTAAATTATATGCAAAAAAAGTAGATAAGTTATTAATTAGGCCTTCACAAATTAAAAAAAACATACATGCGAAAATTTTAATTAATACATAAAAGAATTCCAAACGATTTTTTTTAAATTATATGCAAAAAAAGTAGATAAGTTATTAATTAGGCCGTCACGAATTAAAAAAAAAAAATAAATGCATTTGTAAAAAAGCACAAATTAGGACAGCAGACGAAAATTTTAATTAACACATAAAATAGTTCGCAAAAATATAGTTTTTTTTTGCTTGTTTCCTACTGCTTTATAGCTAATAACAATTTCGTAGGTAAAAATATTACAAAATATTGCAAAAAAGAACTTGTTTGGCAAATTTGGTTTTTGACAGGCAAACCTTTTATAAAGAAATATAATGTATGTGCCGCAGGCGAAAAATTTTCAATAAATAAGGTTTAAATAGCATTCTGTGGATTGAAAATAATAAGCAGTTTTCTAAAATATGGCCTCTGGCAATCATTAGAAAACTTTTTTTAATTTATATAATTTTTCTTAAATTTTTGCTTTTTTCTAAATTTTCCCTGACTTTTCACAAAATTCCCCGACTTTTCCCGGTCGGTCAAATTCCCTGACTTTTCCCGGTCGGTAAAATTCCCTGACTTTTCCCGGTTTTCCAGAGAGTGGCCACCCTAAGAACTCAAATTGAAGTTTGCGAAAAAAGTTAGTTTTTCGGATCGCGCCCTCCAAAAACATTTTTATAAAAACTTTTATGAAAGTATTGAATAATAGGTAGGACTATGCAAAAAAATATCGACCAATTTTATCGGCCAATTTAGGTTAATTATTAACGTTTTATAGCATTTTGATTTCATTTATAATAAAATGTACTTCTACATACTATGTAAAAAAATTCAAAACGTTGTAAAACCGCTAATAATTAACACTTACTAAACTTTTAAACTTGTCGATACTTATTTGCATACATTCAACACTTTTGTAAAAGTTTTTATAATTTTTTGTTTGGTCGGGGGGGCGATCCCAAAAACTAACTTTTTTCGCAAACTTCAATTTGAGTTCTCAGGGTGGCCACTCTCTGGAAAACCGGAAAAACCGGGAAAAGTAGGGAATTTTACCGACCGGGAAAAGTCAGGAAATTTGACCGACCGGGAAAAGTCAGGGAAAATTTTGAAAAAAGCAAAAATTTAAGAAAAATTATATAAATTAAAAAAAGTTTTCTAATGATTGCCAGAGGCCATATTTTAGAAAACTGCTTAATATTTTCAATCCACAGAATGCTATTTAAACCTTATTTATGGAAAATTTTTTTCCTGCGGCACATACATTATATTTCTTTATAAAAGGTTTGCCTGTCAAAAACGAAATTTGCCAAACAAGTTCTTTTTTGCAATATTTTGTAATATTTTTACAATTTAAGTTCTGCTGGAGCAGAACTTGTCTACTTGGTGTCGGTATAAACCTACATAAATATGGTGTGGGTTCCATTACTCATAACCGACCCAGACAGCACAGTATAACTATTAGATATCCAGGGGATATACTTTCTGGATATGAAGTATATCCAGTGGATAGCCTGGACTGCCATTAGATATCCCATGGACATCCAAATGTCCGCCTATATACAGGATATCCACAAGATATCCATGGGACATCTATTTTTTAATCTCCCTAAAGTATATCCATGGATATCCATTAGATATCCATCATAGATATCCAGGATATTCATGGATATATCCATGATGGATCTCTAATGGATATCCAATTGAATACACTTTAGGAAGGTTAAAAAAAATAGATGTCCAGTGGATATCTTGTGGATATCCTGGATAGATATTATTTTTCTGTCATTCGGCTTATAAGTTTGTTTATTGCAAACAAAATTTATTATAAGGTTTATTACTATTAATAGTAATAGGGAATTAAATAAAATTTGTTTGCAATATCAAACTTATAAGCTGATTTACGGAAAAAGTTTAGTGCCTTGGGGGTCGTCCATAAAATACGTCACACTTTTTTATGTTTTTGCAAAATTTTCAACACAGTGTATAGTAAAACTATGAAGCAATTCCGAACGGCAAAATATGAATAGATAAATTGAACTATTCTAAAAAATTCTGTCAGAATGTAAAAAAATAATTTTGAGTAGGTCAATAAAATGTTTGGTGTGACGTCACACTCGACGACCCCTCCTCCCCTCCTCCATGTAACACTTCGTCACAAATGCCTAACCCCCCCCCCTAAAGGTGTAACGTGTTTTATGGACGACCCCTTGTTCCGCCATGGTAATCAAATAATTGTCAAAATCAATGACAATGAGTAGAGATGTGTGTGAGTAGAGATATGTGTGAGTAGAGATGTTTTCGAGTTCTGTGTGAGTAGAGATGTGTGTGAGTCGAGGGGTTTATTTATTGGACAATCCTTGTACATCTATTCAACAATCTTCTACAATCCTTGACAATTCCTTCTTTCACAATCATCTACAATCTTTTAGACTCTAAAACGCTTTTATTCTGTAAAGCCATCTGATCCATTCCATTTTTAAATAATCAATACTTCTCTAACATTTTTTTTAAAGCTGTAATTGTTGAATTTCATGTTAATATCCATAGAGTCTGGATAGTACGGTACATCAAAGGCATTTGTCTTACTAAGACTAAGACAATCTTAGTATTTTTATTTAAAATTATTTGGCTAATGCAAGTATGATTTATTTTTTGTAATCCATGACTTTCAATTTTGTTTATGGTCAGTCTTAATATTTTGTTTACCTAAAATAGAAAAGTAAATATTAAATTTCATCTATTTTGGTTTTAAAAAATGGTATATTGCACTTCCCAAATACTTGAAAAAATTATTTTTTTCGAAAGTTTTCAAAAAAACAAATTTTTAATTTTTTTTAATAAATTTTCTTTTTGCGAAAAACAAAAAAAATAATTCTAAAAAACTTGAAAAAAAATTTCAAAATTTTTCATTTTTTTTTATTTTTTTTTGTAAAATTTATCCTTATAATAAAAGTAATTTTTCCTGAAAAAATTACGTTAATTGGAGATCCCTTTCAGCCTTTTTCGATTTGTTTAAAAGTTCAACCCCACATAACTTTTTCGTTTTTGGGGGGATTACTTCCAAAAACAATAGGGTTCTTCCTCTCGTAGAACTTAATTTTTCCTGAAAATTTCAAGTCGATCCGATTATTCGTTCTCGAGTTATCGTATGATATGATATAAAATTGTATAATGTAACAAAATAATGGGTTTAATTTACTTGAAAGCTTATTTCTTCTTTCTAGTGCAGTTAAATAAAAGCTTGTTCTTAAAAATGTTTTTTTAGTATACATTTTTTGTGATATCATTGAAATCCATTAGGGGCTGTTCAAGAATGACGTCACCTCCATAGGGGGGAGGGGGTTGATCAAAATGTGACGAAAAGTGACGAAGGGGGTGGGGGTTTAAAAAAAATACTTAAAGATTTTTTTTTAAACAACTACAACATAAAAAAATACAATACATTTTTCTGACTAAATAAGATCATATAGACACTTTTTAATTCTAATTTAAAACTATTTTTATTAAAATACAATATATCCAGCTCATGTAGAGATGCAAATCGCTAGCAAAACAACTTTACACTACAATTTTTCAAGAACACTGACATGAAGACTTGAAATTTGAAACAATTTTTTTCTACTGTCATTTTTTTCTGTTTTTTCTGTGTCTAAACAAAAGTGTTAAAAGGTGACGAAGTCAAAAATAGGTGATCATTCTTGAACAGCCCCGTACCAGGACAAAACTTAATTTTTTTATAAAGTGGTATATTAAGAAAATTAACAAATTCAAGACTGGTAATTTAAGAGGTTAATCACAGTTTTCTTAAAGGCTTTTCATATTTACCGTTTGATTTTGGAATGCTTTGGTTATGTGTAGTTGAACCAATTAGTAGTAAAATCTGTGACCATGCTTTGAGAGTGGTTATAGCATTTGGTTATTATTACATCTTTTTCTAATATCTTCTTTCTTTTTTATATGTAAACATTCGCAGTATAAACTAATGTTTTTCACATCTTATCATTTCTATTTACAAATTAAAACAAAATTCTTGTAAATCTATAGACTATTTATCTTGACAAAACATACAAAATACACTACTTATAGCTTATGTTTACTACAGTAACTGTCAGTGTAACCAATACATTCAGATGTATTGGTAAATAATTTAAACCAATCTATTACCAATCATAACCATAAGTGCAACTTTGGTAACTAATACGAAAAGCCTTTTACTTGTTTTATTATACATACCTTAGTCTGAAATCCAAATTTTTCCTCTTTAAAACTAAATTTATGTACAAAAGATAGTGTCTTAGACCATCAGTTCCATTCCGATTGAACAACCATCAACTTTTTTTTCTTTTTAATATCAATTCACACTGTATAGCCTCAATTAATTATTCTTTTTTAATGCTGTTCATGGCTTCTGTCACAGTAACTGGTTTGCTATTTACTGCAAAATACATGTGAAAATCATTTTTTTCGGAGGTTGTGATTGCACGGTTCAACAGGACTACAAATTTCTGGTACACTGGAACTAATGCTAACGCTAGAGACAGGTAACAGTGCTGGGTAATGTGACTCAACGTTTTCCCCTATTTCTTCAATTTCTTGGCCCCTTCCAAAAAACTAGTGTCCAATTCGTCAACGTTTTCGGTACTTATCCACAGATATCACATGTTCAAACACCACTTTGTCGTTTTGTTTCGATTTTTCGTGGTTTCTGTCACTTTTTTTTCACCTGCGTTATTTTTGTCCACTGCACCCACGTTTTTCTTATCACTATCACAGTTTTCAAGCCAAATGACGTCTCTGCTGTCAAAAATTTACCTGACGGAGTTGAAATTTCTCTTTTCAATTAAAATTTAACAATTTCACATTTACGCTTGTTACTTTTTAGGTTATGTCCGTGTGGCAACATCGCTCTGATTCAGGATTGTTTACCAATTGAACTCAATGGCGTGCTGTTAAAAAGGCGTGTTTTTTTAAAAAA